>OY284470.1:46190148-46790148 GCA_958336335.1 Dilophus febrilis | reverse complement strand
TAGAAAATTATCATAACATATGAATTTATGTATATAAATATATAAAGAGACGAATACGAATTAATTTTTTATGATTATTATTGTAATATAATATAATATAAATATAAATATTTGTGAAGAAATCTGTTTCTGGAAGCTGGCGGTTTTTTATTTTTGTTTTAAGAATACTACTAAATTTTTATATTGTATTTTTACTTATATTGTATTTAAAGACATCAAATGGTGGCGGCAATTCAAAAACAATCACATATCATAAAAAAAAAATATAATTTTGTCAACGTTTTTTGGTTTTCGCATATTTTTCATGTCATTTCGATTTACTTATATAGATATACACAATTATTTTATATTGATTAAATTTATGTTTTAATCTGTATGAGCAAACTTCATATGCTCGCAATTTAACAGAGTTTTTCGATTAGATATTAAACTGAAGTAAATCGATTAATCAATTAATGAATATATATTCAAAAAATCGTTTTTTTTTTTTCAAATCTCATTTTATTTTGATATCTTCATATGACTGTTTTTTTTTTTTTTTCTCATCAGTTATATTTTATTGTATCCACCCTCAGCAGTGGTTCAAATGCGATTTGCATGTATATACATTATCATATATAACAATTTAATTATTATAGGTTGTTATTTTCATTAAATAAATTTTATAATTATACTTTAGAAAATATTAATGATATATATATATGTTCTTTTTAGTGTAGTGCAAATAATTTTTACATAAATACACTTATAAAAAATATGATTTAATATATAAATTGAATGCCATGCATAACATTATTTTAGTATAATTAATAATTAAGCTATATTAATTATATATAGTTTTTGTTATACTTTTTGTTTTGTTTTGGTTAACAATTTCTTTTGACATATACCGTAAAAATATATAAATATATAGAAAATCAAGTGTAAAAAAAAAAATAAAAAAAAATATATAGAATTAAAATACCGGCGTGTTCAAATACAAGCTCTCATCTCAAAGGCAAAATAAGACTTAATTTATATTCAGAATAAAAAATAAGTTAATATATATATAAGTGTATATCAGTCAGTCTAATTAAAAATTTAAGCAAATGGATTTATAGTATATATGTGTGTATAAGTGTGTATATACGGATTATTTTTTAGTTTATATTTCATTTTTTGACAGCATCCAAAAGAAATGTATGTGTAATTAAAAAAAAATATAAAATATGACCTGGGTATATGTATAGTAGAGTTGTTTTCTTTTTTTCTTTTTTTTTTTTATTAATAAACATTGGAATTTCAGTGATGTTTAACCGAATTTCACCGGTCAAATGGAATCTTTTCCATATATACCAAATAAACTATATATTTACATAAATAATTCCATTTTAAAATATCTACAAAATTTTCCACAACTCGTTCGTCAAATCCTTTTTGGGTCTATTGCCATTGCCGCTTAAATACCCACTTCATCTTATATCACCATTCAGATATTCACTAAATAAAAACAATTTACCATTTCAAACGCAAACACTAATTCAAAAATGAAAATTTACATTATTCATTTTTTTTTCACCTGTTTAAAAACTCAATAGATTTAAGCGACCAACCCTAAAATAATGAATTTTAACAAGTATTTTTACGTAGATTAGTGCGGTTTTCGATTTTCATTTTGATGACATTTTATATTGTGTGAGGGCTGCAGATCCGATTATACCGATGATTTACAAATCGAATTAAAAATCTTTTCTAACGCACACCAGAAAAAAACCATTCTAATGTATAGTTATATTTTTGGTCATTATCCTCTCATATATACGCATCATATTTTTTTTAATAAATTAATATATTTAATATATATAGCAAAGAATTATTTAACTGACAGCAAATAAAGTAAATTTACATATATAAGTATAATGAATCTTTGAAATAAGGTAATATAAACTAGGTTAATATTTATTTTAAGCTCGATTTATATATGAAATTTTAAATGAATGTATGTGGTTAGGTTAGGTTAGGTTAGGAGGAAGAGTTTTTCAAATAATGATTATGACATCAAAATTTTTACTTTTTACCAATATATAATAAATTCTATATGTAATATCAAGTTTAAAAATGTAATTTCTTAATTACAATTAATTTTTTTTTGGTTCTGTTTGTTACATTTACGATATATTATCCTATATATGTATATTTTTTGTTTTTTTTTTTAATTTATATAAAGAATTTCTCAATTATAAAAATATGATTAAATATACATAGATAATTTTATTTTTTAAATAATTGGCAAAATTATAATTATATAGAGATCAAATATATAGAGTAGTTTTTTTTTATGTTTTTGTTATTGTTGTTGTGCGGCTTTATAATAATCGAAATTAGTTCAAAATAAAAATAATTACAAATTATTGTATTATAAACATTCGTTTTTTTTTCTAAATTATTATTAATAATTTTTTTGGTTAATTATGAGAAAGTCATAAAAATATATTTTTTATTTATTTATTTATTGTGTGAGTGAGATTTTTTCGGAATAAAATATATAGAGATTTTCTTTATTCTTTATTTTTTTGGTTTCTTAAATAATATACATTTTTGTTATAATAATTCATTTATTTTTTATTTTTTTTAAATATACCTATTTATTTTTAATAAAACTTATTTGCGCTGCTTTGCATTGTTATAAAATAAAACAGAGTAATTGTTACTATATATATATACAGTTTATAAAATATTTTGTTACAGTACAAAATATTTTTGGAAAAACCTATTTGTAGATGGATGGATGGATGGATGGATGGATGGTATATAATAATATATATAAATAATAAAATGTGTGAGTTTTCTATATATATATATAAATAAAATCTGTTAATCATTTACAGAAATCTTTACATCCCAAAAAGAATTGAAATTGGTAAAGAAAAAAATATATATATACTATTTCTATATAATATTATTATTAAGTATATAAATATACATATTTTGTAGATATAAATATTGTGTATATATGATGAAGGTAACTAGATTAATCGCTCTGTTGATTTTAATTTGTCTAAAAATTCATTTATATATTGTTGAACCAAATCTACTATATCACGCTTTAATAAATAAATTTGATTAACAAATATTTTTTTTCAATATATACTTATATAAAACAAAATATTTTAATATAATATTTATTATATATATGCTGGTTGGGTTGCTATTCATAAGATAATTTATATATTCATATTGTATAAGCATCATATACAAATGCCGTTAAAAGTTATTAATTTTTTTCTTTCCTTTAAATATCATTATTCCCACCTTGAGAAATGGATGGAGAAATTTTCTATATATGGAATTTTATATAATTAAAGTATATGGAATTATCCTATATGCCATCTTAATTATATAGGACTTATTTTCTATATTTTCAATTAATTTGAACACAATAATTATGTCTGAATTTTAAGCTTTAATTTCGAAAACTATTTAATTGAATCCATAGACAACTGTCCATGTCCAAAGATTATAGATTTAAACTGAAATAACCCAATCTTTGAAATAATCGTTAAATTAAATATAGCTTATAGAGGAAATGAAACAAAAACAATAGTTTTATATTAAGTATATATATTAAACAATCATCAAAACCCAACAATTAAATACCTCTATACACAGGATCTTTTGTTTTTTATATATTTTATTAGCATTTCTTTTTTATTTATCATTATTTAAATAATTAAATTAATTAAATATTTATAAAATAGAAAAAAAATAATATAAAAAATTAAAAGCATTTTCATTTCACTAAAATATATAGATACAATGTATTAATAATTATATTTAATACAGATATATTTTTTTTTTTTTTTCATCTTCATCTTCTTCTTATTGTAATATATACAAACGAACAAGCAAAAGTAAAAAATTTCTGTTCTAATATTTATTATAAACATATATATTATTATATACTATATAATATTAAAAGTTTTTATTTATAAATATATATAGAAGAGAGATAATACCTTTTTAATAATATATTTATAATATGAACTTGGTTTAATGCGGTTAATAAAATAATTATTAGTTATACTATTTATTATTATTATTATTGTTATTTAAAAATATTATTTTGTATTCGATTTTTCGTTCACGAGCAATTAAATTAATTTGATTTTTATTGCAAAAAAAAATTTTTAAAACAATATTATAAAAAAAAAATTTCAAATTAATTATTAAACAATTATTTATTATATGGTATATTGGGTTAGTAACAAATAAGTTATTACGGTTTTTCTAAAGAAATAAAACTTAACAACATTTTTTTTTTAATACAATAATGCAATAACTTTAATCCGTATGTCATCTTTTTGTTAATTTAATGTTTCAGCTCATAGAATTTTCATAGGATCCTTAACAATAAAAAAGTTACGTTTTAATATATCTTTATCTTCATTATTGTATATATATATATATAATACAGTTTTCATCATCAATTCTTAATCATTTTGAAAATTTAATCATTTTCATTTGCTTTTACTAATTAAATGATCATGAGGAATCCGCAGTATAGTTGATTTCCGTATCCAAGTTCCATAACACGATATTTGATTGTATTTTGATGTAAACTATTCAATATCAAATTATGTGTCAATTCGCATAATTTAAGCACATCATTATAATAAATGTATAAAGGTATTTAAAATTATTAAAAAATGTAAAGGTATTTCCATTGAAAATATAAATTATTATGTGCACTAAAGAAAAAAAAACTATATACATAAGATATAGTTATATATTTAATGTATATGTTGTTGAACCAATATAAAGGTATATATTGAATGGTATATATATATATAAATTTATTTGATACAGAAATAGATGTGGTTTTTTTTTTCGTTGAAATACTTGAGAAAATTATTATATATACAGAGATATTCACTATATAGGTACACTTCAATATATCAAATATACATATACAATTTATCTTATATATATATATATATATATATATTTTTAGTATCATAAAACATTTCTATATCTTATATATAGAAAAGTTGCAAGGTATTAAAAACCGGTCCACATCTACTACAAGAACCGTTGTTTTTAATAGAAGAAGGAAGGAGTTATAATTTATAATAATAATAATAAAAAAAAGTGAGCAAAGCAGCTGAAGAAGTAGTGGTATTTAATAGTAATAGTATTAGTAGTAGAAGAAGAATAAGAAAAAAAAAAAGAAGTAAATCAAAGATGAAATACAATATAAAGAAAAATTAAACAAAACTAAAGCTCTCTAAATACCTCTGTTCGTTCAATGGGGATCTATAAAAGTTTTTTTTTTTTTTTTTATGTTTATATAGGAAATATATTTTTATATTTATTCAAAAAAAAAAAAAAAGTTTGCGATAATAAAAACGTGAAATTATTTATTTTATATGATTGAAATGCAAATATGGCATTAAAAAACTTTAAAATTGTAAAAACAAATGCTAATAAAGAGTTATTGAGCAATTTTTATATTATACCTATTTGAAGTGACTAGATTTTTGAATCTAAATTCATCAATTTTTTAGTTATCGTATATAGGATCATTCGATTGAATATTAAACGATAAATATATTACATTTCTATAGTAATCATTTTGTGCTCACACATAAATCATTTAATATATATATATACATATAAATTAATAAAATAAACATTAAAATAAAATACTTTTTATATTTATATATAAATAAATTTAACCGCATCAAAATGAAAAATAATATTGTATGTTTATACATTACTCTAGAAGTCTATAGATATATAACTAAATATTTATTTTGTAATATTATAAAATGTTATTATAAAACGTATATATTGAATTAATACTTTTTTAATATCCGTTTGTATCCCACGTCATTAATACATTTATATAGCCGATAACAATTACTTCGTAATGGTATATTTTCGCAAATCGGCCACCTTTAGGAAAATTTTATACAACAACCTTTTGCATATGTATAGCGATAATTTCATTTGGCAAAATTATACAGGATTTGCTTTACCAAAAGTATACAGAATTTGGTATAAAACTCAGTATTGTGTTTAGAAAATTATAAAAAAAAACTTTTCACTTTAACTTTCTTTTAAAAAATTGTACAGAGTTTTCTTTAGCAAGTATATATATATATATTATTTTTAATTTAGAAAATCATGTATCAAATTTCCTTTAAAAAAGTTATATAAAGAATTTCCTATATAAAACCAAACAAAATTTCTAATACAAAGTATTAAAAAGAATTGCCAATAGAAAAGTATATACAGAATTATCTTTTGAGAAAATTTTCTTTTAGTGAAACAATATTTCAATATTTCCTTTGGAAACTGATAGAGAATTATACGTTTTAGAAAATCACATATAGAATTTCTCTTTTAAAAAATTATTAAACGTATTTAATTTATTATAATTATAAGGATTCCCTTATGGAACATGTTTTTTTTTTTCATTTTTACCTCACATTTTATGTTTTATATATTCTCATTCTTTTGCCTATGTATATTAAATTCATTTGAATTTTATTATGTATACTGGAATTGTATATACTTTATTGCCAAATAAAAACAAAAATTAATTGTCATTTTGTAATTATACAATATAAAACAATAAGAGAAATATATTTTAAATTCTAATCAAATGTTTTGTTATATATCTTTTCAATAGTAAATGTGGTATGTATTTTTTGATAGTGCGTGGTATCAGAGATCAAAATATAATTTTAACACAACCACTATACCATACAATGAAATATATTTTTTACTTATGTACTTATATATAAGGCGCTTGAAAATCTTTATTTTATAACCACTTTGCAGCATCACACACAAGACAAGCAACAAAACAATATAATGTATGTATGCATATATGCAGTGCATAAACTCTTTTACGGTATATGTATATCTAAATTTTGTTGTATATATTTCAAAAAAAAAAAAACTTAAATTAATCAAATGTCCCTGACTGCGGCTCTTGTTCATTTTCTGCATTATTCATCTCCTCCTCGATTCATACATTTATATATATATGCAATGTTATATATATATACATATATATATATATATATATATGTATACAATATAAATGTTAAACCAAACACAACATAACACAATTTCAAAATATATACACATATATAACAGAACATAGTGCAAAGTCAGCGACTTTGAAAGAAAATACTATATTACTCGGTCAGTCGGTTTAGAGGTACGCTAGCAATAATAACGTTAGTGAATGACTTAACTGGAAAAAAAAAATTAAAAGAAGAAAAAATAAAATAGTTTTTATGTATATTATTTTTATTTTTATTTTTTCTTGTTGCTATTCTTTCTTTTTTTTTTTTAACTTTGGTTTTTACCTGCTCTATATAGTACATAGTAAAATATTATTATTATAATTGTGTGTTTGTGTCTGCTGTAGTGTTTTCTTTTATTTTTACGATATTCTTTGAATATGTAATTTTATATTTATAAATTGTAAATATAGATTTTTATTTTTGGTGCGATAATAAATACAATTTTTTTTTTTTTGGAATTGTGTTATTAAAAACAAATTGCACAAAAACTTCACCAAATTAATATAAATATAAAAAAAAAAAAATTGTGTAAAGCATAGTGCAAACTTAATTTGGGTTTTATTGTTGTGTTTCTGCTGTTTGGCTGTTAAAAATATACACGGAAGTCTATTAAATTATAAACAATTTCAAATTAAATATTATTTTAAACCGCATAATATAAAGGATTTATATATATAAAGGATTTATATATATAAAGGATTTATATATATAAACTGTGATTATTTTTTTAATTTTTTTCTTAAAAAAAAGATATACATTAAAAATTATGATAAATACTTTCGTCTAAACTATTTTTTAATCTTTATCTGATATAATAATGTATTAAAAACAACTTGCTCGTGCATAATTTATTTTAATTAAATTTTAAATTATTTATGGAAATGGGATTATATACTATATTTAAATTAATTCACATACTAATAAAATATTAATAAAAATTATAATTAATAATTTTTAACACGTAAACAATTTTTTGTTTTTTGTTTTTTGTTTTTGTGATAGAAAATATTTCTTCTTAATAAAACTTAAATTTTTTTTTCTTAAATTATAAATCAAATTTGTTTATTCAAAATATATTCAAAAATATATAATATAATATTTGTGAAAGCGCGGTTTATATAAACTCATCTCATATAATATAAATAATAATAATAATAAAAATAAAAATAAAAATAATATTATAATATAATCTATTGAGTTTTTGCATGTGTTTTTATTTTAAGTTTTGTGATAATTAATAAAAAAAAAAAAAAATGTAATTTCCGATACGACTGAGCTTCTGACAACAAAACAAAATAACAAAAAGATGAAATAATATAAAACATAATATGAAACAATTGACATTTTAAAATTAAATTTAATTGTTGTTGTATTTTTTTTTTTTTTTTGGAATTAAATAGAAATTCACATGCATATTTTATTGTATAATAAGTTTGTGTGTAACTTTTTTCTATTATTTTTTAAATGCCGAATCTACAATAAATAAACCACTACACACATACATTCATCACAATAATCACAATAATAAAACATCATATACCACCAAATCAAATTAAATTAAACAATAATAAAAATTTAAAATAAAAAATATCGATTATATATTACGAAAAAAAAAATAAAAAAATAATTTAAATTAATACTTTTTTTTTGCTTATAAAAGAAAAAAAAAATCACATTTCGTTGTTATAAGAAAAAATAGAGAAATAGAAAAATTATTATTATTATTATTTTTAGTGATCATTATCAATTTTTTTTTTTGTTTAATTTATGAAACAAATGTAAATAATATAATTTGTTTGTGTTTTGTGTGCGCGTTTTTATTTATTTATTGTTGTTTTCAAAAAATATTATTGCGGCGAGATATCAAATTTATATATACAAGCAATCAAAATAAATAAATAATAAAATACAATCAATAATATATTTAACATTAATAATTGTATTGTATAAAGTATTATTTTTTTTTGGAGTATTGTGTAAGTTGTTTTATATATTTCATATATTTCTATTATGCATTTTTTATTTTTATTGTTAATTTATTGAATATATATTCATGTATAGAAATTTTTTTGTATTATAAAATATATACTATATAATATGAGAAAATCAAAAGATATGAATAATCAAAATCGACGGAATCCGCAATAATATTTATATTGTATATATGGGGATTTTTCTCTTATTTATAATGTATTATTATTATTATTTTACGATATGATTATTTTCATCTTCTTTAAAAATCTGAGTTTGTTTGGTGTTGAAATATGGTATTTTTTTTTTATTTAGTTTTGAAATTATATTCAAACTTTTCATCGCATTTTTGTGTGTATATATATATATGACACATTTATAGATTTGATTTGTTTTTATCTGTTTTGTATACATGATATTGCGTATAAAATAAGTTGCACATTATATTTTGATTATTATCAATTGATTTAATAATCATTTATTTGGGTATTTTTTTTTTTGTCATTGATACACAAACAAAAAACCAAACAAAACAAAACTTTCTGATTCCTTATAAATATTCTATATGTTCGGTTAATGATTATAATTCTCTGAAATTTTCATTTATTATACGTTATCTAATATTATTTTATATTACGTTATTTCTTATCTTATTTCTTATTTCTAATAATTAATTATAATTCAAAACAAAAAACCAAATTATCTTAAATTTAACATACGTGATCATATAAAAAAAATTGTACTATATATACTTGTTATATAAAAATTAAATATAAATAATTGGAATATTATTTTCAAAACATATACATATCAGGAATAATAATAATAATAATAACTATTTTCACTATTATTGATAAATTGACAATATACTGCGATAATATTTTATCTTGTTATTATATTATTACGTTATTAAAATAAAATAAATATTTACGGAGATCAAACGTGAAAATGTATTGTATATAAATAGAAATATCAGAATTTGTCTATGAATAATTTATGATTGATTTAAATGAGTGTGAAAATTAAGGAAATATAGTTAATTAGTACTGATTGATATATTCACTTGAATTTAAAATCGTCTATAGTTCTTTGCGGTACCCCGTATAATCATTATCAAAATAACAAATAATGTTAAATAATTTTGATTCTTTCCTAATTGAACAACATCATATTTTTCTTATCAGTATACTATCATCAATTTTTTTGTTTTGTCAATGACTCTCTTTATATGACAAATAATAACAGCTAATAAATGATAATAAAATTATATTATCATGTATTTCCACTTTTCAAACACTTGCTTATAAATACTAGCTTAATTATAGAGATTAAACATAACGAAAGATAACAAACGGAAAAATTAAATTAAACATTATATAGTAATATCATTTGCTTTTGTTTAGATATAGCAGGAATACAATTAAATGTAATATATATATTGAATTAAATTAATTTAATATAAGAATGTTCATTGTTTATTTTTCCAATTAATTTTCTTTTTGTAATACTAAATAATATATAGTTTATTGTTCAAAACTAGTGGCTAAATTCGATAATAAAATAAAAACGATAAAGGAAAGATAACAAAAGATTTTCTAAATCTATATATATATATAAAATACAATTTTCAAAATAATGGAAACTTTTTCGATTGAAATAACCTAAAAAATTAACCACCGATATAACTTGAAATTATATATATATATATATATATATATAAATATATTATTATTATTATTTAACAACTAATGATGTATGTAAAATGCCAACATTAGTTTTTAATAAGCACTATGGCTGCTAGGGCCTTTGGCTTTTACCGGAATTAGAAAATCATTAATATTATAATTATTAATGTAATTTTAATAATGATGATGAGTATTTGTTATATACTTTCATATATAATTGCGAGTATATGTGTGTGTAGACTTTGTTAATCTTTGGCTGCGTCCGACACAATATACCAAAGATATTCATTAATTTAATCCCAATGAATAAATGGTGACTTAGTTCATGAATTCAAATCATAAAAAGCACAGAAAAAATTTTCCGGCCAGGATTTGAACTCGTGACCACCCGCAATTGGGTTGGATGCATATATAAATATAAATTACCTAAAGCGTAATGATTTTTTTGGTATTATAATCAAGAATAGACCATCATTTTCCATCATATATCGGTAATATTTTTCTATATCAATATATATTAATAATAGTATATTATGTTGTATGGTCACAAAATGAATAGATCGCTATATATACATTGTTTTTTAGAACTATATAAAACAGATAGTTTTATGTACGATAAAATATATAAAATAAATCAATTTCAATATATAAACTATAAATATAAAAACAATAGCACACCGCAATTCTACATTTTTTTTTATTTTTTATCTATACAAATCTTAACTCTCTCAGTGCAGTTGCTAAAAAAAAGGTTAATAATATGTATTCTTTTACATGTATAATTTATCGTGATGGTGCTTCACTAATTCTTGGCATTTCTATTGTCAACAAAGCTCAGATATAAAACAATTTCGAAAGTATTTGAATAGATCAGTAAATAATTCAGTCACCTATCATAGGCATTACAATTTAAAATAATTAAATACCATATAACAAAACGAATGAATAATAAAAAACAATTATTGTGGTCCTATATAGAAGCTAGAAGTTATGGTATAAAAAATGCATATGGTGATACAATCAAATGTATATGTATATAAAAAAATGTTGAATTTTACCATATAACTTAAAAATGTAAATTAATTCGCTGTGACTCCATAAAATAATCCTCAATGCGGGTTAATATTTAATAAAATAATGAAAATAGCGATAAAAAACGATATCGCATTCATAATAATATTCTTGGTATTTAATATTTAACATAAAAAATTAAATGCTTTTTTATATGTACAATGTACATATATATAAGATTAGTATAACCAAACAAAAATATATATAGATTACAAAAACTATCGACTCGATCAACAGAAGAACGAGAATGCGGATACAATTAAGTATATATAAAATATTATAATATGTATATTAAAGAAATATATACCAAATAAAAGAGTCACTTTACATATATTTAAAAGCAAAAAAAAATTAACTTTGAAACTTTTATGTATAAATATTAAATGTATATATATAAGTGCAATTTATTTTTTTTTTTGCATTGCATTCTATATATATATACTTCTTTCTTCATTGTCTTTCACTTTGCTCGATTATTGATTTAAATAATATGTATCTTTAAAAATATATGCTTGCCGGGAAAAGGAACTATTGTATTTTATTTTTTATTTTTGTATTTATTTACTTTTTCCATTTATTTCTGTGTGTGCTTCTGTTGTTCGATGATAAGAAGATAGTTATCAATTTTTTTTTATAACTTTATATAAATAAATAGCGCATTTGTTCGTTTCGCTAAAAGGTATATTAAAAAAAAAAAAAAAAAACACAATTAATTATTATATATAAAAATAAAATAAAAATCACAATTCGATTTAATATTTATTGCCCTAGAGGTGGTTTGCATCATTTAATTATTGTTTTTTTTTTTTTTTTAATTTTATATTTATATAAGTATTATTATTATTATTATTATTATTATAAAGAAATTGTCTGTGATTTAAAAAAGTACATTTAAAAAGAGATTCATCTGAGAATTCAAAAAGAAAAAAATGCTAAAGAAATGTGATGAAAAATACCAATGTCGTGTTTTTTTTTTTTATGTTATTTTAATATATATTTTATATTATATATATTAAAAATCAATATAAATTAACTATATATATATATATATATATATATAATTATAATAAATAAATTATATATAAAATTGATAAAGATATAATTTGTGTTTATGGATATTAATATAATAGTCTCTATATCTTGATGGAAAATTGCGGTTATTTATATATTAGTTTAGTTTTTTTTTTTTTATAAAACATTCTTTTATACCTAAATGTTTTATTTAATTATAATAAAACCTATATATAATTTTCTAAAATATTTATACTGATCAACTATAATATATATATATTAAAAAAATAATTATCATTGACTATCCTAAAGAAAGGTATATTTCTGTTTTTGAAATTAAAATGTTTTACATTTTAATTATAAGATATATAGTAGAGAATAATAATTTGATAATAGTGATTAAAATTTTCAATTTACGTATTTAAAATCATCAATGTTATAAATGTATTATATATATATTTAATACATTACCTATCTATATGTATATTGAATGCAAATATTTATATTTTATTTTGCAATTTGAAATTTATTTCTGTACTTCCGTATATACTAATTAATATATATGATAAGAAAATTGTTATTTCCCTTTAACCGTACGATATAAACTTATTAAAAAAAAAAAACAATATACTTATAATATTTTTTCTATTTCCGATCTGAAAATACCAAAGAAATTGGTTTGTTGTGCGAATGACGGAGGATCCGGGATGTTGGTTTTTTTCTTATTTCTATATATATAAAATTAACAAAAACATGTTAATTGAAATTGTCAAGTAAAAAAAAAAAATGAAATAATTAAATGATATATTAATCAATTTTATTTATTTTTAATCAGAATTTATACATAATTATGATGAAATATATATATATAATTATTTTAATATTATTTTTAATCAATAATTTTTACATTATATTGAATGTATAATATTTTTTTTTATTATTTCTCCTTAATTATATAATTATTAACTATATAGCAAATTTAATATATATGTATATGGAAAAAATGTCATTTTTTAAATTATTATTATACTGAACTATTATAAATTTTTCTCTTTATACACATATGTGTATAAAATAATTTACTTTTTATAAAGGTAAAATATATCAATACCTGTATAATATCTATATATATATAAAATGATATTGTTTTGTGCGAATTAGGTGAGGCTATTATATAGCGAGTAAAAATATCAAGTGGGTGTGGCGGTTTATTTTTTATTTTATTTTTTTTATCATTTTCTTATATAAAATCTCTTTTACAAAATATATTACAAAAAATAACATACAATATATTTTTTCTAAACACTAGTTTTTTTTTCTATAAAAGTATATAGTAATAGTAATAATAATAATATAAAAATACCTTTTTTTCTATTTTATGCATATATAAGCCTTTTAGTGTATATATATAAAACTTTATTTTTATTAATAATTTAATGCGCGATGTTTCATGGTTAATTTTTGCACAATATCTATAGAATAAAATATAATAATATCAAAATATAAACTTTTATTATAATATATGGGTTAAATTATAATTTTATCAGAAAATATATATATATATATTAATAAAATGAAATTAAAAATATATAATGAATTCAAAATTAAGGCTAAAACAAAAAAAAAATAATATAAATAAAAATTGATATAGAATTTTATCTTATATACTACATATTATATATATATATATATATTCTATATATTATTGATATATATATATATATAAACACAATATATATAGATTTGTATATACATTGCGCTATACACATGCATATATATATGAAAATAATATTTTTTATAATAAGAAAATGTCAAAAAGGTGCGGCGGCATTTTAATATTACAAGAACTATATATATAATATACATAATACATAATTTTATACTTTTTATATATATATAAATTATATATAGAGTTAATTTATTTATATGATAAAATTTCTTTCATCAATCACAATTATAAAAAAACAATATATTAATAAAAATTATATATATATATTCAAGGTTGATTGGTTGATTTTGTCTGGTTGGTGTGCGTTTGGTGTGCGATTTTTTTTGTGTTTCCTTAAATACTATAATATGTGCACATAGTAAATTTTTTTTTTCACATATTTGATTGATTGATAAGGATATAGAACCGCCGCCACTATACGACACATATTTATAGAAACAGCGACGGTTTTTACGGTTTACGGATTTTTTAAAAATTCACGTTAACCAATAATTTTGAAAATATGGTATGGTTTTATGCGTATTTATAGTGCGCATAATATATAGATGATATCTGTAAATGATTGTGTTCTGAGTGCGATTTCGCGATTTGCGACAACCATTTTCTGAGTGCGATTTCTTTAAAAAAAAAATGTTTACCAATTAATTTGAAAAGTTTACACCACTAATTATAATAAACATTTCAAATGATCTTTGTAAAATATTGTATGTCTTTCCCTTTTACACAGACCCAATCAGAATTATAATATTCAATAAAATGTATCAATTTATTTTACACACATCATGTAATATTTATTTAAATGTAATGTAACATCCGAAGAGAAGACGTAAAAAAAAAAATTAATGATATGATAACAATTTGTGTTTTCTAAAGCATATCATCATTCATTATATGTATATATGTATATATATTAAGACAACTCAAATCTATATATGTTAGAAATAAATATAAAAACTTATGATGCGTATACCATTTTAATAATATTCACATTTTATATATTAAAAAAATATATGCCTATCATTTGTTTATATAAAAAGATATTTGGAAAACTCAAACAAACCAAATCAAAATAATAAATGAAAATTTTAATAAATCCACACTCTAAAAAATCAAATCAAAATCGCACAAACGCATCGCAGTCAGTATATAGGAGGATAGCGTTACAAAAAAAAAAAAAAGAAAAAAATAAATATCAATGCATTGCAATAATTGATAAATTAAAAAAAAAATATTTGTATTTGATGAAGTAAAAGTATAATATTATTATAATTACAATTGTGTATATGTATGATTTGTAGTTTAGGCGGTGGTGGCGATCCAACGAATATTTTCATTGGCATCATTTTATGCCAATTTAATATAGTTTTAATATTAATTATAATATGTATATATACAGCGAATATAATTCAGTTCACTTTTTTTTCTTTTTTTTACAAAATTTGTTGTTGTTGTTGTTGTTACTTGGTGGTGGTTCATATATGTAAAGTTGAACGAACTACAGAATCTGAAATTCTCTAATAAACAAAAAATTTCTAATTCCATTCACATATCACATTCACACATACTCCGTTTTTTTTTTTCGTATATACACTTAAATTATACATTTTATTTCTTTTTTTAAAGTTATAAAATGAAATCAGTGGAACTAATATATATATATTGAGATGAAAACAAAAAAAAAAAAAACACTCTTCTTACATACAAAAAACAATCAAATAACAGAATTTTTCAAATTTGTCGGCAAAAAAACAATCTTACAATTTTATTATTTTTTGGTTTTTTTTTTTTTATATACCATATACTTAACTTTATATTTTGTTTTATAATTTTTTTTTTTTTATTCAATCATCAATTATTTTAAAAATTAGACCGCGATATATAAGAAGATTATGGGTATATGTGTATAGAAATAAAATTTGAAAACATTCTTTATTTGTATACCGCGCATTTCTGTCACTCTTTTTTACATCTATCACATATATGTATTATATATTTATTTTTCCTTGTTTCCACATTAAAATATCATTTAAAACATTTAGTAATAATTATTTATATAATATAAATATTTGCAATGTAAGTGTACACAGAAGAATCAAATAATAAATTGAAAATATCAATATTGACACATTTTGTTGGTTGGCTACTTAACATTACAATAACTGATGCTGCTGTGCTATTATATAATTATATTTTATATGAAAATAATATTATATAACTCATATTACAAATCGAAAGAACAATTACATAAAATATATATATAAAATGAATAACAGAATTTGTACGTATAAACAATAAATAAGTGAATTTAAAATACAATTCTTAAAAATTTTAATATACAAATATACTATATATATATATTTATTCTGTATAAGAAAGACGAGATGTCTTTCTTTTTTATTTATTTTCATTTGTTATGATGCTATATTTTAAATGTTATATTTATATATAACCGCATATATTGTTGATGAGATTTATGATTGAAAATATTTATCCAAATAGATTACTTACTATATATATATATATATGATATTAATGAACTGCTTCTTCATTATAAAGCAAATAAAGCTAAACCAGAGAAAAATAAACAATAATAATAAATAAATAAATATGTATGGAAATAAATATATGCATAAGAAATTCAAAAATATATTTAAATAATACTATATATACATAATATGTTTACCTACATTCATAACAGCAGGTGTTGTTAATAAATATTTATATATTAAGCTTATGAGTTCAGATTCAGATATTGATCTTAATGAATTTTATCTGATTTTATAATTATAAAATATTCTTCATCTTCATGTAATTTTAATTTTTCAGAATTATTTTCCAAATTATCTTCATATATGATTATCGTCCACTCCAGAACATCTTTAGAATTATATTTAGTATTTTTTTTTTTTTTGCAACAATTTCATTATTTTTATATGACAAACAAAGTCATCTAATTATTATACTAGTTTTATGTTTACCAACTAACATACATATATTTTGATATTTGTCAATATATATATGTGATACTATTGACTTGATTGAAAATTTTCAATAATTACGTACAACATTGTGGTAATGCTTTTTTTTTTTATAAATATGTAAACAAACATATATATATATACATTATATACATTTGTGAATGAAAGACATTTATATATTTTATTTTATTTTATTTTATATATAACATAACTGAATGAAATAAAAACTGTATAAGAGAAAATAAAAACCATATTATAAATTACCACAAATCAAAATGATATTATTATAATAACACAAATGGTAATATATGTATGTATAAAAAAATGATACAACGAATATTATAAATAAAAGAAATATATTTATATTTATATGTCGACGATGTCGTATATTTTTATACAATAAATATATAAATGCAGCAATAAAAGCAATATATCAATTGTACATTGAATAAAACCATAATTTCCTTATCTATATATATATATATATATATATTATTTTTAATGATTTTATTAAATACATTTTTTATTATTATTATTATTATTATTATTATTATATATTACATAAAACAGTATATGGATGTAAAAAAAAATTGAAGTTGGTCTACATAGGAGTAAAATTAAAAAAAAAAATATAAATATAATTAATGCGATTACAAGAAAAAGGTGTAATATAATTTTTATTTATATGTATTATGAAAATAAATACAAAAAAAAAAAAATTGCAACAATAATTGTTACATAACGCAAATAATATATAATTATATGAAAACTATATAATTAGAAAAAAAAAAAAAACCTTGCAAATATTTTGTCATTCAAATTTCTTCCTTATATGAGATATTGAATTTATATTTTTATTTTTGTTTTATTTTATATATAAATGCAATTAAAATATTATTTTTTATATCAAAATTCAGATTTATTGTAATAATATTTTGTTATATTATTGCCAATATTGGATCTTCTTTATTTATACCGCCAAAATGGTAAGTTTAACGGAGATAAAACCGATTTACTATATTCTTGAGTTGTATAATCCTAGAATTTATCTAATACCCATTGAAAGCTGTTGTCTGTCACACTAAACAATCAATCGTCAACTTATTCAATTCAATCTAATCCAAACTCTGGTTTTAAACATTAAAAATTATCTTAAATAAAAACAATAAGTTCAAACCTAAAAAAAATAATAGGAAATCATTCTTATTTACCATAGAATGTTTGGTTTTCTATTTTTTTTTAATTCTACAATTACTTCTTTTTTAGATAAAACATTAATTTTAAATGTAATTTATTTGCTGCAAGGATACAAAATAACATAAAAGATTTGTGGTTAATGGAAAAAAATTGTATACTTTATATATATATATAGTTTATTGTTATGGATAATTTATTTTAATATATACATATTAAATATTTAAATATTTTATATAATACAAAACCACAATAATTGCAGAATAAAACAACATTTTTCTTATGTTTTTTTTATAATTTATTCAGTTATATATTTATTATAAAATATTTATAAATACTTTTAGTAATGAAAATGAAAAAAAAAAAAAATAACAAAAATATATTTGGTTAAATATATTATTTAATAATAATAATAAAAATTACCAAATGCATTTTATTTTATTTTAAAATGAAGAAGAAGAAGAAGAAAAAAAAACAGACTTAATCATTTTTATTAACTTTAATTTATTTATTTATTTATTTTTTATTCTACAAATATTTCAACAAGTTAAAGTAAAATAATTTAAAAAAAAAAAAACACACACACACACACACACACAAATGAAATGAAATTAAATTACTTTTTTTTTTTTTTTCTTATTTACAGATTTCTAAGTGTGGAAAAAACGCACATTTTTGGAATATCAGGTATGTGTTTTTTTTTTCTTTCATTTATTAATAATATAAGTATAATAATAAAAAAAACAAAAAAAGTTGTTAATATTGTTGAAGATTTGTTTAATTTTTGGCAAATTACATGAGCAAACAAAATGACACGATATATTTTGATATATAAATAATATAGATTTGGTGAGGAAGAACTTGGTTTCTGACGTAATTTTATTATTTTAAATTTTTAGTAGTTGGTTTTTTTTTTAATGTATTAATTTTGCGCTTTTTTTCATATAAACAAAAAATTTCGCGTTACGTTAACATTTTTTTTTGCGGTTTGTGTTATAATTTGTTATGGGTGCTTTTTTATTCAAACATAAAATAAATAAAAGGTCTATTTAAGTATATATGTATATCAGAGAGAAGATTTGTGTGTTTTTTAATTATTTTTCCGTCCGGGACAAAAGTCCGGTTATATTTTTTCTTTTCAAGTTTAGATATCAAATTTGCAAAAAAAAAAGAATTAATGAACAAATTCTTCTTAATGCGTGCAGGTTTTGTTTTTCTATTTATATTTGCGAATTTTAATCTTAGTTTGTTCTACATTTTTTTTTTTTTTTCATTTTCTACTACTATATATATATCGAGATTTAAATGTTTTTTATTTTTATGATATTTAAATATATTTTAATTTTTGTTTTTTAAAAGAAATTTTTTTTTAATTAATATAAAATATATTAAAACCTGTAATAAGAGATAATAAAACTACTATATATAAATGAAAATTAATTTAATATACATACATATATATAAATAAAACTTAATACTCGTCGTTGAAAGCACATCAAAAATGTTAATAGCACTCGGTTATTTTTTTATTTTATTTATTCAAATATAAACGTAATATCGCATATATATATACTTGATTGGTAATATTTTTATATTTTAATCTGCCCACCCATTTATATATACTATGAAATGTTGAAATTAATCGTATATATATTTTTAATATACAAATATATTTATAGTATAATATATTTTTTTTACAAAATGTATTATTTATATATAAACTAAATCTAGATCATTTAATATATTTTTTTTAATTTGTTACTTTATACATTTGTAAATATCGGCGTGTGTTGGCAATTCCATCAATATATAGATATTTTCATCATTTAATGTGTTAAATTTATCTGCGAATAAAATATTTATATCACCTTTTATACTTTGTTTCATTTTGTAAGTTTTTAAGTTTTTCAATTATATAATTATTATATTTTTTTCTTTCGGGTTTAAATTTTTGAATTTTTATACCGTGTATCATTAAATATCATCACTGATTTTCTGCTAAATGATTTTTTAAAAAAATATAAATCGCATATTCAATCATTTTATATCATATAAACTAAATCTACGTATATACAATTCCCATTTAATTTGAAGAACTCTTTTTTTTTTTTTTGATGAATCTTGGCGTTGAATATATATATATATATACTTAAATAATTAGCTGTGTAATAAAGAAATTCATATTCATATATACAAATTAAAATTGCAAAATATAATTACGATATAAGAATAAAAAAAAATAATAATAACAAAAGAAAAATTCACATCCGTCTTACAAAAAAAAAAAAAAACAAATAAAAATAATTTTAAACTTCTCCTAAAAATTCACTATATATATATGTTTATTTATATAAAAGTTTTTTTTTTTATTCTATAAATTGTAATAAATTACATACATTTAAAAGCAATCACATCAAAAAACAATTGAAATTTGTGAACAAAAATAAATAATAATAATATTAATAAATAAAATAGTAAGACATAGAAATAAAAGAATATAAATGTATGCATATAATATACATAAGATGAGATTCACTTTGTAAATATTGGTATGTAAATCATCATATGTTTTGTTTTGTTTTTTTATTATTATTATTATTTATATATGTATGTGTGGTATAAAACAAAACAAAACTAAAATCCCATTACTGACCTACAAATTGTATAGTAAAAACAAAACCGAGATAGACTAAAATATATATTTTATAAATTATATGTATACGTATATAGTATAGACATAAGTATATGTTTATGCATAGTAATTTATAATGAAAAATCATCTGAATATAAAAAAAAATTTTCAAATGCAATAAATCACATATATAAATACTATATATATAATAGGATAATAGCAGAAATAAAATATATGCATCACATATAGTTTTATTTTTCTGCCTTCTATATTTTTCGTTAAGAAACTTGCCGCATAATTATTTATAAAATTTCTTTGAAATTTAATGATGAATCCCATCAATCCAATAATATATAATATAATATATACTATGTAATATTATGTTGCGGTTTTTTTTTACTGTCATAAAGTCCATTTATTTACACATATAAATATAATTTTTGCATATAATAAATTATTATGGTGCTTGTTATTATTATTAAAATATGTTTTAATTTTATTTAAAAATGAAAAATATCTGAAAATTCATTTGAAAACCATAAAAAAGTGCAAATGTAGGGAGATCTAATAGTAATAGTAATAATTTTATAGTTTTTTATGATCTCGTTATATATATGTAGTATAGTGAATTGGTTGGAGTCATTTGGAAAATGTACCAAAAAGTGACAATTTTCATAACATGATTGAATTTTACTTTCTTTCAAATTGTATGCAATATAAGATTTTTATAGAGCATGGTAATGGCGCGTTTCTATCGGTGATCCATTCACTGCGTTTACTTACTTATAATTTAATTGTGTTATTTTTTGTTTTATTTTTATTTTATTGTTGGTCAGAAATTGAATTTTCTCGCATGTCATTCGTATGAAAATCATTAAAGTGATGTAAAGACCCTAATAATTTATCGTTTTTCATGGAAAATCTATAAAAGTCTTTACGAATGTAAGATTTTTTGTGACAATTTTGGTTTTGTGTTATCCTTTCATATCCATTATGAATTGCGACAGATGCATATGCCATATTCTATCGACTAAAAATTTACCTAAATTCAGATATTTTGTATATAAGTAAAATAAAAATTGATACGAAGAGAACAAAATAAATCTCAATGGTTTACAAAAAAAAAAAAAAATTATTAGTTCAAATATACATTTTATTAAAGACATTATTTATTATTTATATATTATACATTATTTATATATTATACATTATATATTGTAGATAAAAAATAAAAGATAGTGAACATTAAATAAAAAAATTATAATGAAAACTGGTTCAACAAGTTTTCATATAGTTTATAATATTTACAATCTGTATGTATATAATGGTAATTCTAATAATAATAATAATAAAAGTAATATATAACCAAATGAACAAATATCTATATATCTATTCATCTAACTATATACATATCTTTTATATATAATAGCTTATAAGATCACGTTTAATAGCACCGCAATATATTTATATGCTTCCATTATAAATCAATAGTTATACATCTAATGATTTTTACTGCTAATAAACGCAAAACATATATAAAAACTCTAAATCGATTATTATTATTATTATAGTATAATATATAATAGTGCATTTAAACCAAAAAAAAATTACAATATACAATACTTAATATGTTTTTTTTTTTTAAACTTATTCATTGTCAAGAATATATGCGGTATATATAAATATAAAATGTGGAGTACAGAATGTTAATAGCCCCCTTTAAATTGTCTTAAATTATATTTATATATATAAAAACAACACTTGAGTGCCTTTTAATAATAATAAAAAAAAGAAAAGAAAAAAATAATAGATATGTACATACTAACACTTTCTTTAAATATAATTTTGTATAACATGTATATGAAAAAAATTGATGAAATTTTTGTGATATTCAGAAACAATTGATTATTTCAAAAAATTCATGTTCGTCGCCAAACTTTTTGGGAAAATTTATTTAAACATTTTAAAATTATATATGAAAATATATGGGAATTTTCCGAAAGAGTTAAGCGACGAACCCAAAATTTTTCTGAAAAATGAATTGTTTTATGGATAATGGATTAAATAAACTGTAGCGGATCTCCCTCCATTCAAATACAATTCACACAAATTAAACATTAATTATATAGAATATGATATCATTTCAATTTATACCAATAAAATAAAAAAAAAAATTGATTTATTATTAATTAATATCGTTAGTAGTTTCAATTCAAAATTGATAATTTCACCACCCATAAATATTTATTATTATCATTATTATTATTGTACTTTAAAAGGTTCATCGTACCTTTTTTTGTGAATCATTTTTAGTTGTTAATATGATGGAGGCTTAAGGCAATAGAATTTTTTTTTACATTTCTCAATGGGAATCCAACGAAAAGTCTATACGATCATTATTAAAAAACTATAATTCAATAATATCATTTAAAAATAAATAAAAACCCCCTTAAGGTAAATACAATTATGAAATAATATACTCTGTTTTATTATAATTACGAACATTGTTTCTATATATATATATATATATATAAATATGTGTATATAGACCGCAGCTATATACGCATAATTGCTATAGATTAATTAAAAGATGTGTTTAGATCATATATATAATAAGTATTAAAATAAAAATAAAATTAAAATTAAAATATTTATATAATAAATAATTTGTGTTAAAATCATGTTATACATGAAAAAAAAAAATAAATAAAATATTACTAATCAATTTTATGTACTCTAATACAAAATTTATTTTTTATTATGATCTTTATTATTATTATTAATATGAATTTTATAAAGATATACAAATAACGCATATATATATACCTATACTAAAAATATACAAAGTAATAAATTATTATTACTAGATTTAGTTCAAGGAATACATTGATAACTTACTATACCTAAATAAATAAATAGTTTATTCTATATGGTGCGGTATGTAATGTACTTTAACATTTAATTTCATTTATATTGATTAATGATAGATATATAATAAATTTGTTGAACCTATATTATACATATACTAAATATATTTACTATTATGATTATTATTTTTATTATATATTGGATATTTGCAGTATTTCGTTATGTGTGTGTCCATATTCAATTTTTATTTTAATTAAAAATATAATGTTTTTTTTTTCTTTTGTAATTTTTTAACGTGGATCATTTTTCTACATTATGATTAATTCCTTTTATTCAGTCCGATATAATATATGCATATGTACGTCAACCGAAAGTTTTTGCATTAAACACACACGGATAGTATATTCGTATGACTTTATTATTATAATTTTAGTTTATCGAATTCCATTTGAAACCGCAATTTACAAAGCAATTTTGCATTTGAAAGTTTGATATAAGAAAGAAAATAAACAGAAGTTATTAAAAATCCATAATATGATGATGAAAATGCATACATTTCTGAACCACATAGGCCAGGGTTTTTTATCTGTTAAATTTTATAATTATTTATTTAAATACAAATTCAAACACAGTGTTTATAAATTATTGAAAAAATATTTTTATATATAAATCAAAAAAAAAAATCCGTAATATAAAATCCGATCGGAAACAAATATATAAATAAATAAATAAATAAATATTTCAAAAATGTGTTTAGATATTCAATATGTATATAAATATATATAGTATATGGAAAATATTTATAGAATCACACAAAATTACAATACGGTAAAACGCCGCCGTGTAAAAATGTGTATATATTTTGTATGTTGCACCAACTGAAAAATAAAAAAAATTAAACACATTTTGATATTGCTTTAGTCAAGTTTTGTATTTCAATAATTAAACAAAAATAATTTTGATATATAATAAAATATATTGTTTTTTTTAATTCATTTTTGCGTGCGGATTGTTCTAAAAATTATTTATTTAAGTTTTATTTAGTGTTTTTTATTTAATTTTAATAGGTAATTATGATTTTTTTAATAAGTTATTCAAAGTGTAATTCATAATTTTGCTAATTAATATGCATTTAATAATTAAATTAACAATTACGCATATGTTTTGTAATGTCGTTGTTGTTGTTGTTGTTGTTTTGACAAAAAATTAATGAATAAATAAAATCGAACCATCATCATCATCATCATGTGAATGTAATCAAATCAAATTTATTTTATATATTATAACAATTGGCCCAACTGTATTTTGATATGCATTATTGTTTTCAGACAGGTTCGTTTTATTTATAAATTATTTCAAATTATATTGTAAAAATTATATATATATATAGATATAAATAAATAATATAATTATATAGATATAAATAAATATTATAGATATAAATAAATAAATATAAATAAATAAAATTAACTGTATGGTGTTTGATGGTGAATCTATAAAATACATTTTTGCTTTACTGATTTCACTCCAAGTATAAAATCATACATATATATTTAAAAATGTGTTATCAAATGAATGTTAAATTTTATTGTTATTGTTTGGGTTATTTTTACTACTATTTTTTATCCATATGTACTATTCTAATCTATTATAGATATATATATATAGATAATCTAAACATGTATTCATTACCTTAGGTTGTTGGAATCAGTTACGTTCATAATGGCATTTGTAACAATTTTGATTGCTTAATTGAAAGAAAGTTCCATCTGATTTTGTAACAATGCCAGTTTTTGTTCAAAAGTTTTCCAAGTTGTCCATTTAACTGCAATAAGTATCGCATTTTAAATTAATTTTTATTAAACTTGAACACTTGAAAATGCTGTATATATATATATATAAAATTTCTCTTGCTATATATGTTCAATTTTTGACAAACGATTATTTTTTCTGCATATAACATACATTTTGTGATGTCGTAAAATAGTATATAAAAAAAAAATTAAATAAATATATGAAGTAAATACCAAAATTAATTCATGCAGAAACAGCAAAAACTCTAGTCTAATTTTTTATTAAGATTTTTTTTATTTTTTTTTTTGATGTTTGAATAAATTACATTTGACCATACCAAATAAATATATATATGAATAAATATGTGCTCGTGTATGACTTGACTTTGTATACATGAAAAAAAAATAAAAAATAAAATAACAACTAGCTGTATATAGAATATATATGATACAGAGAAAAAGATGTAGTTTTTTTTGTTTAGTAGGTGTCTTTGGTCACTTTTTTTTTTTTTGCTTTATGTCACCTAAAACAAAAATCATATATAATGTCTGTTCATAAATGCTAATAAATGTATATATATATATATGAAATGAATAAATTATTTAATAAATAATATTCATGTGAGGCTATATAACAAAAAATTCTGTTTTTTTTTACATATACAATATTTATTTAAAGATGAAATTCTTCATCTATTATATGTCAAGCTAATTATTTAGTTGTTTTTTTTTTTTTTTGTTTACTAATAAATCGATTTTGATGTATGTGATCCATTTAAAATGAAATGATTTAACTGGTTTATTATTTTTTTTTTTTATTATTTATACCCGAACAAGTATAGATTAATTTTTTTTTGCTATTAATATTTGTTTAATTTTTGATAAAATACAAACACACACACACACAAAATGTAATTATATATTCAAACAAGATCAAGATATATTTATTATTAATATATATATTGTTGTAATAAAATGCGTATGGGTTGAAAAACATAAATTAAAAAAAAATTTAAATATTATTATATATGTATAATATAATATCGCGGTATAAAATGACCCCAATTATAAATACACGATTTTTGTTTTTATTTTTTTTTAAATATCTTTATATAATAATATGTAATTATAAAAAAAAGTTTTTATTAATTATTTTTATTTTTAATTTACTATATAATTTTAGAATTATTATATTATACATCGAAATTATTTATACATTTAACATTGTGTTGTTATTTTTATAGAATGATACATTTTCTATCAAAACAATTTATATGTAAAAAATAATCTTTAAAGAAAGAAAGGGTTAATTTGTTTATTTATCTATCTATTTATATATATTGCGATATTATATATTTATATGAAATGCACTTGGCAAATTCTCATTCATCTCTCTAATCTAATATAGTTTTTTAAAACATATATATATAGATGAGTTCATTTTCTGATTGATTGAATGTACAAAATATAATTAAAACTATAAAGTTTACAAAAAAAAGTGAAATTGTACCATGAAATGGGAAAAACCCGCGTGTATATATATTTTTTACAAAAAAAAAAAAAAATGTTTTAATTTTGATAGATTTGAATGTGTATTTATTTTTTTATTTTTTTTCACTATATATTATACCACATTCGCATGTGATCAATTTTTTCTTCTTCTGTTTTTTTTTTTTTTTTTTGTATATTTATATATGTAAATTATGTGGAAGAAAGTGTGCCATTATTTAGTTCGCGAGCGAATTATATTATAACTAAAAAAAAAAAAATTACTAATAATATAAGATGTGTTTTCTATATTTCGTTTATTTTATTTTTTTAATATATCCATATATATATATATAATTATACATCTATATTGTATATATACATTAATTTGAAATTATTATATGTTTTTTTTTTTCTTCTTCGATATAATATAATCCTTTTCGGTATTTTCTTTTCGGTAAAATATTTAAAAAGTATCTCCATCATGCATCATGATATATCTATATATATATATAAATATGAATTTTGTTGTTAGTGTCGTTTATTAAAGAAATAACTGGTGAATGGATGGTTTTATATATCGCTAATAAACATTTTTATCTTTCCCTTTTTTTTTTTTGTGGATTTATCTTTTTCCCATTTCTAAAATGTCAACTTCAATCCCCATATAAAAAAAAGATTTTAACAGATTTGATTGTTCTATTTATATATATCTATTTATGATTTGTGCATTCAATACAAACCCTTGATTGAAGAATATCATCAATATTATGGATTAATCCGTTGATGGCTTTTATAAATTGTATTTTTTAATTTTATAAATTTAACATTTGGTAAATCATAAATCAGATAAGATAAAACTATATATTACTATATATCATTTTATCAATTAATCTAATAACTTTTCTTTATAATATATTAATTAAATAATTTACTTTAATGAATAATTAAAAGAAAACTTAATAACAAACTATATATATATATATATATATAAATAGAGACCGGTGTGTTTTCAAAAATAGAAAAATTACTAAATTATATATCCCGCTCATATAAAATCAATATTATATATGGTAATTATTATTATATACTGTTTATGCATTTATATAAATTGATTATCATGTAAAAATAGAAATATAAGATAAACGTTTCAGACATATTTTATTTATTTTATATACAAAAAAAAAAAAAAAAATTGTATATGATTAAAGTTAAACAATGTTGAATTATCATTATTATTAATACTACTATTATTATTATTATTATTGCTAATATAATATATTATATTATTTTCTTATAAGTAAATGTGTACTTTCTTTCAAGGTATTTCAATTATATATCCATACATTTATATATCTGCGATTATCATATTATTTTTCTCTCTTTTCTTGAATATATATATATATAAACAGTTTTAATTTAAACAAAACTTGTATTTGCAATGAATTTTTATTCATCTACCATTCATCTATGGCTAAAAATTATTTAATATATTATTTCCCTGAAGAAACAAAACCGATTTATTATATCCATTCTCTATAATGCATTTATTTTTTTAATAATATGATATTAAATAGAAAAATTAAAATACAATTGTAAATGGTTTTCAATATATCTGTATTTATTATTAAAAAATATATATGACAATGATTATCATATACCATCATCATCCACCCTTATATATTATACCTTTGCCCCCAAAAACACTATCACACGTCGTACAGATAAATAGATATAGTCATAGCCGCGTATAATATTTGAGATTATAATTTTCCCATTACCATATATACTAATCTATAGTATATATACGTTTATTTTTTTATATATTCTGTTGAATATTTTATATATAAATAAAAATAAATTATATATTAATTTCACGTAATCATAATACAAAAAAAAAATATAAAAACTCTTGGAATAAATAAAATATATATATATATATTGATTATTATTTATCATTTATATACAATTTTATTTTTTAAATTATGTGTTTATAAAATGATTATTATATATAATAGATATTTTATACCTCAAGTCATGTGTCATGTTTGTTGTTTTGTGTGTGCATTTTTTATGCGTTTAATCAATGTATAGAAATTTGCAAATGATAAATATATATATAGAAAACTTTGAAAAAGGGTGTATATATTTTTGATTATTATTATTATTATTATTATTATAGTAAAAGTTCAATGCAATTTTTTTAGAAAGATATATAAATATTGAATTGAAATGTTTATTTTTATTTTATCATACATAAATAAGAAAATCAAATGTTTTCTCAAATGTCTCTCAATCGAATTATGTCATAAAATCCATAAAATTTATTAATATTATAACCATATTATTGTGTGACAATATTACATGATTGATTTAAGATATAGTTTCTATATATAGTTTTGTGTTATTAACAACATTATATTTTTTTTTATCTCTATATTAAATGTCAATATCTATATCATACTATATAGATCGATACTATAAGATTATTACTATATATAAATAATATATCACCCTGTCATTAAGTATCAGTATAGTATGTATATATGAGAAAACATTTTTCTCTTTTATATTTTGTTTTGGAGGTACCTGGCAAATTTTCAACCTGTCTATATGATATTTATTTATTTTTATTTTTCGTATAGTTCGACAACGTATATATACAACTTTTCTATATTATATATTTTTTATCCATCTAGCATTATAAAAACATATATATATGCACATCTCAAATTTCGTTAATTTTTTTTTTTTGTTTAATAATGGTTTTGTGATTATCTACCGCTGATTATCTATATTTTCTAATGTTATTATTGTTATGTTTGTTTGTGTATTCGAATAAAACATATAATAAAATTAAATTACCATAATACATATGAAAAAAAAGAAACGTTTATATAACAATTTGTTATAGCTATATGTAATCATATGATTATAATTTGATTATTTATATATACGTTTCTTTAGAACTATATACATATTACTATTACTATATATATATTATATATTGGATTATGTATATGTATAAAATACAAGTAAAAATATTAATTGAAATCTCTATATTGTTGATATAGGTTTTTATCATTTCTATTGTTTTCAAATTATATGTATATCAATTTATATTATATGTATTAAGTATTAAGTCATAGTGATAATGATCCCACCGTAACATTTCTACTTCAATAGAATTTTTCTGGTGATTGAAATTCCTTTAATACTCATTCCTAAAAATGTTTCTTATTCGTTTTCTTTTACAGCCGAGTTAATAAAACTTTTATATACTCGATTCATGTAAGATATTTTCCATAACTTACGAAAAAATATCATAATTTACATATATTATAAAATACCGAGTCTGAAATGATGATTCAGAAATGATGCATATAGAATTATAAACTAAATACCCCATATGTCATCATGTTGTGTAAAATAAACTGTTTATTAAATATATACATATAATAAATAAACTTTTATCTATATACAATAATATACAAATGTTGTAATAGATCCGGTAACCGACTTTTAAAAAATAGAATAATATACATATATGCATGATATAAAGTATTGAGAATATAATATATCCAATACATTGATGTGTGAATGCGTCCATTCATATCTGTTTTATATTATACGTTGCATATTATATTTAAATATTCTATATATATATATATAATACAGCAAAAGCAAAAGCATACAGCAAAAAATTTCTTCTAAATAAAATACCTTTATATTAAAAAAACATTTTTAAATATACAATAATAATAATAATAATAATAAAAACAACGAAATGATAAAAATGTTGTATAGTATTTTTTATTATTTTATTTTATAAAATCGTGACTTTGTTTATAAATACAAATTAATAATAATAATATTCAATTCTTTTCAACACAAACATTTAAATATATAAAAAGAATATAATATAAAAAGGTATGTAAAAATGAATAGATAATGTATATAGTAAATACGACAATTCACAACACAGACACCACTATATATATATATATATATACAACATGTTCGCAATTCTTGCAGATTCGGTATATACATATACACGCAATTTTAAAGAAATAAAATAATAAATGATTTAAAGGTATTTGTGTTAAGAATTATTTAGATTTTTTTATTTTACTTTAACTCTTTATATCTCTATATTATCATTTACTACTACTATATTTATATTATTTTCACATAAAGGAAATAAAATTAAATAATTTTTTTTACAAAATAACCTCTACCCAATTCAAGTTAATTTTTTTTAAATTGGTATTTAATAAAAAAAACAAAAACAAACAAATAACGAAACGATATATAGAAAAAACTGTAGTATTTTTAATTTGTATTTTAATATATAATAAAAAAAAATCCGCATTATATACTACAATAAGAATGTTGTCATTTATAAATTCTTTTTCCTTTGATTTTAATTCTTTATATTAGTATAAGTACCTATTTATTTATCTGTTTTATTGAAAAAAAGCGCAATCATTTACAACAAAAGAAATAAGAGGTAAAATATAAATGAATATATAATGTTAATTTGATATTAAAATTAAAATAAAATAAAGGAATCGAAATAGATGGATATTATATATATAAGAAGTAATAATTTATATTTCGTTGTATTTATATCAGTATATATATATGGTGGTAAATAATAATAATACAATAAGAGTAAATCGATGCATGGTCTTATAATTTTTTTTATTCAGGTATATCCAAGGACATGGTTGGTTGTTGTAGTTATATAACAATTTTTGTTATGGATTTTTTTTTTCTATAATAATAGAGTTAATTATATACTTGATTTTTTTGTTTGTTAAAGTTCTTTGTTATAATCGGTTTTTTTTTTTAAATAAATGTACATTTATCCATTATCCATTTCGATTTGTACTCGTTTTATACAAAACATATATATATACCATATATGTTTGAAAAAAAAAAATGAGTACAATAATTTATATATGTTTATATTTATTAAATATCAACATTTTTTTTTTTTTGTTTTTTGGTTTGTTTATTGTGTTTAGAAGAAGGAGAAAAGAGTGCAATAATAATAATAATGCAAAATCTGGTACTCTATATATATATATATACGAGAAATTATATATGTAATATTTCATTTCATTTCATTTATAAATTTTTATGATGTGTGTTTGCGTTTTATATTAGAAAAATTATTATATATATACATTTATATAGAAAAGGTGAACAGAAAAATAAATTGCATTGTATATTTATATATAAATATATTTAAATTATAATATATCTATCACAATTGTGTGTATTATATATACTATACATATATATTTATAATTTATAATTGTCTCATGGGCGGATTATATATAAATAAATTTTAAATTGGTTTTGGTTATAATAAACGTTAGCTATATATAATTGTAATAATATTTATATAATCCTATATAGGTATATATTTATATTATATTTGCTCCATATGTGTTTGTGTGCATTTGAATTTTATAAATAAAATTTTATGCTATTAAAATGTTATTGATTTTTTGCTGTAAAAATATGTATATGAATAGAAAATTATGAATCATTCTAAAAACCAATTTTACATATTATATATATACATATAAAGATAAAGCGATAACATATAACATGTTTATATGAGTATGTGTCTATGCTGCAAATGTTTGATTAGTGGCAAATGCGTATATTTTTATTCACTAAAATCATCGAATTTATAAAACACTTCTGTAAAAATTGCACAAACATTCAATTAGTATTTTTTTCTTTGTAACATTTATCAGAAATTAAGTGCAACAAATTATACAACACTCGCCATCAATATGTGAACATTTTTTTGTCTTTAAATCTTCTTGATATATAAGATCACTTTATAATTAGAACATTCTCTATATACGTATAAAAAAATCAAAGTATAGTTTTGCCTTTGAAATACGCGTTGAAGGTTTAGTAGAATTGGTAAAATTTTCTCTAAAGATTTTCAAATATTTTATTTAAGAAAATATTTTATTTAATTATATTTTATATTTTATGTTGCGAATGTAATCCATTCTATATATATACAATAATTTCTATATAATAATAATATTTTTGATAAAATTCAATACCGATTTTCAATACCGCAGATTAGAATTTGTGTTTGAATGAATTGATCTTGATATAGTATATAATATTTATATTGTTAAATCGCGAGAATATAAGGTCTTTCGTATTATAAATAATATCGAATATAAATATAAGTGTAGACACAATTGAATTGATTTATATAAACTATGAATTTTAAAAGGATAATAATTAATTTTATATATAATATATACGCACACGCCAGATAATATTTTCGGAATAATTTATTATTATTAGTATTTTTGATTGATGTATTTTATTTCATATGAAATTCTTGCTTTATATTTTGCTTTATATTTATATATAAAAACTATATAAATGAATTGAAACAATCGATGTTGTTTTGTTATGTATATGAATATGGTAAATGAGATCATTTATTATATATTCGCTTTATAATTAATAAATTATAATATATATTAATTTAAACTTTATGAATTGTTTAAATATATAAATAAGATTCGTTTATATATAGTTAAACAATTTATGAACAATGTTTTTATATACCAAATTATGATGAACTTTTCCATGTTTCGATGATTAGAATTTTTATTGTGGTTCTGGTTCTTTATTATACATATGTCATAAAACAACCTCCTATATAAAATTTGCAATAAATTTTAATGACAGAAAAGTTTATTTTTAAAATGCAATCAAATTATATAAAAAATAACATTTACATATGGATATTTAAATGTTTATATATGCGTGATGTATTAATGATATATTATATTAATAAATGCTCATTTTATATAAAAAATGAATATTTTTTCTAGATAAGGCAAAAGAATTTATTTCTCCATTTTCATCATATATGTATATACATTATATATATAAAATTAAATATATGATGCGGATATGATAATAAAAAATAGCATTACATGTACATGTGTATTCGCCTATATATATATATATATATATAAAATATACGCACTTTATCTACCTTTACTCGCTATAGGTAAATATATAAGATTTAGAAATAATTTCTTATATATTTGTTTATGAATATCTTTCGTTTTTTTTTTATTCTATACGTTAATGATAATAATCTTAAAATATATGTATTTTATTCAATGTTACGACAATTGCAAATGCAAAACAAAAAAATAACGAAAGAAAAACCAATAATGTGTTTTATAGCTACAGTATCTATATATAATATATTTTATATGCGAGTTTATTGTATATATATATATATATATTAGTATGTGCCAATTGTGAAAATCTTATCTATTTATTTCTATATAGGTAGGAATGTACATTACTTACATATCGTATTGTCATATATACATATATATATATATTCATCTCTGTGTTGAATATTTTTTTAATGTAGAAATAATGATAATTTTACGATAACAAATAAAAAAAAAAGACCATCTGCAATTAATTTAATTTCCATTTTATAATATTTATAATAATATGTAATATTTCTTGTTTGTTTGTTTTTTTTTTCATTATTAAATTATGTATATGTACAAGTGATTATAAACATAATTTGATGCCTATATAAATATAAATTTATTTTTTTGTTCAACGACAACGACCAAAAACAAGATTTTAATCTACATTCATTCATTCATGCTTGCACGTATATTATTGGTATGTTAAAAATGTTTTATATGAGGTGGAATTATCATCGAAAAAAGTCACAGGTTTTACTGTATATATAGAAAATACATTTCTTTCTTAATTAATAAAAAGCGTATAATCATTACACCGCATTGATATTCTATATATTATTATACATAAATGAGGGAAATTGTATAAATATATATATTTCTCTATATATATATGGTATTATACATTTTTTTTTGTTTCGTATTTCTTTACACAAGCTTTTTTTTTTTGGTGATTGATTGTGTTTAGGTGATTCTATATAACATTCTGAATATAGAAAACATAAGCAATAAGATTGTTCTCTTTTGTTTTATATGGGTATAACACATTTTTTACATTTTTCATTTTTTATAGATAGATCATTTTCTGTTTTGTAACACAATTCGAAATGTAATTTTTTTTTATTGTATTTATATCAAACGAATGCCTTATCTCTTTCAAACATTATCCAATTCCTTAAAAAATTTACCAAACAACATTTATACCAAATAAATTATAACTATATATAACTAACTATATATTAAATTTTAACTAGTTCATATTTAAGTTGATTTTAAACCACTGTAAATAGTGATGCGTATTTTAATACCGCAATTCCTCGAATATTTCATTAATTTATATATTATCAGGATCGCAATGCTTTAATTACATTTTTATACACATATATTTAATTCTATGAAATCATCTTTGAATTAATATCCATACTAAATATATATATATATACAAAATACAATCCTATAATATATAAAATTAAACAAAAATTGAAACTATATAAAATCTATCATCGCTTAATAAGAAAAAGTATATATGTTGTAAATTGCAATTAGTTATTATAGTAATCATCCTACATTTTTTTTTCTTTCTTTGTATGATGCAAGAAATATAGGAATAATAAAGAAAATCGCATGATTATATAAATAAATTGATTAGATGCGCTTTTAAAAAAAAAAAATTAATCAAATATAAACCATTATAATATTGTAAATGATATTTTGAGTGATGGACTGATGAGCTTTATTATATTTTTTTTTTTATTAGATATATTAAATTAAGATGAAATCTATGATGATAATTATATATCTTAAGAAAAATTTTTATTGCTAAAGTTCATTATGAATTTTTTTTCAATTATGAACGATTTCTGTTTTTGCTATATTTATATAATCATTATCATCATCGGACGCGTATCAATTATTATAATATCTGAGAGTAATCAACAAAAATATGGCATTTAACATTTTAAAGATATATATATATATATATATATATAGAATATATATACACACACATGAAATTGCTACTTTCATTATTTTAGTTTTTTTTTGTGTATTTCACTTAACTAACTTTTTTTTTGGTTTGTTTTTGCTTTTGTTTTTAAAATAATTATGATTATTATTAACAAAAAAAAAATGTGTTATAAAACGAAAATTGTTATAATGATAATGATAAACAATTGATCAATTGAAACGAATATGTCAAGGCGAGGGTTTGATGAAAAGTATGATGTACCATTTTTTGAATGATAACTTTAAAACATATTTCAATGTTTTTTTAAATTTATCCGGTTAAATATATTTTTATCATTAATTCAAATGTTTGTTGTTTGTCGTTGGGTTTATATAATTTAAATGGATGGAATGAAAAATAACACAAAAATAGATTAGATGAGTAGAATTCTCGAACCCGCACACTTTACTTCCCAGGCTTCCTAATATCTATTATAGTAATATTATAGTAAAATAGGTCATATTTAATAAAACATTTTTCAACATTCCCTCGTGTATTATAATAATATTTATATAAAAAAAAAAAAAAACACTATGAAATGTATGCTATAAAAACAGCCAACGAAGTTTAACCTATAAGATATGCGATATATAAATTAAAATGTGATTAAAGATTTTGTGAAAATAAAATATGAAACGCATGTGTTTAGAAATTATTATATTTATTACAATCAAATCAAATTTTTATAAACTTTGAAATTAAAAATAAAAAACTATATATACACATTTATATATATTACATTACTTTTCTTTAAATCGTAAACATAATTTAGATTTTATTTTATAGTTATATAAAGAGTTTATGCACGTGTGTTGTGTGTCCATATTTTTGGCATTCCGATTTTTTTATATAATCGTTAAAATTGAATTAAATGTATACGCAGTTGATTGTGTGTGTTTTTGTTTTTGCAAGCGATATGTCGTTAGTTTTAGATTGTAGTAACTGCGAAAGCACTCCTTGAAAGTCTGAAAATATGCGTATTATTAATTCCTCTATAATTTTAAAACAATTTTCCTCTATATCGTCACGGTTGAAATATTTTATTCTTAAATTACTTTATATACTATATAATATATATATTACAATATAATCTCCATATATTTTCTTAAATTTCTTATAATTAATGATTAAACAAATGCAATTCTATACAATAATTATATAAATCACCATAATTTTGTATATATTTATTTTATCCATTCGATTTTGCAATGCATCTTTTACTAATTATTGTATATAATATAATGAAATCATCTCATCAATATATAATATATTATTGTGCTGCTAAATACCTGACCCACATTTTCATTATAACTTTGTATAACTTATGTATTTAGAAACCATTAATTTTTTTGTTTGCGATAAGAGACACAACTATTTTGTTTTGTTTTTTAGTATATATCAATGCAATTAATAGCTAAACATTTAAATTGTAATGGTTTGAATTTATATATATATATATATATATAAATAATTTGTATTCACAAGAAACTTTAATTAATTATATATATACATAGTAAATAAATGAATAAATATATAATATATGAAATTGACAACTTGATGATAATAATAATTTATATATTTATTGTGTATAGTTTTTAATAATAATGCCTATGGTGGTAATTCAATATGAATACAATTTTAAAAACTCACAGAAATTTATATAAATATAATTGTTTTAGCTTTTGAATTATACATATAAGTATATGTACTGAAATTGTCGGTATATATAGAAACTTTATTGGTTAATGTTAAATATATAGAAAAATAAAACGATAGCATTCCGAAAGAAATTATATTTTATTGACAGATTCAATTGATTAGAATATACAATCTAATAACTTATATACTATATATGTATAATGTAAGTATGATGCGTATAATGTATTATATGTTTTTATACATAATTATGTGAATTTTATCGAGTCTTAAGTATATATTCACATACTTCATATTTATTATATTATTTTTTTTAAAAAAATCAAGTTATTTTTATATACCAATTTCGATTATTAAAAAAATTAATTTGTAATTCATATTCTGCACTTTGTCAATAAAATATGACAAAAAATATTAATACTATAAATTCTGTAGTTGAACGAGCATATTATTTATTTATTTATTTTTTTTTTTTACACCTCAAATTTAATAATAATAAATACATTAAATATTATCTTTAAATAATTTGTCCAAACTGTTGCATAAATTAATCAAAATAATAATTTACTCTTTATTCATTTTTATGACAATTATTAATTGATCAAAGATAAAATGCAAATTTTCCAATGATTAATTATATTTTTGATTGATAATATATTTTCATCGTATATATTTAATATTTATTATGGATGCAAACTACTTTATAATAATATGATGGCAAAAACAAAAACAAAAATCATCTGCAACAAACGGAATTACATTCATTTCGGTTTTTTTTTTGTGTTTTGTGAAAATTAAATTAAATAAATAAAGATGGTTTTATTTTATATGTATTGAAAATATATATTATACCTGTCATTTACAATAAAATTTTAAGAACACATTATTTAGCTGGCCCCAAAATTGAGATAAATAAGCGCGATAAGTAAATCTAATTCAACATAAAACTCATCTCATTTTTAAATTGAAAAATTCCACAATAAATCAGAAAAAAAAAATGATCGATATAATTCTCATATATGTATATCGTATAGAAAATAAATTGATGTTTAATTAATTTGTAAATGATTTTATTAATGTTTTATTTATATATAAATACATTTATAGTGATACATTTTTCTGTAACTGGAAGTGATTGAATTAATATTACATCTTGAAATTACAAATAAAAAAACCCATATAATTATGGTGTGAATTGTATAGTATTATTTATGGATCGAACTATATAGTAATCCACTACACTTGTTTATCGTATACATAAATACCTGTGGTGCGATTTATAATTGATGATAAATACTTTACGCAGAGTTGATATCTCCAAATTGGGAATTCGCTTATGAGTTAAATTTAAATATATTCATTTATATAATTTGATAAATCGAGTGATTTTTGAAAAATTAAATTTCTCAATTGAAAATCGATCAATAAAAATAAAAGAAAATTGAATGAAAATTTGGAATGGTTGGAAACATTCAACTTTCTTTTGCGGAAAATCTCCGAATGAAAGTCATAAAAGGAGATTTCGTATAAGGAGACTTGTAGTGAATTTCTATGATCTTTCAAAATATACCCGCAAATTGATTTGCTTTCCATATATATCGGTATATATCGATAATTTTTACAATTGAATCTTATCCGCCAATGTTAAAAATAATGTTAAATAACCTCATTTAATTATTCGTTATTATAATCTGTTTATAAACCGGTGTGTTTATTTCTATATACGCATTGATCAAAAATGTTCAATTTAACGCGGAAGACGCGATGACCAATACTCAAAATTTATTAAATTATATAAATTTTTTTTTATACTACAATAAATTATGATTTTTATTTTATTTAATTTTGATCTGATCTCATATCTGATATATATATATAAAATTAACGTGAAATGTGTTTTATATTTTATAATTCGCGTTTTGTTTTAATAAATTTTTTACAATTACATTTTTTTGTATTAATCTGAGCTCATCAAAATCAATTAACGCATATATGAATAACATTTTTGAATATATTCTCGCATTGACATTGTTTTATTATTTTTATTTTTGATATGTCTTTGCAAGTGTGGGTTTGTTTTTTTTTTTGCCAATAATCCATACAGATTTTTTATTGTATTTAATTTATATATATAAATATATTAACAAACCAACAATATTATTTTGGTATACATAAAATGAATTTAATTAAAGTATATAGTGCATTTATGTATACAAAATACAAATTTAATTGAAAAAACAAAAACTGTTGGTCCAAAAAAATAACATTAAAATTTCTACAATTTCATTAATTTGTTTATCGTTTGTTTAAATATTTATCATACAACACCACCATATAAATTATAGCAATCGATATAGGAATAGACTAAAAATAGGATTTCAAACTCATCATTGTATTGCTAGTTTATTCGATAGTTTGCATATTAAATTTTTAGAATATTTGTGTCTTGAATTTTGTTTTCCCTTCATTCAATCCACTTATCAATTCTTTTATTATAATCTAATTTATCTATATAGGTATTATTTTTGATCATCTTTAATTTGTTTTAAGACTTTTAGACGAATCTGCGTATAGCAAGATTTATTTTTTAATTATTTATTGTTTTTAATATTCAAATATTCCATATGAATAGAATGCTGTAGATATACAATTTGTAATTATTTAAAAAAAATTAAATTACGGTTATTATATAATTTTCATTTATAGTATTCATTAAATAAAATTAATTTATTTAATCTAACATACAAAACACGTACCTAATAACTACATTATTTTTATATATATCTTAAAAATCATATTCATTATAATTTTGTACTATTTTTATAACAATAATGATAATAATAATAATGCAAGTATATTTCTAATATATAGAAAATCGATTATTTCTGCTGATGAATTGCAATCAATCTGAATCATTATTTATTGAATCCTATATCAATCCTATAACAATATATATAAACCTCATATTTAATTTGAGGAAGGGGAGAGGAGGGCGGCAAGTGGGATTTCTTTTACATTAAAAATTGTTCAATGTTATTATAAATAAACTTTATAAAATAAAATAAAATAAAATGAACAAAATAAAAAATTCAAATTCAATTATAAATATACAAAAGAAAATCATTAAAAATATATTCTGTATATACATAAACTATACCATAAACTTGAATTTAATTTAATTTTTATATGCAATATTATTTCGATGATGGACAGTTGACCATAAATGCACACAGCAGGCAATAAAAAAAAAAAAAATAATTTAAGGAAACATAAGATTGTGTTGTACTTGCCATTTTTTTTTTTTTTTTTGCTAAACCATTCGTTTTATTTTTATTTATATTTTTAAGATAAGAACCTTGATATTTCACGATTGTCAATTTGTTTTTTTTTTCAGTTTGTCAGTTTGTAATAACGATTTTTTTTTTTAACCACAAAGTCATGATACTCGGAGAGATATATATATAAAATGTGTTATATGATAACATGATAATATATATAAGAAAATTGTATTCATATGGATATATCATTATTATTATATATAATATGATATGAATTTACATACCGCAATTTTTGTTCTTTTATATAATAACCACCAATAAATGTGTATTATAACTATATACCATATATAATATACTATATATATTTAATTTTAATTTAAATTTTTGCTTGTTTAATGCCAATTCATGTTAATGTAAGAAAAAAACACTTTAATTATTTAATTTGATTGGTTTGGTTTATGTGTGTTTTTGTATTATATATCGCAATTTTCTATTGTTTTGCAAATAAAAATCTAATGAAAATTCCTTTTACAATCGTTTTACAAACTTTACATATGGTATTTATAATGCACTATAGAAGATCTCTGCAAATTATTGTATGGGGTTTCTTGCAATAAAAAATTGATCCAAAATGAGAATTTTTCAATATTTGGCCGATTTTTGTTTGTTTTGTTTTTTAACATTTGGAAGAAATTATATATTTAATCGTCGTCGTTAAATATCAAAATTCTCATAGAAATAAAAAAAAAAGGTTTTTAGGTAATTATTTTATTTGTAATTAAATGTGATAATTTTGATTGTATATAGTTAAATTAAATTCGTTTTGCTTGACCGATTTTCTTTGCAAGATCGCCTATCGCTATCATCATCATCATCACCCTCGTCATATTCTCTCAACCGAAATATTTATGTATATAGTAACTATATAGATAGATATTTTACATAGATATAGTTTAAGTAAAAGTCTTTATACATTTTATCCAAGAACAATCGATTTTCAATCTTTTACTGTTTGATATATCTTTTCTTTTAAAAAATATGAATTAAATAGAAAAATTGTAAAAAAAGAAAAGAATATTTCTTTATATATATATATATACTATATTTACTATAATATACCAAATATTAATGAATTGTATAAAGAAATTCCATTATTGAATATCATATAATGAAATAAATTTTACCATTTAATAATTTAATTCTATAAAGGTAATATATGTAATTATTATATATTTATATACATTTTTTTTTAATAATGAAATCAGTATTATAAATCAAATCGACCTAATTTTGTTTTATTTTGCATTGTAAATTATTTATTGTAGTTCTTTTTTCTTTTTTTTATATGTTAAAATACAATAAAAACAAATATATTAATGTAATGCGAGAAAAATTAACTAAACAATATATATTTATTTTTACTTATTGTGTTATTTAAGCGAAAAATTTCCGAATTTTTATTGTATATATATGTATATATATATAGACAGAATGATCTTTATATTTATATATCTTTTGATGGTATATATTCAAATGATTATTATTAAAATTCAAATAATATTAATAATGATATAGATGGAGAGATATCTTAAAAGAAAATCTTCCATTATATTTTCTTTATTCTCTTAACAAATCTACTATATATTGATATATATATATATATTATTATCAATTTGTATCATCTATATTCTATAACATAATCGACTGTATATCACTAACTATAATGTACAAATCAAACATAGATAAAAAGAATTTTTCGTCTATCACTTCCTTTTGTTATACAATTTAAATTAATTTACAATAATACAATATATCAATTCAATCGTATTTGAATATTTTAGTCGCATAAATAATATAATAAAGCAAAATCATGAGATTAAAAATTTCTTTTTTATAAGATAAGTCTTTTGATAACATTTTTATTTTGAATGTTATACGCCAGAGCGCATACGATTGTAATTATACAGCTTTGTTAAAACTTTCCGGTATTCTTAGAAAAATGCATTACTGTTTTCGACGGATAAATACAAATCCGTTCGTCCTGATTGATCGTCCAGCCGCACACTAGAAAGTTTAGAATTATTTTTTGTATACTCTGACAATCGTGTTATATAGCGTCTCGAATTTTATCGACTTTTATTTTTATTGTTTGTATAATGAATTTAAAAAAAAAAAATATAAAAATGAATCATGAAAAGAAATCAATATTCTATTATATATATATATATATATATATGTATATATTATTTATTTTAAATTAATTCACTATTATAAACATTATACTTTATATAAAAAAATTGTATGTCTATAATATGTATATAGTTAATCAAACTTGGTATCATCAAAGGAAGCAACTTCTCCATATAGATTTGTTGTAGATATAAATTTAACCAAAACGTTTAAATTCTTCTTTTTTTTTTCTTTTAGTTTATTCCCTGATTAATACTCTATATATATACAAAAAATATTTGTATATTTCATTCACGATTATATACTTTAAAGATAATGACTTCTTTTTTTTTTTTTAAGATCATGACGATCACGTCAATGATTAATAAATGGTTTTTATTTTTATTATACATATATAGTATATATATATATAGACAAAAGACAATTCAAATATTTAAATAAAAATGTTGGTTGTTATTTTTATAAACGAATTTAAACTATTATTTATATATATATATATATATATATATATATATATATATATTTATCCTCAACTATATCTCTATATAATCTGTAATAATAATTACATATTTTTGTATAGTTGCTTTTTGTTTTAAATATCTATAGAAATAAGTTTTGAGTATGAGTGTTGTGTGTGTGTTTTTTTTTTATTGTAATCGTTTCATTATAGAAAATGTTGTTCATTCAAAACTATATAATATATATAATATAAATAGAGAATAACGAAAAAATTCAGAAGAAATAAATGTTGAAATTTGCGATTACATTTTGGTATTATATATTATTTAGTCATATATATTAGAGTTATATTTGGTTGTATTTATTACGTATTTCTTTATATATATATATATGTAAGTAATATGAAACCTTCAGCATTGCAGGTGTATGACCTAATTTTCGTGATCATTTCTTGACTATATTATTTAAATTGTTATTATTATGTATCTATCGTATAAGCGATAACTATTTTTGTATACGGAGTATATGCACATTTTAAAAACTTGTATATATATGCAAATACTTTTAATATAATATATAGTTTTATATTTTATAGAATTTTTCATTTCATTTTAAGTAATACACTTATGAAAATTGTTATAGCAGTTTAGTTAGGGTATGAGAGTTATAGATGCTATCCGGTCGGTTCTACAGATCAGATTAGATGTTTACATGAGGTATATATATTCAAATTAAAGGTACTTCCAACATACCTTTCATTTTTGGATATCCGCAATTTTGGTATAATCCTCCTAAACATCCTTTACGGTTGTTGATTTTCGGCATGTGAATTTGTCATTTATAATTTGATACATTTTATTTATAGAATCAAAAGTTTTCAATTTGCTGCGGATTATTTAAAACTATAACGAAATATATTCGTGAAAATCGTGCATTTTTATGTAAACAAAAAACTTACATGAATGAATATAGACGCTTATATTTATTATCCATGTACTGAAATAGAATATGAGGAAAAAATAAAAATAATAAATTGTAATATGTGCAGATTTCAAAAGATTATTATATTATATTATATATAATATTGTGAATTTATTTATATATCCATATTTTTTCTTCATCTTTTTTGTCTCGTAATTGTAATTGTAATAAAATATCATATACAGTAATACCTGCTAAGTTTTTACCATCTACTTATGTTGATGTTGATCGATTTTGACCAATCAAACATTTTTGAATAAGAATAATATCCGTGCGAACCATATATTAACCAAAATCTAAGTTAGCCGATTTCATTTACTGCCCCAATTGGGACACCGGTTTTACTGTCATGAATTTAATATTTTCCACAAATGATTTTGAATATTGTTATAGATATAGTGCATTATAGTAAAATATTCTATATGGATATTTCAACATACTCCTATATATATGAATATATGTGGCGATTATTTAACGTTTCATCACTTTCAATATACATATATGGAAAATAAAATAAAAATAATCTTCAATATATATTTATTCTGGTTATATAATTCATAAAATATATAATATTAAATATATTATATATAATATTTCTGTTAATAGTTAATATAATCTTTTTGTTTTTTTTAATATGTAAATTTGTTACTTTATATTACACAAATTTCATATTTTTAATAAATGAAATGTTACATATTTTGTATTAATATATGTAATGTATCTAAGACATTTTTAATGAAGCATAATATTTGTAAAGACAAAACGTATATTAAAGTGTAGTTTAATATGTAAATTATGCAATCGGTTTTTGATGCCATACACGTTTATAAATGCATGTAAATTGTGTAATTTTAAAACCTCAATTTTGTTCTAATTCTAATCGAATTGAACTGAAAATTTAAGACTGATTCTTAAGTAAAATAAGTTGAATTTTCCGAATTTAAAATAATATTATGGGGTGTCCATACAAAGAGTTTGGTTAAATTGACAATTTTTCACGTTTATTGATTTTAACTATAGAATTTGTTCTACAACCCCATTTGATATGTAAGTAAAGTTTTTAGAGAATTTAATTATCTATCGATTGATGGTCTGGCCATTATTCTATCTCAACAGGTTCCCAAGTTATGGCATTTTTACTATACCCTTTATATAATAAAAAAAAGAATTTTTTTACCTATAATTGGTCAAAATCAACCTCTAATCATTCAATTTTTAAGGGTGAATTTTGCATGAAATGGTATTGATTTTAAGACTGATTCTTAAGTAAAATAAGTTGAATTTTCCGAATTTAAAATAATATTATGGGGTGTCCATACAAAGAGTATGGTTAAATTGACAATTTTCCACGTTTATTGATTTTAACTATAGAATTTGTTCTAACACCCCATTTAATATGTAAGTAAAGTTTTTAGAGAATTTAATTATCTATCGATTGATGGTCTGGCCATTATTCTATCTCAACAGGTTCCCAAGTTATGGCATTTTTACTATACCCCTTATATAATAAAAAAAAGAATTTTTTTACCTATAATTGGTCAAAATCAACCTCTAATCATTCAATTTTTAAGGATGAAATTTGCATGAAATGGTATTGATTTTAAGACTGATTCTTAAGTAAAATAAGTTGAATTTTCCGAATTTAAAATAATATTATGGGGTGTCCATACAAAGAGTATGGTTAAATTGACAATTTTTCACGTTTATTGATTTTAACTATAGAATTTGTTCTACAACCCCATTTGATATGTAAGTAAAGTTTTTAGAGAATTTAATTATCTATCGATTGATGGTCTGGCCATTATTCTATCTCAACAGGTTCCCAAGTTATGGCATTTTTACTATACCCCTTATATAATAAAAAAAAGAATTTTTTTTACCTATAATTGGTCAAAATCAACCTCTAATCATTCAATTTTTTAGGGTGAAATTTGCATGAAATGGTATTGATTTTAAGACTGATTCTTAAGTAAAATAAGTTGAATTTTCCGAATTTAAAATAATATTATGGGGTGTCCATACAAAGAGTATGGTTAAATTGACAATTTTTCACGTTTATTGATTTTAACTATAGAATTTGTTCTACAACCCCATTTGATATGTAAGTAAAGTTTTTAGAGAATTTAATTATCTATCGATTGATGGTCTGGCCATTATTCTATCTCAACAGGTTCCCAAGTTATGGCATTTTTACTTTACCCCTTATATAATAAAAAAAAGAATTTTTTTTACCTATAATTGGTCAAAATCAACCTCTAATCATTCAATTTTTTAGGGTGAAATTTGCATGAAATGGTATTGATTTTAAGACTGATTCTTAAGTAAAATAAGTTGAATTTTCCGAATTTAAAATAATATTATGGGGTGTCCATACAAAGAGTATGGTTAAATTGACAATTTTTCACGTTTATTGATTTTAACTATAGAATTTGTTCTACAACCCCATTTGATATGTAAGTAAAGTTTTTAGAGAATTTAATTATCTATCGATTGATGGTCTGGCCATTATTCTATCTTAACAGGTTCCCAAGTTATGGCATTTTTACTATACCCCTTATATAATAAAAAAAAGAATTTTTTTACCTATAATTGGTCAAAATCAACCTCTAATCATTCAATTTTTAAGGATGAAATTTGCGTGAAATGGTATTGATTTTAAGACTGATTCTTAAGTAAAATAAGTTGAATTTTCCGAATTTAAAATAATATTATGGGGTGTCCATACAAAGAGTATGGTTAAATTGACAATTTTCCACGTTTATTGATTTTAACTATAGAATTTGTTCTAACACCCCATTTAATATGTAAGTAAAGTTTTTAGAGAATTTAATTATCTATCGATTGATGGTCTGGCCATTATTCTATCTCAACAGGTTCCCAAGTTATGGCATTTTTACTATACCCCTTATATAATAAAAAAAAGAATTTTTTTACCTATAATTGGTCAAAATCAACCTCTAATCATTCAATTTTTAAGGATGAAATTTGCATGAAATGGTATTGATTTTAAGACTGATTCTTAAGTAAAATAAGTTGAATTTTCCGAATTTAAAATAATATTATGGGGTGTCCATACAAAGAGTATGGTTAAATTGACAATTTTTCACGTTTATTGATTTTAACTATAGAATTTGTTCTACAACCCCATTTGATATGTAAGTAAAGTTTTTAGAGAATTTAATTATCTATCGATTGATGGTCTGGCCATTATTCTATCTCAACAGGTTCCCAAGTTATGGCATTTTTACTATACCCCTTATATAATAAAAAAAAGAATTTTTTTACCTATAATTGGTCAAAATCAACCTCTAATCATTCAATTTTTTAGGGTGAAATTTGCATGAAATGGTATTGATTTTAAGACTGATTCTTAAGTAAAATAAGTTGAATTTTCCGAATTTAAAATAATATTATGGGGTGTCCATACAAAGAGTATGGTTAAATTGACAATTTTTCACGTTTATTGATTTTAACTATAGAATTTGTTCTACAACCCCATTTGATATGTAAGTAAAGTTTTTAGAGAATTTAATTATCTATCGATTGATGGTCTGGCCATTATTCTATCTCAACAGGTTCCCAAGTTATGGCATTTTTACTTTACCCCTTATATAATAAAAAAAAGAATTTTTTTACCTATAATTGGTCAAAATCAACCTCTAATCATTCAATTTTTTAGGGTGAAATTTGCATGAAATGGTATTGATTTTAAGACTGATTCTTAAGTAAAATAAGTTGAATTTTCCGAATTTAAAATAATATTATGGGGTGTCCATACAAAGAGTATGGTTAAATTGACAATTTTTCACGTTTATTGATTTTAACTATAGAATTTGTTCTACAACCCCATTTGATATGTAAGTAAAGTTTTTAGAGAATTTAATTATCTATCGATTGATGGTCTGGCCATTATTCTATCTTAACAGGTTCCCAAGTTATGGCATTTTTACTATACCCCTTATATAATAAAAAAAAGAATTTTTTTACCTATAATTGGTCAAAATCAACCTCTAATCATTCAATTTTTAAGGATGAAATTTGCGTGAAATGGTATTGATTTTAAGACTGATTCTTAAGTAAAATAAGTTGAATTTTCCGAATTTAAAATAATATTATGGGGTGTCCATACAAAGAGTATGGTTAAATTGACAATTTTCCACGTTTATTGATTTTAACTATAGAATTTGTTCTAACACCCCATTTAATATGTAAGTAAAGTTTTTAGAGAATTTAATTATCTATCGATTGATGGTCTGGCCATTATTCTATCTCAACAGGTTCCCAAGTTATGGCATTTTTACTATACCCCTTATATAATAAAAAAAAGAATTTTTTTACCTATAATTGGTCAAAATCAACCTCTAATCATTCAATTTTTAAGGATGAAATTTGCATGAAATGGTATTGATTTTAAGACTGATTCTTAAGTAAAATAAGTTGAATTTTCCGAATTTAAAATAATATTATGGGGTGTCCATACAAAGAGTATGGTTAAATTGACAATTTTTCACGTTTATTGATTTTAACTATAGAATTTGTTCTACAACCCCATTTGATATGTAAGTAAAGTTTTTAGAGAATTTAATTATCTATCGATTGATGGTCTGGCCATTATTCTATCTCAACAGGTTCCCAAGTTATGGCATTTTTACTATACCCCTTATATAATAAAAAAAAGAATTTTTTTACCTATAATTGGTCAAAATCAACCTCTAATCATTCAATTTTTTAGGGTGAAATTTGCATGAAATGGTATTGATTTTAAGACTGATTCTTAAGTAAAATAAGTTGAATTTTCCGAATTTAAAATAATATTATGGGGTGTCCATACAAAGAGTATGGTTAAATTGACAATTTTTCACGTTTATTGATTTTAACTATAGAATTTGTTCTACAACCCCATTTGATATGTAAGTAAAGTTTTTAGAGAATTTAATTATCTATCGATTGATGGTCTGGCCATTATTCTATCTTAACAGGTTCCCAAGTTATGGCATTTTTACTATACCCCTTATATAATAAAAAAAAGAATTTTTTTACCTATAATTGGTCAAAATCAACCTCTAATCATTCAATTTTTAAGGATGAAATTTGCGTGAAATGGTATTGATTTTAAGACTGATTCTTAAGTAAAATAAGTTGAATTTTCCGAATTTAAAATAATATTATGGGGTGTCCATACAAAGAGTATGGTTAAATTGACAATTTTTCACGTTTATTGATTTTAACTATAGAATTTGTTCTACAACCCCATTTGATATGTAAGTAAAGTTTTTAGAGAATTTAATTATCTATCGATTGATGGTCTGGCCATTATTCTATCTCAACAGGTTCCCAAGTTATGGCATTTTTACTTTACCCCTTATATAATAAAAAAAAGAATTTTTTTTACCTATAATTGGTCAAAATCAACCTCTAATCATTCAATTTTTTAGGGTGAAATTTGCATGAAATGGTATTGATTTTAAGACTGATTCTTAAGTAAAATAAGTTGAATTTTCCGAATTTAAAATAATATTATGGGGTGTCCATACAAAGAGTATGGTTAAATTGACAATTTTTCACGTTTATTGATTTTAACTATAGAATTTGTTCTACAACCCCATTTGATATGTAAGTAAAGTTTTTAGAGAATTTAATTATCTATCGATTGATGGTCTGGCCATTATTCTATCTTAACAGGTTCCCAAGTTATGGCATTTTTACTATACCCCTTATATAATAAAAAAAAGAATTTTTTTACCTATAATTGGTCAAAATCAACCTCTAATCATTCAATTTTTAAGGATGAAATTTGCGTGAAATGGTATTGATTTTAAGACTGATTCTTAAGTAAAATAAGTTGAATTTTCCGAATTTAAAATAATATTATGGGGTGTCCATACAAAGAGTATGGTTAAATTGACAATTTTCCACGTTTATTGATTTTAACTATAGAATTTGTTCTAACACCCCATTTAATATGTAAGTAAAGTTTTTAGAGAATTTAATTATCTATCGATTGATGGTCTGGCCATTATTCTATCTCAACAGGTTCCCAAGTTATGGCATTTTTACTATACCCCTTATATAATAAAAAAAAGAATTTTTTTACCTATAATTGGTCAAAATCAACCTCTAATCATTCAATTTTTAAGGATGAAATTTGCATGAAATGGTATTGATTTTAAGACTGATTCTTAAGTAAAATAAGTTGAATTTTCCGAATTTAAAATAATATTATGGGGTGTCCATACAAAGAGTATGGTTAAATTGACAATTTTTCACGTTTATTGATTTTAACTATAGAATTTGTTCTACAACCCCATTTGATATGTAAGTAAAGTTTTTAGAGAATTTAATTATCTATCGATTGATGGTCTGGCCATTATTCTATCTCAACAGGTTCCCAAGTTATGGCATTTTTACTATACCCCTTATATAATAAAAAAAAGAATTTTTTTACCTATAATTGGTCAAAATCAACCTCTAATCATTCAATTTTTTAGGGTGAAATTTGCATGAAATGGTATTGATTTTAAGACTGATTCTTAAGTAAAATAAGTTGAATTTTCCGAATTTAAAATAATATTATGGGGTGTCCATACAAAGAGTATGGTTAAATTGACAATTTTTCACGTTTATTGATTTTAACTATAGAATTTGTTCTACAACCCCATTTGATATGTAAGTAAAGTTTTTAGAGAATTTAATTATCTATCGATTGATGGTCTGGCCATTATTCTATCTCAACAGGTTCCCAAGTTATGGCATTTTTACTTTACCCCTTATATAATAAAAAAAAGAATTTTTTTACCTATAATTGGTCAAAATCAACCTCTAATCATTCAATTTTTTAGGGTGAAATTTGCATGAAATGGTATTGATTTTAAGACTGATTCTTAAGTAAAATAAGTTGAATTTTCCGAATTTAAAATAATATTATGGGGTGTCCATACAAAGAGTATGGTTAAATTGACAATTTTTCACGTTTATTGATTTTAACTATAGAATTTGTTCTACAACCCCATTTGATATGTAAGTAAAGTTTTTAGAGAATTTAATTATCTATCGATTGATGGTCTGGCCATTATTCTATCTTAACAGGTTCCCAAGTTATGGCATTTTTACTATACCCCTTATATAATAAAAAAAAGAATTTTTTTACCTATAATTGGTCAAAATCAACCTCTAATCATTCAATTTTTAAGGATGAAATTTGCGTGAAATGGTATTGATTTTAAGACTGATTCTTAAGTAAAATAAGTTGAATTTTCCGAATTTAAAATAATATTATGGGGTGTCCATACAAAGAGTATGGTTAAATTGACAATTTTCCACGTTTATTGATTTTAACTATAGAATTTGTTCTAACACCCCATTTAATATGTAAGTAAAGTTTTTAGAGAATTTAATTATCTATCGATTGATGGTCTGGCCATTATTCTATCTCAACAGGTTCCCAAGTTATGGCATTTTTACTATACCCCTTATATAATAAAAAAAAGAATTTTTTTACCTATAATTGGTCAAAATCAACCTCTAATCATTCAATTTTTAAGGATGAAATTTGCATGAAATGGTATTGATTTTAAGACTGATTCTTAAGTAAAATAAGTTGAATTTTCCGAATTTAAAATAATATTATGGGGTGTCCATACAAAGAGTATGGTTAAATTGACAATTTTTCACGTTTATTGATTTTAACTATAGAATTTGTTCTACAACCCCATTTGATATGTAAGTAAAGTTTTTAGAGAATTTAATTATCTATCGATTGATGGTCTGGCCATTATTCTATCTCAACAGGTTCCCAAGTTATGGCATTTTTACTATACCCCTTATATAATAAAAAAAAGAATTTTTTTACCTATAATTGGTCAAAATCAACCTCTAATCATTCAATTTTTTAGGGTGAAATTTGCATGAAATGGTATTGATTTTAAGACTGATTCTTAAGTAAAATAAGTTGAATTTTCCGAATTTAAAATAATATTATGGGGTGTCCATACAAAGAGTATGGTTAAATTGACAATTTTTCACGTTTATTGATTTTAACTATAGAATTTGTTCTACAACCCCATTTGATATGTAAGTAAAGTTTTTAGAGAATTTAATTATCTATCGATTGATGGTCTGGCCATTATTCTATCTTAACAGGTTCCCAAGTTATGGCATTTTTACTATACCCCTTATATAATAAAAAAAAGAATTTTTTTACCTATAATTGGTCAAAATCAACCTCTAATCATTCAATTTTTAAGGATGAAATTTGCGTGAAATGGTATTGATTTTAAGACTGATTCTTAAGTAAAATAAGTTGAATTTTCCGAATTTAAAATAATATTATGGGGTGTCCATACAAAGAGTATGGTTAAATTGACAATTTTCCACGTTTATTGATTTTAACTATAGAATTTGTTCTAACACCCCATTTAATATGTAAGTAAAGTTTTTAGAGAATTTAATTATCTATCGATTGATGGTCTGGCCATTATTCTATCTCAACAGGTTCCCAAGTTATGGCATTTTTACTATACCCCTTATATAATAAAAAAAAGAATTTTTTTACCTATAATTGGTCAAAATCAACCTCTAATCATTCAATTTTTAAGGATGAAATTTGCATGAAATGGTATTGATTTTAAGACTGATTCTTAAGTAAAATAAGTTGAATTTTCCGAATTTAAAATAATATTATGGGGTGTCCATACAAAGAGTATGGTTAAATTGACAATTTTTCACGTTTATTGATTTTAACTATAGAATTTGTTCTACAACCCCATTTGATATGTAAGTAAAGTTTTTAGAGAATTTAATTATCTATCGATTGATGGTCTGGCCATTATTCTATCTCAACAGGTTCCCAAGTTATGGCATTTTTACTATACCCCTTATATAATAAAAAAAAGAATTTTTTTACCTATAATTGGTCAAAATCAACCTCTAATCATTCAATTTTTTAGGGTGAAATTTGCATGAAATGGTATTGATTTTAAGACTGATTCTTAAGTAAAATAAGTTGAATTTTCCGAATTTAAAATAATATTATGGGGTGTCCATACAAAGAGTATGGTTAAATTGACAATTTTTCACGTTTATTGATTTTAAGTATAGAATTTGTTCTACAACCCCATTTGATATGTAAGTAACGTTTTTAGAGAATTTAATTATCTATCGATTGATGGTCTGGCCATTATTCTATCTCAACAGGTTCCCAAGTTATGGCATTTTTACTATACCCCTTATATAATAAAAAAAAGAATTTTTTTTACCTATAATTGGTCAAAATCAACCTCTAATCATTCAATTTTTTAGGGTGAAATTTGCATGAAATGGTATTGATTTTAAGACTGATTCTTAAGTAAAATAAGTTGAATTTTCCGAATTTAAAATAATATTATGGGGTGTCCATACAAAGAGTATGGTTAAATTGACAATTTTTCACGTTTATTGATTTTAACTATAGAATTTGTTCTACAACCCCATTTGATATGTAAGTAAAGTTTTTAGAGAATTTAATTATCTATCGATTGATGGTCTGGCCATTATTCTATCTCAACAGGTTCCCAAGTTATGGCATTTTTACTATACCCCTTATATAATAAAAAAAAGAATTTTTTTACCTATAATTGGTCAAAATCAACCTCTAATCATTCAATTTTTAAGGATGAAATTTGCATGAAATGGTATTGATTTTAAGACTGATTCTTAAGTAAAATAAGTTGAATTTTCCGAATTTAAAATAATATTATGGGGTGTCCATACAAAGAGTATGGTTAAATTGACAATTTTTCACGTTTATTGATTTTAACTATAGAATTTGTTCTACAACCCCATTTGATATGTAAGTAAAGTTTTTAGAGAATTTAATTATCTATCGATTGATGGTCTGGCCATTATTCTATCTCAACAGGTTCCCAAGTTATGGCATTTTTACTATACCCCTTATATAATAAAAAAAAGAATTTTTTTACCTATAATTGGTCAAAATCAACCTCTAATCATTCAATTTTTTAGGGTGAAATTTGCATGAAATGGTATTGATTTTAAGACTGATTCTTAAGTAAAATAAGTTGAATTTTCCGAATTTAAAATAATATTATGGGGTGTCCATACAAAGAGTATGGTTAAATTGACAATTTTTCACGTTTATTGATTTTAACTATAGAATTTGTTCTACAACCCCATTTGATATGTAAGTAAAGTTTTTAGAGAATTTAATTATCTATCGATTGATGGTCTGGCCATTATTCTATCTTAACAGGTTCCCAAGTTATGGCATTTTTACTATACCCTTTATATAATAAAAAATTATCATATAATAAATTATATAAATTTATAAATTATGGTTCAATTAAATTTTATAATTTGTATTTGTATTTATAAATTAAAATTTTTCTTGTGATTGAGACGATGTGAATAATAAATTATAAAATTATTTATAATAATTGTATTAAAATAATATAATAATAATAATCTCCATCATTTAGTTATGTACTTATTTTGATATTGAGGTGAAAGTGTTTTATTGATGGATACCGAAAAGGAAGAATACAGCGTAAAACAGCAGTACCCATATACGATAGAGAAACTAATTCAATTTATTTTATAAATCATATTGTGTATAAATGTATAATTATGTTATTAATGTAATTTAATTTTTCTCATCAGAATTGCTTATAACATCATTTTTATTATTTCATTTTCATACAATGTAAATTCTATATATAATAATATTTTTACTATATTCAAATAATTAATTTATTATATTAATATTTAGTATTCACAAATGGCTTTATTTATACGTATATAAATAAATTAATATTAATAATAATAATAATAATAATGTTTCTGTATACAATATCGTCTGTATATTTCTTTTTTTTTTATGTTACTGCATTTCTTAGCTATTTCATATGCATTTTGTATATAAATAAATGACCATATAAATAATTGGTATTCTTTATTCATCTTAATTTAAAGAAGCGAAACAAAAATTGTATTTATTAATTTTCTTTTCGCTGCGTTTATTATTACAACGCAAAATCAAAAAGTTCGTGCGGTAATATATACACAAATAATACCATGTATGCAATTTATAAATAATTTCATAATATTGTTGAGTTGGTGAACGATTCGCGGAGAGTGTGTTTGGTAAATATTTTTTTACTTTAAAATTTATTATAATAAATTACAAAATAAAATTAAGAATTTATTTTGGCAAGTATATAATTTATTTATCTGTTGATTGAAATGATATTGAAATATATATGTATATTAATAATAATTCCTTATTCCTTATGTGCGATGTGAGTGAGTAATGGAAATATTTTATGGAATGAACCAAAAAAATAAGTGGTTAAATGAAAAGAAAATTAATGGTTTTTTAGTATTTGAATTATGTGTCAACAAAATATTTATATATACATTTAAAGTTATTTTTTATATATGCATATCATTTTAAAGTATTATATATATATATATAATTAAAAGAACTAAAAGAATTTCCAATTTTGTTTTATATATATATATATATATATATATATATATATATATATATATATATATATATATATATATAGAACGATATATTTAACAATTTAGTGATTTATGTCATTGCGGAAAAACATTAAATTTAACAATTTCTTAAACACTGAATGGTTATATGTGTTCCGTATTAAAACAAATAAATATAAATAAATATATTTATTTAGTTATACGAGAAAAGATATAGATTTTTTATTCTTGTGTTAATTTAAAATTGAAGAAAAACTTTAAAAAATGTAAAAATAAAGATAATATTTTATTTATTAGTTTGTATGGTAAAATGGCAAAAAAATTTCCAAAAAAAAAAACAAATGAAATTAAAATATATTTATTACTTATAATAATAATTTATATTTTTATATTATTATATGTAGTTCTTAAAATTGTATATTTATATGAAAACAAAAAGGTGTTCTCATTTGAAGTACTCAAATTATAATTCTAATAATATCACATCTAAAAATGTACCAACATTAAATTAAAAATATAATCTAATATATAATGCAAATGCAAAAAATATATTTAAAACTCGGAGATCTATGTCTTATATCGAAACAACGACGTGTTTGATATTAAAATAAAAAACAAACAGTTATTTTTTAATTTAATTATCGCAATGCACTTAATACAAAATATAATTGAATTTCTTCGAATCGAATGAATAAAGATTTTTACTATATATATATGAATATATAAAATAGAAATGTTTACGTTTTTATCTATTTTGAACTTTGATATAAACTTTATTATTTTGTTTATCTTATAAACTCGACTTTATATTACCTATATTATTGTTTATAATGATGTTTATTATTATTTATTAAGTTTATTGATCCTTGTATATCGAAAACACAACTTTTTTATATGAACATTTTTTATTTGAAAGACTTAAGCGGCGAGCCCAAAACACATCTTTTTTTCTACAGAATTGTTACCAAGTTTATTTAACCAAATCTTTTTTTAAATACATTTATTTAACTTTTAAGACCCATAGAAAATCCCTCTCTGTGGTATATGACGAAAGAAATAATATTCTGTCGTATAACGTTAGTAATTATTTGGCGATCTTTAAAAGTCTATTTAATGGCATCATCATCGTGTACATCATCACTCATGGTTTAATCATGGTTTAATTTATTTGGATATTTTTTTATACAAATTTGAAATATTTATTAATTAAAAAAATTATTATTGTGTATACACTTGAAATGATATCAAATTACAAAAAACCATAAATGGTTTTTGATGTTGTTGTTATTTTAATTATATAATTAATATATCACAAAATGTGACGTCCGTTATTGGTTTTTTTGCTAAACCAAATAAATATATATATTTTTTAATTAACAAGATCTGTCTGTAAAATAAAAATAAATAAATAAATGTATATTCTTTTATGTTGCAAAATTTTTTTCCATTTAAAAATTTTTTATATGAAAATAATAATGATGCCCAATACAAATTATAATTAATCCAATCAACGATATACATTTTAATTTTTTCAATACACTACTAAATGATGTATACATCATTGATTTTTCATTTTAAATCAATTAAAATTAAATATATTTTGCGTGTGATTAGAAGAAAATATAATATAAATGTATTTTGAAATATAGTCGTTTCAATTTTTTTTATATATTATAAATTATATTATAAATATATTATTTATAATATATAATCTTCAATATGCATTTTGAAATGATGTGAAAAATTTAATTAATTGACCAGGATTATATTTATAAAATAAATTAAATGATGTTGTTGTTATTGTTGTTTTGTCTAACCACCACAAACTATCATATCAAGAATGTTGAATATAACCGCATAACACATCAACAAAATGACCATTTCTTATATATGCGGTAAAATTTTTGTGCTCACGTTTATTCAATTTAATTTGTATATACATAACTATATTTTTTTTTTATGTTAACCAATATTAATTTAAAAAAAAAAAAAAAGATATCCATAATATAACATATATATATATAGTAAAAGATTTATTATATATTTGGGTTGACGTTAATACTAAATAATTACATTTTGAAGAATTTTAGAGATTTAGTATATATAGTATAGAAAAGAAAGGAAAAAAAAATGCCATATCGTAAAAATTTGTTTTTATTAATAATCGTAAAATTTGTTAAATTAATATTTCTTTTATTATTATTATTATTATTATTCGCTTCAATAATAAATATTGCAAACTTAAATTTGTGTTATATATATATATACTCTTATGTTCAAAATATATATATATATATATATATATGAATCTCACAAAATTAAACAAAAAAAAAATAATCGTGTTTTGTTTTGGTTAATCTCTATCTATACCCATACATATTTTATATAGAAATATTTATATATAATGGTATTTTTAAATAATTTATTCCATTTTTTTTTTCATTTCTTTATTAATATTCCTATATATTGAATAGGTTATATTTTTGCTATTATTTACTATTCATATATTTCCTGTAGATATATAATTTGTGTGCGAATAGATTATAAATATATTTATTTTTAGGTGAAATACTATTGCTGCATATATCTATCTCCATAAATAAAATATATAACAATTGTTGTAATGGATCTCTGTTTTGCGTGTGTGTGCGTGCCGGTTTTTGGTTAAAAAATTATATTTATTTGGGCTAATTCGAGAGATATTCATTTTTCTATATTTTATTTTTAATAATCGTTATTAAATTATACCAATTCACTATATAAATAATAGAAATTTTATTTTATAATATGGATAATTTTTTATTTTCATTTTCCTTATATGTTTTTTTTTTTGAACATAACACCCGTATTATACTACACTAAAATTTATCAACATTAAAGATATGAATGGTATATAGATTCAAAACAACGATATTTAAATAGGAATCCGCACGTATAAAATACATAAACAAAACAATAAATTAATATATAGAAAACTTTTATAATATAATATAAAAGCAAAAGCAAAAAAAAAAAAAAGAATCACACAATTATATAAAAAATTGGACCGGAAAAATTCATGTTTTTTTTTTTGTTTTATAATTTTTTTGGAAAAATTATATCAGTAAAATTTAATTTTTCGATTTATCTCTCTTATTTCATATTTTTATTAAAATATATATGATAAATGATTTAATTATTCTTTTATATTGTTTTGTTTAAATAATAATCTCTTCTTTCTATTTGTTTTTTAATATTTAATTATACATAGACGTGTATTTAAGTTATATGATGAATATATAATTCACATTTTGTATGTTATATATATATATAGATGAAAAAATTGTGAGATTTTGTCCATTTTGTTTTCTTTTTTTTTGCAGAATTAAATTAAGTTTATTTATATGATTAATTATTTTCATTTCATTTATTATAGAAATATACCCATGTATAGATTAAAATTACATTCAATATTTTGTATATAGTTTATATATACTAGAAAGATTTCTATATTATGTTCCAAACGAATTCCATGTGAAAATATAAAAACGTAGATAAATAAACATAAAAGAAATCACATTTCAGATATTTCAAATTGTAAATAGTTAATGAGGTGTAAATTTAGTTTGATTTTCCTGATCTATATAAAAAAAAATCATAGTAATGGGAAAATGTTACAAATAATCGGTCGATTAAGTATTTTAAAATAAAAAAAAAAAACGTTTTATTTAATATCTATTTTTTATATATTATCATATATAATTAAATAACATATTTTTAAACGATTAAAGTATTATAATTGGGATAATTTTAATATTCTTCTTTTGTTATTCATACTTATTTCGTGACCTAGCCACCGCACCGTAAAATTAATAACATTTATTTTAGAACAATTTCAAATTTATTTTCCCTAACACATCTTTCATCCTATATGAGATATAAAAGACTGCGATTATCATGATATACGTTTTTTTTATAAATAAATGTTTTATCATATTTTAAATGATGACACAGATGAATATATCTAACGGTTACACAAATACAAAAAACATATTTTGTTTTATTATCATTTATCTAATGGTTTGATGGTTTGAAGGAGTGCTGTTTGATTTTTGTATAATTTAACTATATATATATAGCTTTTTTTATTTTTGCGTCAACGGTTTGTGTGCATTTCTTAAATTTTTATTCAAATATCTTCCGATAAATATTTTATATTTTATAAATTATTTAAATATTTGCAATAAATGTTAATATGTTTTATTTTATTTTTTACTTTATGATGATAAAAATAAAAAAAAAAACGGTGAAAAAATATTATATATATTTAAAATTTAAAGTTTCTGCTTATAGTTTGTTTTTTTTTTTTGCTGTTAATTGATAAATTTATTAACCCATTGTGAATTGAAAATTTTCTTTGAATAATCGTGATAATGAGCCAATGACCAATCCAATATGTCTGATATGTCTGAATATGAAAATTGGGCAAAAGCACTGTCAAAGCACTATAAAAAAAATAATTGTACATTTTCCATGAATTTTCTTAATTTTCCTTGCTGATCCTTGATGAATATCGCGTCAAATATATACTGAAATATTTATTCACCATTTTGAAAATAAATTATAAAAAATATAATATCTTTTTTATACAAATGAGTTTTGTAATAAAAAAAAAAAAAAAATTAATTTGTTATGTGAAAAAAAAGAAAAAAAGAAAATAAATATTTCGATGACCCAACAATAAATTAATTTTTTTTTTTATTATCTTTGACTCATCAAAAATTGAAATTTTAAATTATGCCACCAATATTTTTAATAACACATATATGTATAAACAAAAATAGTTTTTTTTTTAGAAAATATTTTAATTTTTTTGCATTAATATAAAACATTTTTCTTTATATATGCTATAAATTTACAAAAATAACACATAAAGCAAAAAAACCAAAAGAATGTTGTGTTCTATAAAATACACTAATTAATAGAATAAAAATTTACATATAAATAAAATATCGTTAAAATAAATGAATGGATAAATACTACGGCTATTTTTATATTATTATGCGATTCGCATTTCGTCGGATCTTTCCGTCGGATGACTTGAGTAATTTTCTTAATCGTTCATCAAAAACGAAAGAAAAAAAAATAGTAATTATTATGGAATTGATACAACAATTATCATGTAGTGGTGTTTTTTTAATGCAATGTTAAACAAAAATGGGCAAACGTTTTATCTTTTATTCGAGTAAATCGAGTATTTTAATGTATGATGTCAGAGAAAAGAATTTCTATAATATATTTATTAATATATTAAATTTCTGTGATTTTACTTTTTATTTTTTTTTTTTTGGGAATCCCAAACATAAAATTTTTAATTTAAATTCTTAAATTTAATACAAAAAAAAAAAAATTGATACCATATAATTTTACATATTTAGAAAAATATTTATTCGTTTCCATTGAGGAAAGAGTTTTTTTTTTTTGTTTAGTTTTTAATTTTATTTTGATGTTTAACATAAATTGTTTTTAAATTGTTTATCCACTTTATAATTATTTTTATTATTGCTTTTGGATCCATTTTCTTAGAAGTTTATACTTTAGAAGATAAGCGTTTTACGATATTAAATAAAATAACAGAACAATTTTAATAAGAGAATACATTTGTATATATATAAATTTATTATTAATTAACAAAAAAAAAAAAGAATTTTAATTGTTTTATATGTATATTTATACTATATTTTGACAAGAAATACATTTAAAAAAATGCCACTATCACGCCAATCATCACAAAAATAAAAAAATAATAGACTATATAATTAAATAAAGAAATTTTTACATATTTGAATTTGCTAAATTAACTTAATATGACACTATTAAGAATATTGTTTTTTTTTTTATTTATTTAATATATTTAATAAATTTTTAAGATATATTTTATTTTACTAATTCGTATTGTATTTCTTTTTTATTTTACAGGTAATTGAAAATAACTACATAATATATATTTTTTAAGTATCTATTTGTGTCAAATTTGTGCATAATGAGAGAATGGAATACTATTTATTAAAAAATAAGGTAAAACATTTAAAATTCACAAAAGATTTTTTTACAAGTTTATTGATTTAATTTAAAAAATAAATAAAATATTAATAATAATTTGACAAATCCCTTAATAAACGAAATGACAAATGATGTTTTATATATGGTATTAATTTTTCAATTGAAACTTCATTGCGATACAATCAAAATACAAAACAAAATAGGTATATAGAGGGTATTAATAAAAATCAATTGATTTTTGTCCATATTATAATTAATAAGTCTAATATAGTTCTAATAAAATTTTTTATGTGTTTGTAATTTGGTATGCATTTCAAGTGTGAAAAAGTGCACTTATTTTTATAATAACCGCATTCAAAACAGTTGTATATATAGAAAAAGAGAAAATAAAATTCGTTTCATTTATTTATATTTACTTAAATTGTATACACTTTGTTTCAAAATTTGATATACAACATAACTTTAACTATGTTGATAAAAATCGTGAAACTTTTGGAAAATTTCAATTCTAATCAAGTTTGTTCAAAGAAACCTCCACCAATATTTTACATATGGAGATCATTTAAAGTCCGTTATTTATATTTAGTTTTTTATATTTTTATATTTTAGTTCTTCCAATGCAATTCCACAGCATTTTCATACAGAAATTTTTTTTTTTAACGTGTAATTGTTTTAGTATATAGAAATAATTTTCTAAAAAAATTCAATCGTCTATTTACAAAATCATTTGATTTTTCAATCGATTTATATATAGTTTTGCAACAAAGTGTATAAATATCTACCCATATAAGGTTGCATTGACTTAAATATATCTACTTAACTTTTAACATCGCTTATAAAACATAAATTTTTTTTTATATTATTATATACTATATATAATAATCAAAAATAAAATGATCACCCATCAACCATCGCACATATATAAATATGTATAGTGTTTTGAATTTTTTCGATATAATATTTCATTATTATTATTATTATTATTATTATTATTTCAAAATAAAAATATTAAAGTTCATTTAAAAAAACTACAGACTACAGGTTAACAAAATAATTATAGATAAATATAATAATAATTTTAGAGATTTAAAAAACAACCAATTTTCTAAACTTTCATAAAATGTTATCTTTGCCTTATTGTATTACAAATTATTATTATTATTATTATTATTCTATAATAATCTTATAGCGCTCTCTTTACTGTTTTTATTTTTATATGAATAAATGTTAAATTAATTTTTTTGCTTTCTTTACAAAACGATTAAAAAATTTATTAAATTTTATTATTGAGATAAAAATTGGTAACAAAATCATTTAAATATACATAAATTCATATGTGATTCGGTGGTGGTGTAGTTGATAAAAATGCAAAACTAAAATTCTAACAAAAATTTTGGGGTTGTCAGTTCGAATCCTATTTCACATAAAGTTGCATATGTCCCCATGTAATTGATCGTACGGCTAATGACCAACACCACAAAAAAGCAACAAATTAAGAAACCAACAACGGAAGGCTGTTTCTGGATGAACGAAACTTCCGATTGTCGGTTATAAGCGAAATTTTTTATATATATATTTTTTATAATTCATTCTTAATAATACATTAAAATATATTTATATTTGGTCAATAGAAATATTTCGATTGTTCAATTCTAAAATGTAGTTTTAATTCTATCAATATCATAATCCAATATGGGTTTCAATTCATTTAACAATACAAATTCCTTATACGGCATGTTTTCATATATCTATGCGATAAATGAAAACAATTTCTTCTTCTATATTGAATTTCTACGCAGTTATTAAATAAAATTACATTGAATTATTCAATTTATTTAATGTGAACATTTTTAAATCGAAAAAATTAAAATTATTTTGATCTACATTTTTAAATTTTAAATATATAAAATACAATAGTTTTATATTAATAATAATTATTATTAAATATATATAATAATAAAATTTGTTGTAAAAGAATTAATTCGAACACAAAATCGATATATTTAATATTAAAAAAAAGTATATATCTTATGGACATTCACCTTATAATTTATTATTGAATTATGTATCGTTCTTTTCTTGTGTTTGTAAAGTATTATATATATATTTATATAGTATTCAATTTATATTATATATATACAATTGCTTGTACTTTACTTTTGATATATACAAATCCAAAGATATTCGATATAAGATATAGAGATATACATATACATACATATAAAATGGATAATAGAATTGATATATAGATTTTATTTATAAGATATAAATTGTTTTTATATAAAATTAATATACGGTATGTGTTAGGTATATATATATGCCCGCGTGTACTCACTATAATTTATTCATTCATTCATTCATTGAATTGAATTGACTCACTGCTTGATATCAATTTTATTTTAGTAGTAAAATAATTAAATTATTTGACCTTATAATTTTTCGTGTATATAATAATAAAAAATATTAAAATAGGTATGTAAACCTACTCTACTATTTTTTTTTTTTTTTATTATTATTAAAATAACTTATTACTTGTTGTTTATTTTTTTATTTTTTTTTTTCATTTCTTATTTTTATATTTAATTAAATTGTACACAATTTTATGTATATATAAAACAGAATTATTATTAATAATATAATTTCAAAATATTGAGAGTAAAAAAGGTGTGTTGTTAAGTTTTAGCTAATAAAATTATATTTATAATAATAATGATAATAATAATAATAATAATAATCATATAATAAAAATAATAATTTTAATTTAATTTTATTGTATATCAATGTCCAGGTACGATATTTGCTTTGCATATTTTCAAATACATTATATAGCATTCATTTATAATATCTTATATCCGGGTATTTTTTTTTTACCTTTTACTGATAATTTCAATAAAATTTTCAAACCAAAAGTTCATATATACTTATTTAATAGTTTAATCTAATTTATTGGATTAAGTGATATCTAATCCATAAAATTTCATTAATTCTATTTTTTCTATAACTTATCATATATTATTTCAATTCAATGATAATATAAAATAACATATCAAAAATACACAAAATTCACAAAACACAAAAAACATTTAAAAATACGTTCTGATACATTTTTTAACAAAAAAGAATAATTTATTTATTTGTTTTTGTTTTTCTCTTTATGCGGTTCAATGATTTTTCTTCTTGAACTTTATTTTAATTTAAGTATTTTTTATCTACTTTAGTTTTGATACAGTTTTGTTGATTTTTGATCACGTATAAAAGAAAAAAACCTTATTTCTTTATGCCATATTTGATTTATTATATATAATACTATATAAAAAAAATATATTAAAATCAAATTATAACATGAAATAGTTATAATTAAAAGATTTTTTTTTAACTGTGGCTTTGATTTTTCTTTTCCGTTTTATTTATACCACTATAGATTATAATTTTAAAATTTAAACGCATATATTATTTATTAGAATAAAACCAATAAAAGACAAAATACAAATTTTGAATATCTTAAAATGTTTGATTTGTCTTTTTTTTCATCATAAATACTCAAATGATTTAAAAGTTAGACATTTGAAATTTTTGAATATAAGATTTTGTGGTACTAAATTGCATATATATTTTCTATAATCCCACCGCACCGTGCTTTTTATTATATATATAGGTGTTTTGGACCTAGTGCAAAATGTTTTTATAAACTATATCTGCCTTTACGATTGTTTTGTTTATATATTAGTATTTTAATATACAAAAATAATTATAATAATATTATATATATTTATATTGTTTTGTTTTTATTTTGTTAAAAATCACACATATATATATATGCATATAATCAAATACCTGAATATCTGCAACAAAAATTTAATAAAAGATAAATCTATATATATATATATATATAAATAATATGCAATAATAGTTTTTTAGTGTATTCGTTTGTTGCTTTTTTTTTGCTTGCGCTGCTTTATTTTTTTTTTATATTTTGTTGTTATTTTTCTATTTAGTTTTTTTTTTTTTTGTGTAAAAATTTTTTTTTGCTCGCTTGTTCTATTATTATAATATATTTTATGTTGTTTTATTTAATTTTTTTATTATTTATATTTATTACTTATATTTCGGCCCGAAGGCGTCAAATTAACTTATAGAAGAGAAAGTTTTTCGCTTTAGGCACATTTATTTATTCTGTTTTTGTTTTTTTTGGTGTGTTGTTGTTTAATGAATAAATAAACGCACATATATACAAATATAAAGTAATAATAATAATAATTATTATTATTATTATTATTATAATAAAAATGACCATTATAATAATAATAATAATAATATTATTTTATAAATTATAATAATAATGTTAATAATAATAATAATATTATTTTATAAATTATAATATAATGATAATATATTTATATTTAAGAAAAAGAAAAAAAGGTACACTGACTGAACACAATTTTCTAAATAAATATACACACATAATGTTTTTTTTTTTTTTTTTAGTTTGTCTCACTCTGCGTATAAAATAAAAAAAAACATTTATAATATTTATTTCTAATAATAATAATAATAATATATAATAAAATAATCATATTATAATATAAAGTATTGTTTATTTATATTTTTTCTTCTTTAAATCGCTTTATGTATATACTTACTATATATATATATAAGAAGTATATTTTTTTTTTAATACATTGATTATTTATTTATTTTTTTTCTTTTAATTTTCATGTATAAATACTCGAATAAAGTAGGTCACAATTTATTGTTGTTTGTTGTATTAAATGAATAAAAGAAGATATTTATTTTTAAATTCGATATTGAAAATATTCATATTTATTATTATCTATTTTGCTCGCCCGGCGTGCGTTTTAATTTTTAATTATTCATTTTTTTTTTTTTGTGGTTATTGTAATCATGAATGTTTGACCAAAAAAATTATTAAAATTCATTCCATATATACAAATATTTATAATATTGTGCGTTTCCTTTTTACTAATGATATCATTGATAGTTAGAATATAATGTTAACGAAATATAATCCCCCAAAAATATAAGGAATTATTCGTTTATTGAAATAAATATATATATAGATTATATTGTTTGGCAAGAACTTTATCGATATATTTATAATAATCATTATAATAAATTTAATTTCAATTTGATAAAATTAAAATAAATTCGTTTAAACAATTAAATGATTTTTTTCACAATTCCTTCATAAATTTTATTAAATATACCCTTCGGTTTCCGTTCGATATATCTTTCATTAATATATATCGGGACGTTAAAGAAATAAACCGGCCAAATTTTATAAATTATGACACATTTCGTCATTATGTTGTTGTTGTTTCGAATTTGTCTATATCCATCCATTCATATACATACATATGCATATTGTATATACAATATTGAAATAATAAATATACATTTTTCATGGTTCAATGTATTATAAAGGTCAATATTTTTCCATTTTTCGTTCATTTTCGCTATCCATTTATTTAAAAAAAAAAAAAATTAATATAATTTACAGAACATATAACATAACATAATTTTTTATACAATAAGCAAAAAATCTAATAAAACTAAAATTTAAAATATATCGTGATTGTGGGTATGTCATTTTAATGTGACTTTTATATTGTATAAGATAAAATATCATTTATTATAATAATAATAATAATTTTGCAATATAACACGATTTTTTTATAATAAAATTATATACAAAATATAAGAAAAAAAAAATAAATATTTTTCACATATATAAATATCAAATTATTTAACTATAATTTCGTAGTAAATAAAAATAATAAATTGATGAGATCCTCGGTTCATTTGTTATTTGTACTTTTTTTATTACCTTGAATTTATAGTGATGTTATTCTGTACTGTACTATATATACGTACACAAATCAATATAAATAAATTAATATTTGATGGTTTTTTCTTTTGTTTCCAATGATGAATTTTCTTTACATATATAGTATATAGATATAATTTGTTGCAAATTATCATGAAAATCTATAAATCACTATATATATATAGATATGGGGAATTGTATCAATTGGTTGTATATAAAACGCTATTTATATATATATATATATTATAAAGAAAAAATAAATCATATAAAAAATCAATTGATACACAGAAAAAGACATAACAGAAAAAAATATACTGACGAACCCAAAAAGTAAAATTTTGTATATTATAGTTCACATTAGAAAAATTATTATAAAAAGGTATTTTACTTATTATATTATATTGAGTAATTGTCATATTATGCTTAATACTTATAGAAAATGACGGTCATAACCGAAGGTTGTAATGGCACTTCAATTTAGAAAATTATGCAAAATTTCATTTCGAAAATTATACAGAATTTATGAAATTGTATTGCATTATAATGGCATATTTTAAAAGGTTCTTCAATAAAACTGTGAAGAAGAAAATTATGAGGAATTACATGTTAAAAAATCATAAGGAATTTACTATAGAAAACGTTTAGATTTTCCTTAAGAAAATGATAAAGAATTTTATTTAAAACATTGTATAGAATTTTATTTTAAAAAATGTTAATGAATTACCTGTTTCATTTTATTCAAATAGATCTCTTTATAATTAAACCATAAATTATTTAATTGTGTCCGATCCATTTTTTTTTGTTTTTTTGAATACCGCATACAAATTTCTAAACAGATTATAGCCGAAATTATATAGATGCTATATCAGATAAAACTCTATTAACATATTAACATTGCATTACATTAAATTTTCTATTTTTACAGTTTTCCAATTATATCTACCTTTTTTTTTGTTAAATTAAAATAAAATATAATAAAATTGTATTATAATATTGCAATGGATTATATTATATGTATAAAATTTGTTTTTCATTATCATGCGTATACATTTTTTTTTATCATAAAGATTAATTTCCGTATATACCGATGTATGATAATTTAAATTTTATATATCAAATAAAAAAAATAGACAATTTGTCAAATTAAATCACGTCGTCGTTTAATTATTTTCTTCTATTTATTTTTCGGTTACCTATATATAGATATATAATCAATGTGAAGAAATACATGTATATATCTAGATACATTTTATACGCATATAATTCACGTATCTCATCATATCTAAAATAATAAACGCATAGAATATAAAGAAAAAATTACGAATATAAATGTACATATATCATATATGTATACTATATACTAATAACAATAATAATAATAATACATTATTTAATTAAATCAAAAATTTGTGTGTTTCGATTTCGTGTTCAATTGATGCGGTGGTTCTGTTGCTGCTGCTGTGCGAATCGAATTATTACATATATATATAATAATTTTTTTTTCTATTTTTCACAATGTGTTTCGTTTTTTCTATTTTATTTATTATGTATGAGAATATAAACCGATCGAAAATTCATTTTTTTTTTTAATATATTTTCTCATATGAATTGATAAAAAACAGATATCTTGCGATGTATTTTTCTGTTATAATATGGGAAATATTCAACGATATTTATATTTATTTTTTTTTTTTTTGCATTAACAGTATATGTAAACTATAATATTTATTATATTGTATTACTGATAATGTAAAAATAAATAAATAATGATTCCGAAATGAATTAATTAAATAATGTTTTTTTTTTTTTTTTTTTTTATTGTATTTATTTCTCCTGAGGAATTTTTCGCAAAACATATATAAATACTATATATAAAATACAAAAATGGTTGGCGTATATGTATATTTTCAGTTGATGAACTTTTTTAATCTAAATATATTTTATATTTTATTTAATTAATTTTGTTATACAATTTTTTATATATAAATAACCCACACAAATATTATTGCTATGTAGAGAAATTAATCACTGAAATATATATATATATATATATTTATTATTATATATGTTGGTCAATTTTAATAACACCTGTGTATATTTTTTTATCAATATTATAAATACACCTTTGTGATCTATATATATATGTATATATATATATATAATAAAATTAAAAATGTAATTGAATTAATTATAATATTTATTTAGTGATACAACAACGTATTATATAGAGAATATATCAATTGAAAGAAATGACATGATTAAAATGGAAAAATTCCATTTGATTGAAAAAAGACTTCAATCACACGTAAAATATATACACAAATATATATTTTAATATAAATTTCATCTTTACCATATACATTGTTTGTATATATATATTCTTTGATAATTTATAAATAGAAATATATAAGGTATATTAAATCAAATGCGATTTGGTTACGCGCAGTAGTTATAAATATTTATAAAGTATATATATATATAATGTAAAATTTAGTTAATGACTTTATTTTAATGAAATATAAAAGAAGTAAAATATTGTATATATAGATAGAGAGTAGTGAATGTTTTTGATTTATATATATTAGTTATGGTGTCCATATACGGATTGGAATGGATAAATAGATGTATTAGCAAAATGTAATATAATTTATTTTTTAAATTTCTCCTATTTATTTCATGTGATCTCTTATTTATTGTTGATGATGATTATTATACTTTACTGGGTAAAGGTATAATATGTATGTATATTTATTATTTTCCTTTTTAAAAGTAATTTCTATCAAAAATGATAATGTAATATTTTTATAAATATTTTTACATATAGAAATTGTTAAAATAATTAGATACAAAAATAATTAATCTTTCGCTCGCTACATTTTGTTAGTAAGTTAAGATGTTATTTATTCTGTTATTTATTACCTGATTGGGGAATTGATGTTGGTGTAATACTTTTTGTCTTTTTTTTTTATTAAAAATCCTGTGTTTTTCATGTGTCAGGGATAAGGAATAGACAAAAGAGATATGTTTAACAAAAAGGATTTACACACAACAATATATATATAGTTTGTATTTTCATATTTTAATCATATAGAGATCATATAATATAATATAATTAAATGCACAAAGAATCATAAATTCAACAGGTGGTCATATCTATATATAAATATTAAAATTTTCCATTTATAATTTATCGAAATTTCTATCTGGCTATATATCACGGTTGATGACTTTTATATACAGAATTTCTCTTATTTTTATTATATATCAGGCTAATTTTCATTACAGTATAACCAACACCAACGCTTAGGAAAAAAAAAAAAAAAAACAATTACCTTAAAATAACAAAATGTAATTTGGTATGTGTGTTATTGTTGTGCAGATTATAATTATTTAATTTTTTTATTGTTTCAAAAATAAATAAATAGACAATTGTATTGTGTTTTTCTTATTCTTCTTCTTTTCTTTTCTTCTTTGTATTACAAAAGCATAAATAATTTAAATAATATATATTAATATACTGTATAGTAAAACATCAAAAACAAATAACAATCGCGTTCATTCATTATACATTATTAAAATAATGGTTGAATATTTAAAGTGCAAAAAAAAAAAAAAAATAATTAAATAAATAAATAAAATTGAAAAAAAAAAAAACATTTAGAAAATTATTTAATTCTATACAGACGCGGATAGATTGGATATTATTTCTCTGTTTATATATTCACGATCAAAAAAAACATATCATCGCATAAAAGATAGATTGAATAAACGACAGATTTTTTTTGTGATAATTCCAACGTCCATATGATGACAACCAACCAAAAAGAAAAATTATTCTATTTCGTTTAACCACTATATATAATGTAATGAAATAATGAGGAAAAAATTTAAAAATAAATACAATGAAGCCATATGTAAACTAATTTTTAAAGTTATTTTTCCGCATTGTGATATATAGAGCTTGAGAATTTGTGTCAGTCAGTTTTTGTTTAACTTTTTATCATTATTTTAATATACATTTTTGGTGTTTCTTTTATTGTCTTTTATTTATATAAAAATGATTGTAAGTAAAAAAAAATACTATTATCTGCAGATATTATCTGCATTGAATGTGAAAATCAGTTATGAAGATAGATAACAGAGAAGATGCCGACGTCTACAATATACCAATGTAATTTAATTTAATTTGTTTTAAATTGTTTTTGTCAAAATATCACCTTTTATATATATACTTTTAATTTAAAAAATTGCACACCATAAATTAGATAATTTAGAAAATCATATTCGTATATGCAAGTTTTATTCGTCAACCTATTTCATATAGCGGCGAACAAACAAACTTGATGGTGTATCAAGTAAACTAAATATCATCTATATATATAGTATTTATATACCATTTTCCATATAATTCCAAATAAACAACCATCGATTTCAACGTGATAATTTATTAATTTTGCTTAAGGAATATTATATAAAAACAGTTATATAAGTGAATTTTAATTTTTAATATATATATACCTTCGCTTTTATTGATGTAACGAAATTTTTGGTTTCTTTAAATCTTGATTTGAATTTTTGTATCTTTTATACTTACTTATATTTCTTATGGACAAATATTTTATTTAACAACCTCTCAACGTCTTGGTATCGCGACGACGATGTTATTTTATTTATATATATATACAACATAATATATATACATTTATATTGATTTTAAAAAAAATCAACCGAAATAATGAATAATTTACGAGTATCAATAAAAAATTATGTGCTGTGTATGCCGCTACCAATTTTTATACTGTGCGATGCGTGCTTAAGATATATAGCATTAATTAGTGAACGTGAAATATAATAATAACATTTTGGGTAATGTCTTTAAAATGTAATATATATACGTAATTAAGTGTATACGAATATGTACATAGTAGTTTATCTGTGTTTAATATTTATTGTTACGTTCTTTTTCAAAAATAAAGGAAATCAATTAAATAAAATGGTAATATAAAAGATGTGGAGATATTATTAAATTTTTCAGTTTTTTGTTTGTTGTATATTTCTCTCTTTTAGACTTGTAATGTTTTTGTGGGTAAATTTTGTTTTTTTATATATTTGGGTATCCATTGTAAATCAATAAATCATTGATTACAATTAGTATAAATGTTATTGCAGCTTAAAAAAATATTTATTGAAATGATTCTTTATAATTATTCAATTTAAATATTGTCATTCATTTGGTGAAATACGTTAACCTTCTTTACGTTAAGGTAACCTTTTTGTATGGATTTGTTGGATTTATTGAACTTTGCTGTGTGCTTTTTTTGTATAAAAAATCATTTAAAATACGTAATTATTATGTTACCATTGTAATATTATATTGTTTAATTTATTATTAGATACAATTATTTTAATGTTCATTAATTTCTTTTATTTTTTGTATTTTTTCCATAGGTGAGTTTAATTATTTGTTTGACGAATTTTATTTTAAGTGACAAAAAAATGTGAGTAAAGATCATTTTATTTTTAAGTAAAACCCACTTTAAAGTAAAAATAAATCATATTTTTTAATGTTAAATTATTGAAAATTTTCCATATTTTCAAATTATTGTAACTTACGAACCACTTAACCTTTCTGAACGATTAGACCATCAAATGAAAGGTATTTTCAAGTACTTTAAGAATAAAATAAAATTAAATAGAATTTCAAATTAAATCGTATTGATAATTGCAATTAGTTCATAAAAATTGTCAATACTCAATCATTTTTCAAGTGGACCAATACATTTTATTGCATATTTAAAAAGATCATAAAAAATTACTAAAGGTCTTCTTGTATCACTTTAGTCGCTTTCATATGAATTTTCCGAGATTTTCCACTTTTAAGTAAAAATAAATCATATTTTTTAATGTTTAATTATTGAAAATTTTCCATATTTTCAAATTATTGTAACTTACGAACCACTTAACCTTTCTGAACGATTAGACCATCAAATGAAAGGTATTTTCACGTACTTTAAGAATAAAATAAAATTAAATAGAATTTCAAAATAAATAATATTGATAAATGCAATTATATCATAAAAATTGTCAATACTCAATCATTTTTCAAGTGGACCAATATATTTTATTGCATATTTAAAAAGATTATAAAAAATTACTAAAGGTCTTCTTGTATCACTTTAGTCGCTTTCATATGAATTTTCCGAGATTTTCCACTTTTAAGTAAAAATAAATCATATTTTTTAATGTTTAATTATTGAAAATTTTCCATATTTTCAAATTATTGTAACTTACGAACCACTTAACCTTTCTGAACGATTAGACCATCAAATGAAAGGTATTTTCACGTACTTTAAGAATAAAATAAAATTAAATAGAATTTCAAAATAAATAATATTGATAAATGCAATTATATCATAAAAATTGTCAATACTCAATCATTTTTCAAGTGGACCAATATATTTTATTGCATATTTAAAAAGATCATAAAAAATTACTAAAGGTCTTCTTGTATCACTTTAGTCCCTTTCATATGAATTTTCCGAGATTTTCCACTTTTAAGTAAAAATAAATCATATTTTTTAATGTTAAATTATTGAAAATTTTCCATATTTTCAAATTATTGTAACTTACGAACCACTTAACCTTTCTGAACGATTAGACCATCAAATGAAAGGTATTTTCACGTACTTTAAGAATAAAATAAAATTAAATAGAATTTCAAAATAAATAATATTGATAATTGCAATTAGTTCATAAAAATTGTCAATACTCAATCATTTTTCAAGCGGACCAATACATTTTATTGCATATTTAAAAAGATCATAAAAAATTACTAAAGGTCTTCTTGTATCACTTTAGTCGCTTTCATATGAATTTTCCGAGATTTTCCACTTTTAAGTAAAAATAAATCATATTTTTTAATGTTAAATTATTGAAAATTTTCCATATTTTCAAATTATTGTAACTTACGAACCACTTAACCTTTCTGAACGATTAGACCATCAAATGAAAGGTATTTTCACGTACTTTAAGAATAAAATAAAATTAAATAGAATTTCAAATTAAATCGTATTGATAATTGCAATTAGTTCATAAAAATTGTCAATACTCAATCATTTTTCAAGCGGACCAATACATTTTATTGCATATTTAAAAAGATCATAAAAAATTACTAAAGATCTTCTTGTATCACTTTAGTCGCTTTCATATGAATTTTCCGAGATTTTCCACTTTTAAGTAAAAATAAATCATATTTTTTAATGTTAAATTATTGAAAATTTTCCATATTTTCAAATTATTGTAACTTACGAACCACTTAACCTTTCTGAACGTTTAGACCATCAAATGAAAGGTATTTTCACGTACTTTAAGAATAAAATAAAATTAAATAGAATTTCAAAATAAATAATATTGATAAATGCAATTATATCATAAAAATTGTCAATACTCAATCATTTTTCAAGTGGACCAATACATTTTATTGCATATTTAAAAAGATCATAAAAAATTACTAAAGGTCTTCTTGTATCACTTTAGTCGCTTTCATATGAATTTTCCGAGATTTTCCACTTTTAAGTAAAAATAAATCATATTTTTTAATGTTAAATTATTGAAAATTTTCCATATTTTCAAATTATTGTAACTTACGAACCACTTAACCTTTCTGTACGATTAGACCATCAAATGAAAGGTATTTTCACGTACTTTAAGAATAAAATAAAATTAAATAGAATTTCAAAATAAATAATATTGATAAATGCAATTATATCATAAAAATTGTCAATACTCAATCATTTTTCAAGTGGACCAATACATTTTATTGCATATTTAAAAAGATCATAAAAAATTACTAAAGGTCTTCTTGTATCACTTTAGTCGCTTTCATATGAATTTTCCGAGATTTTCCACTTTTAAGTAAAAATAAATCATATTTTTTAATGTTAAATTATTGAAAATTTTCCATATTTTCAAATTATTGTAACTTACGAACCACTTAACCTTTCTGAACGATTAGACCATCAAATGAAAGGTATTTTCACGTACTTTAAGAATAAAATAAAATTAAATAGAATTTCAAAATAAATAATATTGATAAATGCAATTATATCATAAAAATTGTCAATACTCAATCATTTTTCAAGCGGACCAATACATTTTATTGCATATTTAAAAAGATCATAAAAAATTACTAAAGGTCTTCTTGTATCACTTTAGTCGCTTTCATATGAATTTTCCGAGATTTTCCACTTTTAAGTAAAAATAAATCATATTTTTTAATGTTAAATTATTGAAAATTTTCCATATTTTCAAATTATTGTAACTTACGAACCACTTAACCTTTCTGAACGATTAGACCATCAAATGAAAGGTATTTTCACGTACTTTAAGAATAAAATAAAATTAAATAGAATTTCAAATTAAATCGTATTGATAATTGCAATTAGTTCATAAAAATTGTCAATACTCAATCATTTTTCAAGCGGACCAATACATTTTATTGCATATTTAAAAAGATCATAAAAAATTACTAAAGGTCTTCTTGTATCACTTTAGTCGCTTTCATATGAATTTTCCGAGATTTTCCACTTTTAAGTAAAAATAAATCATATTTTTTAATGTTAAATTATTGAAAATTTTCCATATTTTCAAATTATTGTAACTTACGAACCACTTAACCTTTCTGAACGATTAGACCATCAAATGAAAGGTATTTTCACGTACTTTAAGAATAAAATAAAATTAAATAGAATTTCAAATTAAATCGTATTGATAATTGCAATTAGTTCATAAAAATTGTCAATACTCAATCATTTTTCAAGCGGACCAATACATTTTATTGCATATTTAAAAAGATCATAAAAAATTACTAAAGGTCTTCTTGTATCACTTTAGTCGCTTTCATATGAATTTTCCGAGATTTTCCACTTTTAAGTAAAAATAAATCATATTTTTTAATGTTTAATTATTGAAAATTTTCCATATTTTCAAATTATTGTAACTTACGAACCACTTAACCTTTCTGAACGATTAGACCATCAAATGAAAGGTATTTTCACGTACTTTAAGAATAAAATAAATTTAAATAGAATTTCAAAATAAATAATATTGATAAATGCAATTATATCATAAAAATTGTCAATACTCAATCATTTTTCAAGTGGACCAATACATTTTATTGCATATTTAAAAAGATCATAAAAAATTACTAAAGGTCTTCTTGTATCACTTTAGTCGCTTTCATATGAATTTTCCGAGATTTTCCACTTTTAAGTAAAAATAAATCATATTTTTTAATGTTAAATTATTGAAAATTTTCCATATTTTCAAATTATTGTAACTTACGAACCACTTAACCTTTCTGAACGATTAGACCATCAAATGAAAGGTATTTTCACGTACTTTAAGAATAAAATAAAATTAAATAGAATTTCAAAATAAATAATATTGATAAATGCAATTATATCATAAAAATTGTCAATACTCAATCATTTTTCAAGTGGACCAATACATTTTATTGCATATTTAAAAAGATCATAAAAAATTACTAAAGGTCTTCTTGTATCACTTTAGTCCCTTTCATATGAATTTTCCGAGATTTTCCACTTTTAAGTAAAAATAAATCATATTTTTTAATGTTAAATTATTGAAAATTTTCCATATTTTCAAATTATTGTAACTTACGAACCACTTAACCTTTCTGAACGATTAGACCATCAAATGAAAGGTATTTTCACGTACTTTAAGAATAAAATAAAATTAAATAGAATTTCAAATTAAATCGTATTGATAATTGCAATTAGTTCATAAAAATTGTCAATACTCAATCATTTTTCAAGCGGACCAATACATTTTATTGCATATTTAAAAAGATCATAAAAAATTACTAAAGGTCTTCTTGTATCACTTTAGTCCCTTTCATATGAATTTTCCGAGATTTTCCACTTTTAAGTAAAAATAAATCATATTTTTTAATGTTAAATTATTGAAAATTTTCCATATTTTCAAATTATTGTAACTTACGAACCACTTAACCTTTCTGAACGATTAGACCATCAAATGAAAGGTATTTTCACGTACTTTAAGAATAAAATAAAATTAAATAGAATTTCAAATTAAATCGTATTGATAATTGCAATTAGTTCATAAAAATTGTCAATACTCAATCATTTTTCAAGCGGACCAATACATTTTATTGCATATTTAAAAAGATCATAAAAAATTACTAAAGGTCTTCTTGTATCACTTTAGTCGCTTTCATATGAATTTTCCGAGATTTTCCACTTTTAAGTAAAAATAAATCATATTTTTTAATGTTAAATTATTGAAAATTTTCCATATTTTCAAATTATTGTAACTTACGAACCACTTAACCTTTCTGAACGATTAGACCATCAAATGAAAGGTATTTTCACGTACTTTAAGAATAAAATAAAATTAAATAGAATTTCAAAATAAATAATATTGATAAATGCAATTATATCATAAAAATTGTCAATACTCAATCATTTTTCAAGTGGACCAATACATTTTATTGCATATTTAAAAAGATCATAAAAAATTACTAAAGGTCTTCTTGTATCACTTTAGTCGCTTTCATATGAATTTTCCGAGATTTTCCACTTTTAAGTAAAAATAAATCATATTTTTTAATGTTAAATTATTGAAAATTTTCCATATTTTCAAATTATTGTAACTTACGAACCACTTAACCTTTCTGAACGATTAGACCATCAAATGAAAGGTATTTTCACGTACTTTAAGAATAAAATAAAATTAAATAGAATTTCAAAATAAATAATATTGATAAATGCAATTATATCATAAAAATTGTCAATACTCAATCATTTTTCAAGTGGACCAATACATTTTATTGCATATTTAAAAAGATCATAAAAAATTACTAAAGGTCTTCTTGTATCACTTTAGTCCCTTTCATATGAATTTTCCGAGATTTTCCACTTTTAAGTAAAAATAAATCATATTTTTTAATGTTAAATTATTGAAAATTTTCCATATTTTCAAATTATTGTAACTTACGAACCACTTAACCTTTCTGAACGATTAGACCATCAAATGAAAGGTATTTTCACGTACTTTAAGAATAAAATAAAATTAAATAGAATTTCAAATTAAATCGTATTGATAATTGCAATTAGTTCATAAAAATTGTCAATACTCAATCATTTTTCAAGCGGACCAATACATTTTATTGCATATTTAAAAAGATCATAAAAAATTACTAAAGGTCTTCTTGTATCACTTTAGTCCCTTTCATATGAATTTTCCGAGATTTTCCACTTTTAAGTAAAAATAAATCATATTTTTTAATGTTAAATTATTGAAAATTTTCCATATTTTCAAATTATTGTAACTTACGAACCACTTAACCTTTCTGAACGATTAGACCATCAAATGAAAGGTATTTTCACGTACTTTAAGAATAAAATAAAATTAAATAGAATTTCAAATTAAATCGTATTGATAATTGCAATTAGTTCATAAAAATTGTCAATACTCAATCATTTTTCAAGCGGACCAATACATTTTATTGCATATTTAAAAAGATCATAAAAAATTACTAAAGGTCTTCTTGTATCACTTTAGTCGCTTTCATATGAATTTTCCGAGATTTTCCACTTTTAAGTAAAAATAAATCATATTTTTTAATGTTAAATTATTGAAAATTTTCCATATTTTCAAATTATTGTAACTTACGAACCACTTAACCTTTCTGAACGATTAGACCATCAAATGAAAGGTATTTTCACGTACTTTAAGAATAAAATAAAATTAAATAGAATTTCAAAATAAATAATATTGATAAATGCAATTATATCATAAAAATTGTCAATACTCAATCATTTTTCAAGCGGACCAATACATTTTATTGCATATTTAAAAAGATCATAAAAAATTACTAAAGGTCTTCTTGTATCACTTTAGTCGCTTTCATATGAATTTTCCGAGATTTTCCACTTTTAAGTAAAAATAAATCATATTTTTTAATGTTAAATTATTGAAAATTTTCCATATTTTCAAATTATTGTAACTTACGAACCACTTAACCTTTCTGAACGATTAGACCATCAAATGAAAGGTATTTTCACGTACTTTAAGAATAAAATAAAATTAAATAGAATTTCAAAATAAATAATATTGATAAATGCAATTATATCATAAAAATTGTCAATACTCAATCATTTTTCAAGTGGACCAATACATTTTATTGCATATTTAAAAAGATCATAAAAAATTACTAAAGGTCTTCTTGTATCACTTTAGTCGCTTTCATATGAATTTTCCGAGATTTTCCACTTTTAAGTAAAAATAAATCATATTTTTTAATGTTAAATTATTGAAAATTTTCCATATTTTCAAATTATTGTAACTTACGAACCACTTAACCTTTCTGAACGATTAGACCATCAAAAGAAAGGTATTTTCACGTACTTTAAGAATAAAATAAAATTAAATAGAATTTCCAATTAAATCGTATTGATAATTGCAATTAGTTCATAAAAATTGTCAATACTCAATCATTTTTCAAGTGGACCAATACATTTTATTGCATATTTAAAAAGATCATAAAAAATTACTAAAGCTCTAATGGTCATTATTCGCTCTTATTATAAAAATAAGAAAACAAAATATGTTTTCCGCATCAGATACAAATTTTTCCACGCTAACAATTGTTCTATCGTTGAAACTTACGTAAGATAAAAAGAAAAAATATATTTTGAAACAATTTTTTTGTATTTTGTTTTTCTTATTATATTTTTTTCCTTTTTATCTTATGTAAGTTTCAACGATAGAAATTTACAGTTATTTTTAGATGTAGAGCGGGTATCCCCCCTGTGGGATACCCGGGAATATATATACACTAACCACAACTGGCAGAAACGCCAGCGCGGTCCGTATATATATAAACCTACGGGGAACATAATTGCTGGAATATGGTATGTCTTCATCGTCGACTTTCCAACATTCAAACAACCATGTTCCCCTTAATTAAAAGCAAATCTCACATGTAATTTTTTACATGTGAGATTTTTGTTTGAAAATCGGCGGCTTCGCTACCAACTCGACCATCGGGTTATATTAAGAAATATTCACTTAATTTTTGTTCACATATAATTTGAAATAACAAACAGTTTTGTATGTGTATGGAAAATTGTTATGGTTGAATGAAAGTTAATTTAAAATATGATCATAAATAAATTTATTTATAATTGCATTAATTTGATTTTTATATTGTATTGATTTGTAATTTCAATTTTGATTTTTACACTTCATAATTTTATTATAATTCATTATAACGCTAATTTAATATTACTATAATAATATACTATTATATAAATATAATATATTTTTCAATACACCCATCCATAATCGGGATAACGATTTGTTTTGGAATTCAAATTGCATATCATTAACAACTAAATACGAAAATAAACTGAATGTCATAAATACTACAAAAATTCAACTTCGCATCAATTCACAGCTCTTATCAGAATTGCTCCACATTTTCTATATGCGATCCAGTTTAACTTTTATTCATAATTCATTGTAAAACACTCGTTTTTTTTTTTAATGAAACCTCAAACATACATAAATTTATTCTTTTAATTAATAAAATATTATATATACAAATTTATATAATCAAAAAAAAAATAAAATAAAGAAAAACATCATCATTAAATTATCAATTATTTTGTTGTATTTTATTATTGTTGATATGATGATTATTTTATTTTTTCTGTTACTTTTACTTTGTTCATATAAAAAAATATTAAAGTTATTGAATATAAAATAAGATTATATTTAAATGTATATGTTGTGTAATTAATATATATTAAAATATACTCTGTGCAGTGTTTTATTTTAATTTGATTAAAAGAAAACGATATATATCCTTTCTCTCTGTGCTGTCTCGGCGCGTATACGTATATATAAATATAACATATTTATTTATTTAAAAAAAAAAACATATTAAAATGAATTCAAGCTAAATTGGTAAGACCTTCATATTATAAATATATATTTTAAAATAATATAATAATCCTTTCGCCCAAAATATGTCACAATTTTTATTTTGTATATTGATCTTATTATTATTGCTGGGTTAGTGTTTCTGATAAAAAAAAAAAATAAATCAAAACATGTAAAACATTTACTTTCAATAATAAGATTGCAGACATTGCAGATTTTTAAAAAAAAAAATTTTTGGATAAATAAATAAGAAAATACAAAAAAAAAAAAAAAATTAAAATAAATAAAATGTAGATCATTAAAAAATAAAATATAGTTATACATTTTTAAATGTATATAACCCGATAAAGATAATTTAAATACATATATATGTATAAAGTGGCAATAAAATATAATACAAGATGATATTTTGTGGTATTTTTTGTATCATTTTCTTTTCTTATTTTTTCTGTTTTTTCTTGGTGTGTTAAGAAAAGAAATCGTTTCTATAAGAGAAAGTTCTTAATATATGGTCAAAAGCATCTTTTTTTTTTAAGGTTTATAGGACATACGACGATGAAAAGGAAATGTATTTTTACTTGAAATTAATTGGTATTGTTTTTGTTATGATAAGAGAAATGTTTTTTGTTTGTTATCAAATTATACAGCAATATTTTTTTTGTGAAGATAACCCCTTTTGTTTCGTTTTTAAATGGTATTTTTTTTGTATATGTGAGATTATTACATTCCTTCAGAACATTACTAAATATTCGAGAGAAACTTAAGCGACGAACCGAAAAAGTTTCATACAAAATATATTTCATTTTTTTATTTGTTTTTGATTCTTCATATAGAATCGAATTTAATTTTACATAAAATATAATTTAATTGACCTAAATAATTTAATTTGATTTATTATTATCATGCAACAAAAAAACAAAAAAAAACACACACTGTAGTAATATTTGTATATAATAGATCAAAATGAATTGAATAATGATTAAATTTACATTTCAAAAATATTTAAATGAAACAATAATTAACTATTTGTGAATAAGTCATTTTCTATATAAAAATACAACTCTAAGATATAATATACAAATATATACTTTAAACATCAAAAGCAATTAATAATAAAAATAATGAATTAAGTAAAAAAAAAAAAATAAATAATCATATCTTAATTATATTAAAATTTATGTATAGAAATACAAAAATAAATCTATATGCGATATAAATATATATGGTAAACTTCTCGTACTGTTTTTGCTCGTATACATTTTTGTAAAAAAAATATAGAAAAATTGAATAATGTAAATAAATTAAATTAATCATATATTGTATGTGTTGTAAATGTGGATAAATATATATTAATTAATTAAAAAAAATGGTAAAATTCTTCTTGGCACTATATAGTAATATATTTAAATATGAGTTTATAATAAACACATATTTTGCACACACACACACACACACATAATAATTTATTAATGTTTTTTTTGTATGAATATTTCTTTTTATTTTCTATAAAATAATATGCAAATAATAAAATTATTAAATTGTAATATTTTGTGCGTTTTTTGTTTGAAAAAATAAGCATAAATAATATGTGAATAGAAGAAAAAATATTTAATTTTAAATGGAAATTTAATTATATGAAAATTTATATTAATTTATTGTAATTTAAAATATACACTTACATTTGCTATTTATTTTTTTACAAAAAAAAAAAAACTTTTGAATTACACTGCGAAATAAATTTTAAATTAACGATATATTCATTATCACATATATGCAATATCCCTGCGTATTTTAACAGTCATATATATTTATTTATTTATATATCACTATCATTTCATTAATAAATAAATATGAAATAAAAAATTAATAATATTAAAAAATCATGAATATATAAGGCAAAAGACCACCTGCAGAGTGCTGCTTTTTTTTTTTTTTTCGTTCAGAAGCTTAAATATTTTTTAATTGAAGTAACTTTTATCATAAATTATGTAAATCATATATATATATATAGAAAGATATCTCCTCTATACCTCCATACACTGTTCTGTATGCATATAAGCATGCAATAATAATATTAACATTAACAATAATAATATTTTTGTTTGCATAAATATAATAAATTAAAAAAAAAAAACAAAAGCAATAATGAAAAAAATGTTTGCAATGAATGGTTGAACAGCTACTGTGTGATTGTTACTATATATATATATATATATATTCCGAAAAAAATAAATTAATAAATATACTTGTTGTTATAAATAAATAATTTGTGCTGTCGATTGAATTGTATATTTTTTGGTAAATTTTTGTGTGTTATATAAACAAATAAATATAAAAGTTGACACAGTATGCATTCATATTATGAATATTATTTGTTTATTATGATTTTATTATTTATTAAGTAATTCCTTTTTGGTTTTCTTTATTTATATTAAACCTTTACATTGTATCAAATACACAAACAAATTTCATTTATTGTTAATATAGTGATTTCTTTATTAGTGTTTTCTTTAATATTCGTTATTGGTTTGAAATTTTTATCAAAAGTTTATAATTCATTGAAGATACTATCTGAAAGATATTTCACTGCATTTTTCGTTTTAGTTTTTACCATCATACATATTTTATTCAAACAAAAAAAATGCACTCACTATACAATTAAACAATCCCATTCAATTGAATTATATACATATACATATATTGATAAAATTTCAATTTATATAGAATTCTCTATACGGTTCTTTTGTATATGTTTAATTATTCAATTTTATAATATAATTTACTGCAATTTCTCTAATACACAACACCGTCTGAATGTGAATATGACAAAAATACACATTTATTTTTGTGGTTGGTGCGTGGTACGTTTTGGTTTTCCATACTCATAATGTTTTTATTTGTGATCGTGTATATCGTTCGTCGGTATCGTGAAATTTTATTTTATCCATTTATTTTGTTAATAAAAAAAAAAAAATCCAATAAAATTTTCCAAGTAAATGGAAATGTTTTTCTTTTTAAATGTGAAAATGTGAAAATGTGAATCGAAAAATCCCTGACAAAGGGAATAAATTCTTTTTCAATAGATAGTCATTTAAGGTTACTCTATATAATTCTTAAAGATTTGATTGATTGTGTTTTTTTCGTTATGTTTAAATGTTTCAATTTTTATTTATTTGTGTCTTTGAAATGTGTCATTGCCCTTTCTATTGCAGCGATATATTTAGTTTTTTTTATTTTGTAAAATAATAATTTATAAAAAAAAATTATAATTTACGGTAATGAATATAGCAAATACAAGCGCACATACATGTAATTTAATTTTGTTGTTATTTAACCGCAGCATTCAAAATAATAACTACGGGATTTTCTAGTTTACATAAAACAAAAATAAAAAAATTAATTTTTATAAATTTTTTGTTGTTGGTGGGTGCGATTGTTGTTTATTATCTGTATTTATAATGTGATAACATTTTTATTTGTGATCGCGTGTCGGGTCGTCGGAAAAGTGAAATATTATTTATTAGTAAAATAATAATAAAATTTTCCAGGTAAATAGAAATGTTTTTCTTTATATATCAATTCATAATTGAACATTTGACAAAAAAAAAAAATTGAATAAAAATAAAAAAAGAAAAAAAAACACCAAAAAGCTGATTTGTTAGTACATGATTTATGTTAACTTGTTATAATTGTCCACAACATTTATCAAAAAATCGTTTATTTTCATTATATATATGTTTTCCATCCGTTATACTCTTGTATTTATTCTTGCTTGCATATATAATATAGAATGATGAATGATAAACGATCCAATTTTGAATGGATGCAATATATTAAAAAAAAAAATAATAAATAAATAAATGCATGTGCGAATTTATAACATATTGTTTTTTTTTTGTTTAAGTTTATGTTTTACCTCACAGTATGTATTATTTTTTTTTTTTTTTTGATTATATTATATTCGAGAGTGATGTAATTATAAGTCATAAACATCCTAATTTACATATAATATTTATTTTTTTTCATGTATATTTTTTTTTTTTTCATATACGTACGTTTTGTTTTTATTATTGTAAGCCTTTCGGCAAACAATTTTCTGTATTCATATTATTATTATTATTATTATTATATGTTTAATTTTGCGGAAGAAATTTTTATATGTATATATAGAAATATTCATACTTTTTATATAAATTAATCTTTTTATTTTTAAATGGTATTAATTTTTTTGTTGACTATTGTACAATTTTTAGGTGAAAGAAATTATATGAATATTTTATTTGAATAAGTGTTTAACCCCCTCAAAGAATTCTCAATATGTAATAAAACTGTAAACAATATACATTTTCAAGATGATTTAGATGTGAAACTTTCACCAATTTTCAATACATGTATCTATAATATTAAAAAAAGATGATTATTAACAAAATTCTATGCAATTTCCATATGAAATTCAAAATCTAAATACACATTCTAAAAAAAAAAAATTGTTCATATTTATAAATGTTATTTTTCTGTAATACTATTCTAAATATGATAATCGATGTGTATCATTCAATTCTTTTACCAAGTGATCATCATCATCATCATATTTCTATATTCAAATCATATAAATATTTATCTGTATACTACATAAACAATTGATGTAATATTTATTTTAATGAAAAATTATATATATTAAAATTTAACGTGTAGGAAGAAGTTATTTATAATATATATATATTATTAATATTATTATTATGAATTCATTAAAATTTCCTTATTAGAAGTCATCGGAAGAGAATATATTAAACAAATTTATATATTCTTATACAATCGATCATATATATATGGTGTATATGCATAAATATATACAAGATGTTGCAATTTAATAATAATAAAATTATACAATACCTTAAAGGTTTCAAAGATTGCAGACAATGTATTTTTTGTGTTTTGTTCTTTGCTTTTAGTATTATTTTTTAAATACCTTTATAAAAATGGAAACATAAAGACTATTATTATTATTATTATTTTAAAACATTTAAATTCAGAACAGAACAAAAATAAGGGGGGATTATTATTATCATTATTATTATTATATTTAAATTGTATTTTGTTACATTATATTATATATGTATAATATGTATAATTGTTTGTGAATGCGGTGAATGCGGGAAAACATACATATATAATGATAATCATCTTAAACGTATATATTTATTTATTATATACATACATATGAATAAAATCAATACAAAATATATAAATTTTGTGGTGTATCTATACACACCAACCCACATATCTGTATTTTTATATTTTTAAATTTGTTTGAAATTTATATATATATATATATATATCAATATGGATATTATATTAAATACAATAACCGACAGCCAAAAGTCTTCTTTTTTTTTTTTTTTATTTTGCTTTCAGATTTATATTTTAAATGAAGAGATAAATTTCTTTAATTTAATAATAATATATCCAATTCATTATAATAATCGATTTTCTATATACATATATATATAAATAACCATCGTATGAAAATGATTTATATCGCGCCGTGAATGAGGCTATATGGGAGGCTGTCCCGAAAATTATGTATTAATATAATTAAATTTTAACATGTTCATTAAATAACAATAAACCAAAAACAAAAAAAACATTTCATTTTTTTAAATTAAGAAATAAATATTATTTAAGTAAATGCCATATTGTATATAAGGTAATTGCAAAATAAATAAAAATTGAAGATATACCAATTTTTGAATACCAAAATTAATTGATTGATTGATACTGTAATATAACAATATACATTATAATATTATAAATCGATTATATTGTATTGATACAAATTATTTCAAAATTTAGATCTCATATATAAATCACATTATATAAAATTTAGTTATGCGTTTGGAAAACGGGTGACTTTTAACAAAAAAATATACATAAAGCGATCCAAATCAATACAAACTATAACCGCGTATCGTCATTTAAAATCTGCAATTGTTTTGATTTATATACCACATTTAGTTCTATATTTTCTTATTGCATCTGATCCATTATTCTCTCTTTATAATTTTTTACTGGACGCATCTATAGAACCATTAATTTTCATTCATACGAACAAACTCTTCTTTTCTTCTTCTTGGAAAAGTCTTTAGATATTGGGGGTAACTATCCTTTCTCAAGTTAATATTTTCTCACGAAATTCAACAAAAACCAAATGTAATATATATAATAATCGCTGATGCTGGATGTGATTATCATATCATATATAAATACAATTAAAAAAAAAAGAAAAAATTCATTTAAACAAGTTTAAAATAATCGCAATTTATAAATTATATCATTTAATGATAAAGACCGATAAAAAAATAAAACAAATAAAAACAAAAATATATTTATATTTCTACAACTGGTATTGCAAACGGAAAATGCATATATAAATAAATAAATAAATAAAACTATATATATATAATATTTTATTTTAATTTAATTATAAATATATAAGCCAATTAAAATCAAAAAAAAAAAAAAAAAAACTCGAAATATATAATTATCACTCTTTTATTTATATTTTATATATGTACATGTATGTATAATGCACTGCGGCGAGTCCGTACATAACATAATTTTTTTTCTTTTATTTAATATTATTTATATATGCGAAAGCACAGCACCAAAAATATACAATATAATAAGTTTCATATTCAATGCGACAACGACAACGAAAAATTTTTGATTCATTGCAATTTTATTTTTTTGCTTAATTAAAAATGATTTTATGTATTTCATTACATTAAAATATAATAAATAAAAAAAAATATATATTTATATATGTGAATGCGATATAATAAAATTATTTTTAATATTAATTAATATTACGTTCAGCATAATAATAATAATAATGATTAAAATTAAAAATAAACAAAAAAAAAAAATCTGCGACAAATCTGCGATGTTATTTAAAGAAATGAGAAACAAACAATTTTACTTAATGATTTATTATTATGTTTTTTAATTTATATTTTTTTTTTTTGGTTTTTTTGATGTTGTGTGTGAATGATGACGATGGACGAGGTTGAGATGAAAGATAATAATTACGAATGTTGTTTGTTTTATGTTTATTACAATTTATATATCGAAATAAAAAATTGTTAACATTTAATAAATCTTTGATCTGTTATTTTATATAAAACGAAAATCATTAAATCATTAAATCCATATATATCAATATCATTACGACGACATTCATTTCCATGTTAACCAATTTTTCTTTATCATATTATTTCAAAATTTTAAGAAATTTTTAAGAAACCAAACCAACATTAAAAAAAAATAAATATATATATATATAAATACAAACAACATTTTATTTGTAAAAAAATAAAAAATAAAACAAAAATTAAAATTAATAAGAGCAATACCATAAAAATAAAATTTCCAACTTAATGAATTATGACATTTTTTATTTTAATATTTTTCTTTTTCTTTTTTTTTAACTTTATTTTCTGTTGTAATTTAATTTTTATTTTATATGTATTTTGGTTAATTTTTTTATTACTTTAACTTTAATTTTTTTTTTTTTTTATTAAGGTGCACTCATTTTATATATACAACATATATTCTCCTGACAACGCGTACCGTCATAAAAAATCATAAAAAAAATGTAATGCAATATTATAATAATGATAATAATTAAAGAAAATAAAATATATGACTTTTTTCTTTTTTTTTTAAAAAATAATAATAATTTTATGAGATCAACAACAAAATTTTTTTTTTTTATTTTTAATGTTGGATTTATTTTATTTTATATTTTTTATTACATTCATTACGGATAAACTGCATGCTTTTCTTGAATCTGGTATGTATATATTAAAAAAAATATGTATATATATATACCGACTATATTTTTATGACATTAAACTGGAAAATTTAACAAGACAGTTTTTGATTGACAAGGAATAAAATAAATGTTTTATTATACATATATGATATGGAATTATGGACCAAAATAAAATTGTACATAATATAAAATATAAAGTATGTTAATAAGCAGAGCAAGGATTTATTAATAAAAATCATAAGAAGAAATATAGCCAAAAAAAAAACGAACAATCACTGCCTTTGTTTATATCACACACCACTCTAAATATTCATTGAAAATTATATATTTTATAATAATATTGGAAAAGAATGAGTTAAGTATATGTATAGAAGAAGAGAATTTAAAAAATAATGAATTTAAAATCATAAATATGTACCGAAATTGTTGTGAAAAAAATATGATGTAATAAATTTTAATTAAATTTATTGATTATATATTCTGTTGTGCCAATAAAAACAATCCCAATTTATACAATACAATAATTATTAATTATAATTATTTGTGTTTATTATTTGTTACTTTGTTCCGCCAAGCGAAGCCTGTATACCGTGTCCAAACCATGTCCATTTTCAATCACATTTCACGCCCGAGTCAAAAGTGAGTGTTAGTTTTGCATAAAAAAAAAACGAATTTTCAGATTTCTTAACTGCATTAGAAAGGTTAATCCTCAAATTTGTATTAATTAAAAAGAAAAAAAATCAATTCCTTAAAATAATATTTATCAGATAGATCATAAATAAATTGATATGATATTTTGTTAATAATAAAATAATAATCACCAAGTATAAAACGAATATATATATATAAGGAAATTTAGTATATAACAATTTTATATTTGTAACATATATTAAGAAAAAAAGAGATATACGCGGTCGGATTATATGCGAAAAATGTAAACTCTTATTATATTTAAAAATATAGTTGATATATTTGGAAGTTTGGGTGTTCTCATTATTTAGATATAAATATATTAAACATATATTCTTTCATTTATTCCATATAGTATATAAATTTGTTTTTTTTTTTTATCTTTATATATAAGTGTATTTATTATAATATATTTTTATATATAAATGATTCGTTTTTTTTTTTTTTTGTTGATAAATTTCGTTATTTATTTTCCCAATTAAAATATTTCGATTATAAAACGAATGCGTACTATATATATATATATTTAATTCTGTTTTTCGCATCGTTTATTTTTTCCTTTTTATTTATTTATTAAAAAATTTGTATTTCAAGTATTTAAGAAAATTGTTATTATTGAATATATAAAATATTCGAAAATATTGAAAGAAATTTAATGTATAACATGAGGTATTTTTTTTTTTATTTATATATATTATATTATCAATTATTATGTGTGTAAAAAAATATTTATGTTTTGTTTAAAATGTATTATATAAAAGTAGTAGTAGTAGTAGTAATTGGAAGTATTTTGTGTGTTTTTCAATATCTCTTTGTTACAATTTTCAATATATATATATACATAAATAAAAAAAAAATACCGCAGGTCCCAGTAAAACAGAGAATTGTTGAAAGTATATATAATGAATGTTTTTTTTTTTTTATTTGTAAATAAAAATTTGATGACATACAAAGATTATAGACAATTTTTTTTTTGTTTGTTGTGTGTTGCATGATTATTATATTTATTATATATACAATGAAATTATGTAATCTTTCTATCATTTAAGATTTTGGAAATTGAAAAGAAAAGATTTTTGATTAAAACATGCATATTGCATACGCGGGGACGCACAGAAAATAAAAATAAATTACAATTTATATATATAAAACAAAAAAATTACAAAAGACTTGAGTAAGCGCCCAACTTTTTTTTTTGTTGTATTTTGATATATATAAATAATAAATCTCACACTTTTCTGAAAAAAAAAAACTTTATCATTTTGAAATTGAAATGAATTAATATCGCGTAATCCCAAATATTTGATGATTTGAGTTAATGAAAAGAAATATATTTGTTTCGAGGAGATATAAAATGACTAAAAATTGTTTCTTTCTATTTTTTTTTTTTTATTCCATTTTCAAAACGGATCTTCTTATCCCTATATTAGGTTTATGTATATGTATATAAAATAAATATTATTTACAATTAGATATGTACAAAAAATGCACAAATAAATACAAACCATATAATATAATATAATAATGTATAGAATTTGTAATTTGATTTTAATATGAGAAAAATGTAAAATGATCCATATATACTATATAGATACAGAGCTACACGCAGTATAGAAAACATTTTTGTTTTGTTGATTCCATCATATATAAAGAGACAGTTAAAGAAAATAATATGCATATCAAAAAAAAAATTGTGTGTAGGAAAATAAATTAATTTAAATATATGATACATGCATTTTTTTTTTTTTTTTTTCTTAAATTAAATCATTCATTCGTTTTCGTATATACAGTGAATCAAAATAGTATTGAGATTATTTATAGTTTATCGATTCAAGATTTATTATCCATTGCAATTTAAAAAAAAAACTTAATCCAATTTTTTTTTTGATACAAAAATAGTTCCGCACAAATGTTCTATGATGAGTATAAAAATAAAAATCACTATAACGAAATGAATCACGACATCTATTCGAACAAAAACATCTATTTATATAAAGTAAATAAATCTTTGACCATGTGCGATAATGACTTACTGTTTAAATATAAATAATTAAACAATAAAATTTCTGCATAACAATAAGAAATTGTGTTGTTTATTTTTTTTTTTTTTTTATTATTATTATATCTTCTTTATAATATTTTTCATTTTCATTTTTATTTGTTTAATGGTATTATTATTATTATTATACTGTGTGTATTGTATTATAGATATATAGATAGATATATAATTCGCCGGATATGTAATATGAAAATATTTTTATTTTCTTTTATTTAAATTTCAAACATCTTAATTTTTTTCATTTTTTTTTTTTAATTCTTCTCCTTCTTCATATATATATGTACATATTTCTTTATATTATATTATATGTGAGTATTCAAATAAAATTAATATTATAATAATATTTATAATATAGTGTTAATTATTAGCATAAAGTCAAAAGCAAATACTTGTATATTGTGTGAATATAAAAAAAAAAAAACATTGTTTGTATTGTATTTTATTTATTTTTATTTTTCGTATATATATACTATATGAATTGTTGTTTTGTGTTCTGCTGTTGTATATAATATTATTATTATTTTATTTTTGTATATATATATTCAAAGAAATTTATATGCCTCACACAATTTCTGCTCTAATTAATTAATGGAATTTATTAAACTGATTTTAATTTGTGTGTGTGTGTGTGTGTGTCAGGTTTTATATATTATATTGTTAATTTTAACATTTTTTTCTTTCTTTCATATATATGCAAACGAATGTCGTATAAATTATAAATTTAAATTGTATTTCTTGAGCGGGGTGTGCATTTTGCATTTTTCAAATTTTGTTGTAAACACTTTTTGTATATTTTAATTAGAAAATATCTATATATACCGCGATGTTTTGTTTTATTCAAATAATGTTTTAGTGGGATTTTACGTCGCGTAATCTGCATTAAAAAAAAAAAAACTATACTAACACACCCGCTAATTAATTTCAAATAAAAAATTTATGATTATCATATATACAATATATATATTATTGATTTCTATATTTTAAAATGAAAATGTCACATGCACACAATAATTATAAATAGATCCGTTTTTATAATAGATGATACTGCGTATACATCTATTATAAAGTTAAAATTTATAATCCAAATTATGATGATGATGATGATTTGAGGTCATTTTTGAATTTCTTTGGTTTTAAGAAAAAGTTTTTAACAAAACGAAAATAATAATAATAAATGAGTTACACCTCCATAATAAATATTAATTGTTTCCCCCCTGAATTCCATTAAAAATGTGTCAGGTTAATGAGATTCATTCACATATTAAAGAAAAAAAAAAGTTTTTAATCTTATTTAAAATAAATTTTTTAAATGTGATTAAGAAAAATTAATGATTGTAAGATTTAAAAAAACAAACTATATTATAATAAGATTACATTTTTTTTTTTGTTAAATAGTTTTCAAACCGTTTTTTAATATACTTAAAATATATAATCAATAATTTAATATATCGCACATGTTAATCTTTTTTTTTTTCTTTTATATAAAACCGCAAAAGTATATAAACAAAAATTAAATGAAATTTTATAAAATAATGAAAATCATTATATAGAAACCGAAAAAAAAAAAAAAAAAAATAATAAAATATTTAAAAATAAATATATATATAAAAAAACGAAATAACTTTCGCCAATTTTATTAGTAATATATATATATATATTTTAGTTAAGATATGTATTTAATTTTTATGATGATTAATTTTTGATATTTTACAAAATAACATAATAAAATATGTTGTTTATTTAAATGCTTTTCATTACATTTTCCGCACCGACTCGCTCTATAAGATCTATATTTTGTATGATGACTAATTATTATATTTATTTATTTATTTATTTATTTATTTATTCAAACTACCAATGTGTATTTGAGCCGAAGCTCTTAACAAAATATACACAGTTATATCTCAACGGAACGAAAATTAAATATAAATACGTTGACAATAAAATAAAATAACTTATTGGAAAAGATCAATAAAGATTTATCTAGATTTCTATATATGTTAACTAAATTCTATGTCATTTATTAAATCTTGAAATCTTGTATAATTGTTTTGAGGATCCACCAAAAAAAAAACAATGAAATTTTATAATTTATTAATTATCATATACAAATTAATTAATTTTATTTGTTTTTCCGCCCGACAATCTCATATATAACACATTCATTTTCAGCTGAAAGCGATCTTTTCAATCATTTCTTAATGACGAACATAAAATATGTATATATGTTTATATATTTTTTTAAACAAAATTTAAAGTCGATTTTAATGACTAATTACATTTAGAATTCATTATAATTATATATATTGGCAAGTCATTCATCGAATTTTTTATTCCAATTAAAATTTGTGTGGTATATAACCATTTTTATAACCATTTCAATATTCAAAAGAAAAAAATCTTAGTTTTCTGATGTATTTATAAAATGAAATTTTTGTTTTTCGTAATCTTTCCAGTAAATTTTCTTTACAAATATTTTTCATATATACCATATCACTTTATATGTGTCAAATATACATGATTTTTTTTTTTTTTTTTATAATTTTAATTTTAAATTACATAATTTTTCCATACAAATTAATTTCAATTACTAATAACGCTCAGTATTAGTAGTGATATAAAGTAGTACTATAATACAATAAATATAAAATTAAAAAGAAATGAATCAATTCAAAAATATAAAATAAGAAAAAATTAATTAACTTAATTTCAAAACACTTTTTTTTTTTTTTTTGTTATTCATATATTTAAAATTTATTTTATTATTATCTACTTATATTATTATAAACAAAACACAAACAAAAAAAAAACCATATTCAATAAAAAGCATTTTATATTCATATTCCATTCATTAAATATATTCTTATATATTGTCTGAGAAATATATTATATGAAAAACAAAAAACGTATATTTTTATAATAGACATGAGAAGAAAGAAACAATAAAAAAAATAAAAAATTGAAATTAAAAACAAAAATAAAAAAATATTTGCTGAATCATTTGATATTTAAATTAAAAAAAAATAAAAATCAATTAATTTATCTATAATATCAAAAAAGAAAAATACCTCAACAATTATTATATATAAAACTACTAATACCCAAGATAGAAATAATAGTTTTATATATTGAATGAATTCGAATATATATATATAAAATTAACAATAATTTTCTAATTAAAAATTTATATATATAAAATATAATTATGGCATGATGATCATATATATATTCATATTCATTCATTGCTGATCTGCCGCTATCCCAGTCTAAATTAGCTAAGCTGTGAGAAAATTTGTATATGGTATAGATAAAAATGTTGCAAATTAATTTTTATTTTGATTAATGCATTGAAGTGTCTATATAAAATATATTTTTGTTTAATTTTGTCTATTTCCAATGTTTTTACAATAATAATATGTTATATTTATTTTCTTTATGCTGTGAATTATTTATTTTTTTTTTTTATGCAATGAATTTTAAATTAACTTAATGAATAATTTTCATATTTTAATTTATTATTATATTTTTTTTTTTTAATAGCACATTTCTATCATATATTTAATATATGTATATATGAATATACAAAAGTTTCTGTGAAAATATTTTATACTAATAATATATAGACCAAAAAAAAAGAATTTTTTTTTTTGCACTAAATCGGCTAAAAAAAAACTAACTATACTTGGCTAAAAAAAAAATTGAATTATAAATGCATGCGGTGATTAATAAACATAGTGAATTATAACGAATTTCGAATTTTTAATGATAAATGAATAATTTATATAGATACAATTTTAGAAGAAAAAAAAAATTATAAAATTGATTAAAAATATAACGATATATAAAATGAAATGTTTCTTGTAAAAAAAAAAAGAAATCGTATATAAAATATATAGTTAATCGAAAATAATATCATTTTATAATTGAAAATATAATTTTTCTATTAGATGAAGAAAAACTATATTAGGAATAAGACTTTTCTCCTTTATTTTTCCTTTCTTTTTCATATCTAATACTACAAGCAACGAGTTTTGACACATTTTTCATTTTACATTTTTCCTTTAACTATATATTCTTTTAACTATATAGATGTACCATGACACTGATTTTAAAATTCATTATATTTCCGCGCGATACATATTCAAATAATCTTATATTAATTAATTATAATAAATATACACATTTACGATTCTGATTAAAAATCATATAATTATAAGTTGAAATTTTATTACATAATAACATTGTATCTGTAATGATGAATAATTAAGTATTATTTATAATTTAGTTTGGTATACGTACACATAAATTTTTAAAATTATATTCATTTACTATAATATTAATATATAATTAATATATATAATTGTCTTAATATATATATATATATATATTTTTTGAATTTTAAAAACCCCAAAAGCAATTTATATATTCACCAATATATATATAGATATATATTTATCTGCATATCCAACCAACATCCATATATATTATTTATATATATCTCATTTGTAAATAATAACTTAATAATATAATAAATATAACTTTCTAATATCTCTCGCATATATAAAATATTGATCAGAAAATTAATTGATCACAGACAAAACGCTGTTATTAAATGTTTTTTTTTTCTATATATATACTATGCATGTGTGTAAAATTTAAAAGCATTACATTTTGTTAAAACAATAAAATATCATTTATCAAATTATTATTATTATTATTTTACACAATATATTTAAATCATAACTTTGAAAACATGAAAAAATAATTTTCTCCACCCATAATAATAACAAATAAATTTCTCACATCATAATAATACGCAGAGATCCTCAATAAAGGTACCAAAAAGTAATAACAATAATATGTGATAACCAAAAAAAAAAAAAAACACATTTTTATATATTTGTTCAAAATTCATAAAAAATGTCGAAATGTCAAAAGAGGCGTAAACAAAATCTTTATTTTATTTTTTTTTTGTATACACAGTGATATTATTTTAAATTTTTTAACTTTATTTTTTTTTGGTAGTCCCGTAGCAAATAATAAAGTTGTTTATAAAAATGTGTATATAATCATTCATTTCTTCTTCGCATTCGTTTAAAATAATAATAATAATAATAATATTACAAAAATATCTGTATATCATCGCGACCGATGTACGTGTACGTACATACAATTCACATTGTTAAACATAAAAAATTGTGTTTAATGCCTGACAAAGTAACTTATATTATACCTTTTTGGAATGAATTTTGATATACGCACAGCCACCGCATACAGACATTAAAAATTGGAAAAAAATTTATGTTTTATTTTATATAATGTGTACTTAAAACACACTTTAAATTAACAAAAAAAAAAAATAAATAAATTGTTTTTCAATTTCATTTATTATCGTTCCTTTAAAAATTATTTGTATATTGTTATATATATATAAGATACATGCTTTTTGTCCGATACGTTCTTTTATACGTAAAGGCGACAGCGCTTTTTTACATATATATATATATATATATATATATATATATATAACTTTGACATTGTGTTTAATTTCTGTTCTTTTTGTTTTTTTTTTGGTATGCCGACCGACACAGATTTGAATCATATTGGTACTTATTTTTTTTTTTTAATATATTTATTAATAATTTGTTAATTTTTATTTATGTTTAATGTACTTTAGAAATCATTTATTTATAAGTGAATGCAAGCCACCTCTCTTACACTATATATATATATAAATATATAATGATGCCAATAAAGTAAAAAAAAAAAAAAATTCACTTGATTTATATCAGTAAAATTTTTTATATATATAGTAAAAAAAAATATATATATTTATCCATGTATATGAAAATAATAATAATAATAAATTCATTGAAATTAAATTAAAAAATGCATTATTAAAAAATTATATCGCACATCTCTTAATCCAAAAATTTATAAAAATATACTTTACATTTAAGCACGAAATATGTATATATATATATATATTGTTTAAAAATAAATAAACTTTATATATGGGAATTTAAACGATATTTATATAACGAGTCTCATGCAGTGTGTTCAAAATGTATAAGTTCATAATGCATATAATAACAATATATATTTAATAATAATGGAATATGCCAAACATACACATAATTTATTAATTGTATTTTTTTTTTTTTGGTTAATTCTCATGTGCATATATAAAATTTAAATAATACACCAAAAGTAATTTAAGATGTGTTAATTATGGTGCTGCTTATATATATATAGTTCGTAAATAACAGCACAGCAGCAGCAGCAGCCAGTGCAAAAAAATTATACATTTAAAATACAAATTGATGTTTCAATTGCGAAAATATATTTCTTTTTAAATGGTATAAATAATAAAAATATTCTTTATTATAAAGAATTCAATGTAAATATATTCAATTTTGATGATTTAATTTAAAATCTTTCGGTAATTTTATATGCACGTATCGCTCCAGTGATTATGCAATTATTCAATAAAGGTTTTATTTGCTATGTATCGTTTGGAATATATCGAGATTAAATAAATGGTTATTATTGTAATAAATAAGTGCTTCTAATTATTCAAACAGAAGAATAATAATAAGCTGAAAATGATATATCAAATATGAATTAATTTTTTTGTTTAATTTTATATATATACAAAAATATTTTAATAATAATAATAATCATATAATAAATGTATGGCATATATTTAAATATATATACGCAATTATAAATCTTTCTTTAATAACTTATTGTATGATTGATTTGTGCATTACAGATCATTTATTTTTGATTTGTTTACATCTCTGACTGAACAACAAACAAAAGTAAAAAACTTAATTTGTCATCAATCACATATTTTATTTATTATGTATTTATTTATTTTTTATAAATTCAATAAATTGTATTTATATGTAAAGCAGAGAGAAAAGGTTCGTCGCTTAAAATTCTTTCGTTTATTTTTTATTTATTCTTTCCTCTAAATATTCTAAACAACATTATAATTTAAGATACAGTCGTATTTCGTATTTTAATGTATACAATAACAATATTTTAGTGTCATTTATTGTTTCGATTGATTAATCTTTTATTTTTTCAAGTATATTTTATTTGCATATTTTTTATTAAAAAATATTTACGTTTAATTATATTTATTTTTCATTTATGGTGAAAAACTCATGTGAATTTAATTGGTTATTCGATGTACATAAATAAATAATATAATAAACGATCAATTCTTATACTCTTAAAATCAATATTAACATTAAACTATTTTATTATATTTCATTATATAAATGTTTAATATTTTATATATTGTACAAAAAAAAAAACCAAATAATTGGTAATTTAAAAATTCCATATATATTACGTAAGAATTGCAATATCAATTACTTATCAATATATCATTATATATAAATATATGAAATCACATATATTAAAAAAATATATTATTCATTCATTCGTTTTCAGATCACTTTATAATATTATCAAATATTGGGTTAACTAAAAAGTCTGTGCGGTTTTCACATTTAGATGATTTCTTTTTTTATAATGTTGATTTTATAGTCGGTACTTCAATTATCATTCTGAGTGGGGTTGCCCAGAGTTAGAAAAACAACAATCAAAATAACATATTTTCGTCATATTTTTCATCTCTGTTGTATGTCTTCATGAAAAAAAAATTGCAATAACTTTACAACTGACCCAATATATATATATATATTGTATATGTATATAAATTTATAATTATAAGTTTGCATAAGAGTTTTCCAAGACTATGAAGACTATATAATATTTGTTTTTATTTTGTTTTTTTTTTTTACAATTATGAAAATCTTACATATATGCTGCAGTCGCCTTTCTTTCTTCTTTTTTTTTTTTTGTCTTCTGTTAAATTGCAATATATATATATATATATAAATATTGTATTCAACATAATATATACAGACATTTTTTTATTACTAATTATTTTCATATACATATATTTATTTATATGCGATGACTTTAAATAATTAATTACCTACTGCGTGCGATGTTAACTCTTTTATATGCTTGTATCAGTAATACAACATATTAATTTATCATTATCATATATATACAGTAATAATAATAATAATAATAATTATATTATATAAATGTAATTATAAAACAAAAAAAAGATGTTTTACAAACATTTCGTATATGGTTTATCTGGAAATATTTCAAATGAAATTTAATAAGTGACATATTATATATATATATAAAAATAAACATATACCCATCATTGTACAAAATACATGAAATAAATATTAGTATTCTAAAAATATATGTATATACATATATATATATCTATGTTATTAAAAACAAATTTCATTCTCACTTTCAAGTCGACGTAGTAAAGTATCTATGTATATGAGGTCTATTTTTTATTTACCTTTCGCAATTTACCTGAATTTGCAATGTGTTTTTTACATAAATATTATATATTAAAGTCATATTTTGTCCAAAACACATTAAATAAATTGCCTATTATTTATATGATACAATGTAATATTAAAATTTAATAAATAATCTCTTAATGTGTGTGTGTCTCTGAAAATATCTATTATATATTTATATATATATATATGGACATGACAACGATTTTATTTATATATTTATAGATATTTATATGGATATATAATTCTATATAATATTTATGACATTTTTATCCATATATATATATATATTTTGTATATAATAAAATAAACTTTATTTAACATATACGAAAGTGTATATATATATGCATGAAAAATAAAAGTGTATGTTTTACATATCATTTTTTTTTTCTTTTATGATTGTCATAAAATAATTTATATAATAGAAAGAATTATTTATATATTTTATTAGTTATTCATTTATTTAAATTATATATGTGTATAGATATAAATACAAGGAAATTTTAAATAGAAAAATTTTTAATGTACATAAAAAGATATCAGATACAAATGAATAGTAATGGTTTTATGTACATATACGTATAAAAACAATAATAATATTCAAAGAAGTTTATTTAAGAGTTAATTAAATTTTTGCACACCTAATAAAATTATAATAATAATAATGGTAATAATAATAATCATCATTATCGTTGTCATATTCGTTAGTTAATATCAATATATTTTTACGGTGTGTTTACTGTATTTGAAAATATTTATCATACTTTTTGGAGGATCATCATTTTAATTTCATTAAAGGAATTCTTTTCATACTTAAACCATATTTTGTTATCACTATTTGTTAGAGCTGATCCGCCAATTTTTAACTCAATTCAATAAAATCTAGAATTTTAAAAAATCATCAATTGGACGTTGAAAATATTCTATATATTTTGTAATATTCTATATTACGTCTTGTCTATATAGTTTTTTGTGTTTCTTTTCCCAGTTTTTTTTTGTATGGGAAAATTTTCATTATTCTTTTGGAGACCCATTAATTGAAATCCATTAAGTTATATATTTTAAAATATTATCCATCTTTTCTCAGTTGTATTGAGAGCGGCGTATCTGTCTTAAGTTCTATATTTTTATACATGAAGAATAATTTAACTGTATTTGTCTATTTGCTTGTATAATATCTGCTTATATTTGGTGTACGTATAGTTTTTTATAGTTTTACAATTTGTTAAACTTAGAAGAATGTTTTTATGTTATAATTAAATTATAATTTATATAAAAATTTAATTTAATATAAATACATATGTAATAAATAATTTTAAAAACCGCATCGTTCGCTCTAACAAACATAAAACTAATTAACACAACAATATAATGTATGTATATATAAAGAAAACAATAATATAAGTATATATATATAGAAGAGAATGAAAATAAAATAAGATTTTGAATTATTTAAATTTCCATATTCCATTATGTATATCCAATGCTATATATTTGTATACTGCGAGGTATCTTAAAAAGGTGATTTTTTTTTATTTTCAAATAAAAAAAATAAAGGAAAAATTAAAGATGCGATAATTCATCATATAAACATATACATTTTTAATAAGAAATGTATAATTTAATAATATATATCTTTTTTTTTTGTTTTTGTTTTATATTAACAATTTTTAACACTTTTACTTAAATTTATTTAGTTATTATATATTCATTTCTCTATATATATATATGTTATCATAATAATAATAATAATAATAAAAAAATTTTTAATTATTATATGATTAAATGAAAAATATAAATACGTATATGATAATTAAATGAATACAATATTATATTATATTATATATATATATAACATCGTTTAATTTTATTGTTGTGTATATATTCTTATATTTGTTGTTTATGCACGGTCTTTGAATATCCACACAACGATTTCATTTATATATATATACATATCTTAAAATTTTATTTAAAAATACTAATTTGAATATGTTTTTTTCTTTTTCTTACAGGTAAAATTGATATATATTTTATGGTTTTATTCAAACGGAGATATAATTTGTATAGTAAACAAAACAACTATAGGTATTACAAATTTAATATTTGTTAATTATATATATTTTATTTGATATTTAAATATTTTGATATTTTAGAAAATCTTTTATAACATTATAAATTTTTATCATTTAATATAAAATCAAAATAATTCAATATAGATCTTTAACCATTATTTTTTGAAATGTCATAATCGGCAAATAAGTTCATTTATAGTATTTGAATAATTTTCATTTGATTAGATATATAGAGTTGAATATTTTTACAATTTAAAAAACTTAGGATTTATTAGGGTTAAAAATAAATCAGGGTTCATTTGGTTTTGAATAAGGTTCTATGGCAATATAGGTTCATTTGTCCCGGGAAAAAACTTAGCTAAATAAAATGATATAATTAAATTATTTTTCAAATAGAAAGTGTTAGGCTCTTTTGTTTATCCGCACTATTGTAATTATACTATAACGGAGATAACAAATCAACCGATTAAAATTGTTTACTTATAGGAGATTTCTAAAGCCATAAATTTTAAATATAACAAAAAAAAATAAATATTTATGATATAAGAATTTGAATTTACATTACTATATATACTTATAATAATAATAAATACATATCAATTGAAATCTATTGCGTATACGTATTTTAATATATATAAGGATTATCAATTGTTGTACATAAAAAGTTTAGATAAATATATGATTAATTTCCCTTTTTTTTTTTTGCTAATTTTTTCTTCTTCTTCATAGTCATATTATATTTATATTATAATTAGAAGATTACATCATTCAAATTATATTGGCTTTTCTTTTTATAAACATAATTCATATAACATAACACATAACATTCAATTCAATAATAAAATAATTTATATTGTATATACATTCCCATTAAATACATATTATTTTATATAACTGATAATTTACCCATTTGTTGTGTGTATATCAATATTAACAAATATAAATATAGATGATGGTATGTAAATTATAATGCTATATATATTTATTATTATATAGAATATTATTGGTATATTAAAAATAATACTAATAATAATAATAAATAATTTATTTATGTTGTTTAATTTATATATGTATATGCACACAAAAATTGAACACAGTATAAAATATGTGTATTTATATTATATATTATATATATAAATATGAAAAGCAGAATATAAATATATATTGTATTATTTTCAAAAGAAAAAGATGTTAATGATCGCATATATAATAAATAATAATTTATTATGCAATAAATTGTAAATTTATTGAGTATGAATCTTTTTCATTATTTTTATTATATTTAATTTATTTATTTCTACCTTCAATTACCTGTAAAAGAAAAACAAAAAACAAAAAATAAAATATTTATATATAGAGAAGTATATATAAAACTGATTTCAATTAAAGATTTTTATTTATTTATGTTTACCATCATTTTTCTTTTAAATTATATATTAAAAATCTTCTTTTTTTTTTTTCAATTAATTACGCATTTACAAACTTAGTTGCAAGTCTATTTTATTTTTCTTATTTTAATATTGTTCCATTCCAATCTCTGCAAACAACAAAAACAAAATGTAATCTATGTAAAATATTCTAAGTGATCTTTCCACGAATTATATCAAATTATGAAAATTTTTAAATCAGATTTTCCCGTTTTTTTTTAACTTTTTAATATACAAAATTTTATTAAATCATTTACTGATGATCGTGCTTTCCTGAAAATAAGTCAATCAATCGTTTTGAAAAGTTTGCCATACATTTTGAAAAGGTATTTAAAAGCAAATAGTATATTTAAACTACTCTGCGGCTTTCATTATGAGTGTGTATAATATATTCTGTAATCCATTTATTAATTAGTCAGTGCGTATGTTATTAATAAACGTGTACTTTGATTACGCGTATATCCACCTTTATAATATAATTAATATTATATGTACATAATTTTTTATTGCAATAAAATTTTCACAATTACATAACAATCATATATATGATATTTTGTATATACAGTCAATATTTTTAATAACGTTTAATATAAAATATATATTAAAGAAAATCTGATAAACTAAAAATATTTTGTATAAAATCCATATATGTTATACATATAATAAAAACATATTAATGAATATTCAATAATTTTAACCAGCATATTTATTTATTATAAATAATAAATAATTATATATATAAAAAAAAAATTAATCAGTTTAAATAACGACGAATATCCATACATTTAGTATTTAATGTAAATATATTTTTTTTTATCTGCATCATTAATTTGTATATACACACCAAACGAAAGTAATAATACCATATATAAATATTATTATATAAAAGTATTTATTAATATTTATTTATTTCGATTTTATATAAATTGAAATACACATTTTGTGTATAATAAAAAAAAAATAAAATAAAGTGTTAAATGATGATTATATCTTTTTTGTATCACATATATACAAAATACAAAAAAAAAAACAAATCACATCATCATAACAGTTGTTACCTAGATCTATCTATCTATCTATCTATATATTAATATTATATATTAAGAAGATAAACAATTGTCTATAACTATAAATGATCATCAACAAATCTTTATAAATAAATAAATAATATTATAAGATGAAGACAAAAAAAAAATCAATAGAAAACGAGATTCACACACATATTTAATATATATATATCTGAAAAAAAAATAAATAAAAGATGACTGACAACTTGATTACGCAAAATTAATTTAGTTATTAGATCATCTTTACCTACATTTATATATATGTAATGATATATTATATACATATATATGAACATTCAGTTCAACGTATTTTTAATGAATTTCTTATAAATTTTTTTTAAATTTATATATATATATATACATTTTATTATGCACATTTTTTAACCTGTGATGAACATCCATCCATATTTATATACTTATTATATTATTTATAAATACACGTATTTATATTTTATTAAAATATATATGTATACATATACATAAACGGTTAATGGTTTTTTAATTAATTCAAAGAGTGTAAATTATAAGAATTTCATAAGATTATATGTATGGTATTCGCTAATTAATATCGCGGATTTATTTATTTTGTGTGTTGTTTGAGCGTCTATTAAAAATGTACATATAGAAATAAATATAATAAAATAAAAAAGCGAAAAATACCTTATTGAAAGCGCATTGTTGCAATTTTTTTTTGTTTTTAGTTTGGTATTGTTTATTTTTCTCTTGCTTAGAATGTGTAAATGAATTTTTAAATTCAATGAAATATACGCAATATGCGAATAATGCGATAATATTTTTTGTTATTATTACTATTATTATATTCAATCAAATCAATTCAAAAATAATATATATGAGGAAAAATTAATCAAAATGGGTTTCTATTTCGTTATAGTGGAAAATTTCTTAAAGAATATACTATCTTCAGAAATATCTATAGAATTGATTTCCACATCTTGGTAAACTATTATTGCTGAGATAACGTTCAGAATAGTACTATAAATGGTTTCTTGGACTTGATATAAACTTTCTTTTACGGTTAAATTGTTCGGAATATAACAAAAAACGATTTCCTAACATTGATACAATTTATGATGAAGAGAAAATTTTCATAATATACCTAGAAATAATTTCCTGGAAAATTGTGGAAAAACTTTCTTATGTAGAGAAAATGTTTAGAATTTAACTTAAGAACGGTGGTACTAAGGAATACCGCACAAATTCATCGTTCTTTAGTCTTTAGTCACCATCAGTTCTATTCTATTCTATTCAATAAATCCTTTCAAAATAGTTCAAACTTAAAACCTTATTATATAACATATAAATATGTATTTATTTAATAATCATATAGAATGTGAATTGGTTTTAATAAAATTTTAACAACATTTTTTTTTTAAATCACTATATACTGTATAATTCAATAATAATAAATAAATTACCATAATTGAATACATATTATATATTTGTATAAAATATAAATCTGAATGTTGGTTATTATATACTTGTTATATGTTGTAAAATAAAACCACAATAAATTTTATAATAAAACATATATAGAAACAAAACAACAAGAAAATAATAATTAAAATTAGAAATTATCAATATCTAAATACAAAATTTATTATTAATAATATATTTATATCTATATATATATATGATTTACTAAAACAAATCTTATGTGAATGAAAAAATCAAACTGAATATGTACAGTAAAAATACATGTTCATATTTTTCTATTCCAAACATAAATTAAATATATTGAAAAATAAACGTTTTTCAAATTTATTTCACATCGGAAAAATTATTTATTATTTGCACGGTATACAAAATAATTTATTATTTATCAATATATAATAATAATAAATAATAATTTATTAGCAAAAATTTTCTTCACAAACTATCAATTAAATTAATTATATTTTCATTTTCAACCTCTACACACAGCTACATACACATACAAAAACACATAAACACACATAAATAAAAGTGTTGTTTAATATTTAGTATATATATATCTAAGATATTATATTTTGTGTTTCATTTTAAAATGACATTTGTATAAAAATGTATATCTATATTTTAGATAGATATATATTTTACAAATACTTTTTTCATCTCTTTAGTTATGCGTTTTTCAAAAATATAATATATTTTGCTCACGTACAACAGAAATAAATTTTGCAAAACATAACATAACAAAAATTCTTTATATATATATATATATATACCTTTAGATATAGGTATTTTAAAATACATTATTAATATAACTTTTTTAATTTTACCTATTCAACTGACGGTATGTTTTAGTGTCCGACAACAGCAAGTTCGATTGTTGGTATAATAATTTATTGTTTTCACGGTGCCGGTATAAAATTACACTCATACCAAAATTTTGTATTACTCTGTTGTATGGTATTCAGATTCGAAAATAACCCAAAACACTTTTCTCTCAGCCTTCAGTAGAATTCATACTGACGACACCATAAATTTGCCTGAAGTTTAGTTTGGCACTTTTCATCAACCACTTCAGACAGTCAAGTCAAGTCAATATAATATTAAATTAAAAATAAATTCAAGAGTTAAATAAAATAGAAAATTATGTTTATTTCAAGTATATAAGGTACGACGCACTATTAAAATGCAATAACCAAAGTGAATTTCAATTGAACAAAGTACAATTTGTGTATATATTAATTTTTATAATTACTTAATTGTTATAATATTGTATATATGATTGTTGTTGGATATGCGTGAATGCATTCATTGCTATTATATGTATATAAAAATTTATGTTTCTATATATACGACGGTGTGGATATAATAATAATAAAGTATATTTCTATTGAATATATTTTTATTTTTTGTAATAATTATTAATTATATTTGTTGAATTTTTTCGTTTGTTTTCAATTTTGTTTATTAAAAGGTTAAAATAGATATAAATAATTTTAATTGAATCATTAAAATATACTTTTTTTTCTTTGAATTTTTAAGAATTTTACTTGATTATTATATATGATTTTCAATATTTATGTTAAAATGTACATGTACATTTTTTCTATCTCTGCTTATATACATCCATATTATTTTTACGGTTATTTCATGACTTTATTTAACTATATAGGTTGCAATCGTTGGTTCGTTGGCTCAAACATTTTTGAGATATATATAAATTTAATAGAGAATAGATACATATTTGAATAGGCTGTCCAAGTAGAAGATAACACTGCCCGTGTTGACCAATTCTTATCCGCTATATAAGCTCGATTAAATTTTACAGTAGAAATTCGAACTGAATCGATCAATAACACAATTTTCATCAAGAATATTTGTGATCCAATAATACAGCAAATCCATCACGAGATATATGCCACTATATATTTAAATACATTTAGCTCAATGGATTACTTTTTCAACAAACCTATAATATAAATATGTATAGAAGAGTTATATGATGGGTGGTTACTTTTTATTTATATTATCATCAATATATTATTTAACTCCCATATATAGCTTCTGACCCAGCGTCACAAGGTTATAAATATTTAATTATAAAAAATATCTGTATATGCCAAAAGAATTGCAATTTTTTGTTTTTCCTTCTTTTTATATACAATATAAAATATATACAATTGATAATTATATTTAATATTATACTTATATATTCATGAAATTATAATGAATGAAAGTTTTTACGACATGTAAATGCATATATATAGAAAAGTCTCATACATATATATATTCCAAGTGAACTAATCCATTTTATTACATATTTAAATAGATCATTTAATAATTTCCGATTAAAATAATTCCGAATAAAACGATTAAAGTGATGTAAGGATCTCCTTACATCACTTTAATCGTTTTCATATCCATTTTCCGAGATATTTCATTTTTAAATAATAATAAAACATATTTTTCATTGGTAAATGGGTGAAAATATACCACACATTAAAATTATTGTTAATTTCCGAACCAGTTAACCAATTTGAACCAGTAGACCATCGATAGAAAGGTATTTTAATGTTGTTTAAGAATAGCATAGCATTAGATAGGATTTAAAAGTAAATCATATTGAAAAACGCAATAATTTGATAAAAAATTCATTACTGACCTCTCTCTCTCTCTGTATAAACATATAAAGATATACTTTGTTTAAATTACTAAATATTTTCAATAATTTATATACGAAAAATCATAAATTTTGCAATATACATTTTTATATTTATACGTATATATCGAAGTTCAACAAATTAAATGAATTAATATACAAAAAATAAATATATCTGTTCATGCATAATATAAGTTTCATAAGCCGGCGTAAATTATATATATATCTATATACATTTTTCCCATAATCATATAAATATTTATTTTTTTTTTAATTTTTAACACACTGTTTCTTATATATTTATTTATTTCTATATATTTAATTATAATTTAAATAAAATTATGAAATGAAACTTGTTATATATTATTATTATTATTATTTTATTATAAATATATATCTGCGATTATTATATATGTATTATGGAATGTATATATGAATGTTGAATCAAACGCGATCGCGATCGACACGATAATTAAAAAGAAAAAAAAAAACAATAAAAAAAAATAGTTAATAATTTATTATTGTATTAGGTATGTTCCTTTAAAAAAGCAAAATCTTTTTCATTATATATATTTTAATTTTCGCGTTTTATGTTTATGTTTATTTTAATGATCTCTCTGTCTAAAAATAATAGTTTTTTTTTTGTTGTTTTTATATAAATATACACATTTATATATTGTTTATTTATTTATTTATTTTATAACAAATTTAATGAGTTTCAAATATCAAAAATTAATTGAATTTTAATATTTCATATACATATGTATGCGGGTATGTAAGGTTTTTTTATTTTGTTTATGTAACATTTTTTTACACGATTATATTTTTAACAAAAAAAGTTATAAGTTTTTTCAAAAGTTTTTTGCTACAGCGAAAAAAAAATGAAATTGGGCGAAAAGCGTTTTTTTTAAATTATATTGAGTTTTATAGTAATTCTAAATTAATTCATTTTAAGAATAAAAATTATATTTAAATTATTTCATTCAGTTGTGTGACTTATTGTTGTGTCGACTTGCAAATATACAATAAAAGTTACACAATATTAATATAATATATATATTTCTATATATTATGTAATTTAAATCAACTACTTAAATTTGTATTTGTATCGACACATTGTAATTATTATAAAAATTTATTGAATTGTCATTATATTTGCGCTATGACTGTAATGTAATGTGAACGACGAAGAATACTAAAAAAAAAGAAATGAATAAAATATTTATAGCACTGCATAAATTTATATATATAATTAAATTTATTTTTCTTCATACCAATCAATAAATAGATATACAAATTGCACATTCATATATAAATATAAAAAAATATAAATTAATGTTGATCCATATATCAGCAACGAACCACATATAAAAATATATACCTTTTTATTTATAGATGTTAAATTGCATATATACATATTGTAATTATATAGAGAATACATAATAATAATAATAATAATAATAATAATGTTTATCGTAAATATTAGACTTATAAAAATTGCATAACTTTTAAGAGTTTTTTTCTATCTCTATATACATACAATTTAATGTATAATAAAATGTATATGTAATTTACAAATAAAAAAAAAATTATATATATACACTAACTAATCCATAATATAGTATTTAAACATCTTATTATATTATTTCATTTTTACACATTTGTATTTAACAACATGTATACATATATTGAAACATACAGAGAAAATATATAACTATATATATTGAGAAGAAGAAAAAAAGGTACGCAAAATATAAACCTCAAAATATATACCATATATATACGTATATACAACCATACAACAAATATTAATATACATAAAATAATTTCTCATAGGAATTAAATGCATTGCACTATAAAATTGACTGCTCTGTGTCTCTAAATATATACATATAAGTTTATTGTATATTAAATTTAAAAACGTCACGGTATATATATATCATCATATACATAACGTGTTATAAATTTTATTGCAAATAACAAGTTAAATTTATATATATATGATATATGAAAGATATATTCACAAGAGATGCAGATTCAGGCCCAGTACTTAGGTTTTTTTTTTGGTAACCTCTGCGTATAGGTGAGTTTGCTTAACAAATTTTGAAATGTACTGAATTAATCATGTCACATACAAACCTAATTCAATTTTGTATTTTCAAGAAATCGCACTCAGAATAAGATTTGATAAAATGTTCAAATAAAATACACTAAAAATATGGTAATGTCTTGAGATAAAATTCCCATTTCTGAATCAATCGATAATTGTCTTACTTATATAAACAAAAGATACCGCATAAAATATAAAACTAAAATTATCATTAAACAATTTTCTTTTAATATATAATATTCCGCGGTACGATTAAAAGAATAATTATTTTAATAATGAAAGACGGTGTATTGTAGTATTTAGTTTTATAAAAAAAAAAAAAACATAAAATATAGAGACACTCTCAACCAATGTATAATAATATTATTAAAAAAAAATATGAATTCAATTGACAATGTATAATATCTATATATATATAGTAATAAAACAATAAAATGCCAATGTTATATATTAATTTATACATATATATTAACAACATACGATCGGTAAAAAATGTAATGAATTAGATCAAATTTACATATCCAATGTATTATCCAATGTAAAAGAAGAAATATTTGTAAAATTATTATGTAAATTTATTTATATGTTTTAAATGATTGTTTTTTTTAAATGACTAAAATAATGGTTATGTAAGACTATAAACTTCTATAATAATATTTACATATATCTATTTCTAAATATATATATATTCATTTATGTTTTAATTCTTTTATCTGTATATATAAAAATATATACAATTAAATTACATGTTTAAATAAAAAATATAAAACAACATTCTTCTAATAAACTGTGCGATGTTCAAACACAAACGACACAAACGAAATCGAAATCGAAATCTCACAGGTTTTTATTTTATTTATTTATATTGAATAAAAGTGTGTATAAATTAATTTTACGCAATAATCAACCGACGTTTTGAAAATTGTTATAATTTTTCAAAGTGTTTTTTTTTTATATATTATGTATATATAGTTTTAATAATTGTTTTATAATGCACACCGATTGTAAAAATTGAATATGTAAAACTGAATTTTTACATATTCACATAAAATATTGTGATGAATATCGATTATATATATAACCTATACTATATATAAACGACGCTCAGATATATACGAATAAAATCACCTTTATGTCAAGTGGATTTTGTTTGTAAATGATGTTTTTTTTTCCATATTATTATTATTATTATTATTATTATTATTATTATATATTTAAGGAATTATTAATGAGTTCTAGATAAATAAATTTTCTCATACATGTCTCATATATATAAATAAAACATATATATATATTGCAAGACGTCGTGTAAAATATGGATGATCATCACGTTTATTTTAAAAAAAAAATACATACATATTTATTTACTATATCCATATAATTATATAATATTCATTAATACCATATATTTTAACGATTTTAAAAGAAGCAAAAAAAAACAAACAAATGAATCAATGAATATATGTGAACATTTTCTATATAGTTATATTTTCAATTACTTGTTGATATTTAAAATTCACCTCATAAGAATGAAAACATATATATCAATAGTGATATTCATATAAATCTGTAATATATTCATATATATTTATATATATATATATTATATATGTATTTAGATTGATTGATCTGTCGGATTGCATAAATCTAAACCATATAGTTTTTTTTTTATTATTATTATTGTATTCACTTATATATGCGTGATCTTTTGATGTGCAAATTATTATAATTCATTATATATATGATTTATATTGCTATTATTATTATTATTATTTGAAGTGTGTGTAATAGAGGTATAAAAAGTTTTTACATTCGTGCAATTTTTTTTTTTTTATATTCTTAAACCATCCATATTGATTGTATATATATGCAATTAATTTTATTTTAATTTGTATTTTAAAATACATAAGAGAAAGTGTGATTTGTTTTATTATTACAATTTAATAACGTAAAAAATATTATATTATCTTTTAATTGTAATATTCAAAATAATTTATATAGAAGAATATTAAAGCCAAAGGTAATTCAAAATATATAATAAAATATTGCGATTTTTATCAGTGAAACTGCCGTCTTGTATATAGCATTAACTGGGATTGAATTTGATGGTTTGATATTTTCTACTATATTCAAAAATATTCTATCCGGTTTTAAAGACCTCTTTTGTGTTTTAAAATTCAAGCAGGGTTCATCGCTTAATTCTTTTAATTCTTTAAAATAAAAATAATACAAATACTTCAAAACAAAATTATATTTTTTATTAGATTTATTTATTAAAATTTTGTTTATGATTTCTCCATGTTTTAACAATAAATATAATGTACTTGTGAGTTGATATAGTATACTAACTAAAACAAAATAATATAAAATTATTATTATCTTTGTGTTTCGAGTATATTTTATATATATATATATATATAGGAACGAATTGGTTTAAATTGGTTATTATGTAATTTTAAATATCTTTTTATTATTCAAATATATATATACTGTTAAAGAAAACGATATGCATTAAAAATAAATCATAATAATAATAATAATAATAATAATAATGTTTTATATTTGTAATATAAAAAAATATGTCTGTTGTATTTATATATGAATATTACTATATTTGTAATTATTTGAAAAAAAAAAAATGTTTAACACGCAAACAAATAACATATAATGGAATAACAATTAAAATTAAAAGAAATGCACATGAAATATTATAGCGCATTACGTCACATTGTTAGGCTAATAAAAAAACTTAAACTGAATATTATTTCAAATAAATCATTGTTCATTGATTCGGATGTTAATTATAAGAGAAGACCCTCCATTCTGGTTCGGAAAGTCATCACAAATGATTTCATTGGAGTTTTTCACCCTATCAAAACAATTCTAAATAAAGGATAAACCAATTATTTCATAGATTTTAATGTTTCACATTTTTAATTGTATTTTGAATTGATATGAAATTTATCCTTAATATTTAACATAGTATATCTATAATTTATATAATTTACTAATATATTTATTAGTGTATCTAAGTTACAATGCGGATAAAATGGAACAGAATAATTGTAAAATAACAGAATTTCAATGCCAATTTTATTTCACATATTATAGTACAATATCCAATTTGAAACCGATGAAACCCCTTATCGATTTCATGAATGTGGTAAATTATTTATAATATAAAGTCTTTATCATTCACTAACAAGAAACAAGACTTTATCATTCACTAACTTATTTATCCAATTAAGTACATTGTAGTACGATTGTTAAATATATACAAAGGAGTTATCAAAGCCCATCATTTTTATTATTAACAATAACATTATACAAATAATATAAAGTATTTAAAGAAATGTTATCTCAAAGTATTATTATTATTATTAAAAATGTGTTTAAAAAATACACATCGTTAAAATACATATAAGATGTGATCGATCATCGCATCATGATGGTGATATAAGCAAAGTATATCTCCAAAAAAGATAATAAATATATGTATATGTATATAGAAATAGAAACATTACATTAGTAGTATAAGTGTATAAGAGTTTTGTTGAAAGTTTTTTTTTTTTGTTTCACATAAAAATATAATTAATAATATAAATGTTTTGTTATCATAGATCATTTTTCTGATAAAAGAATATATGTACAATTTGTCTATTTCAAATTATATTCAAACACAATCACAATCGCTTGTGGGGGTTAAAATTATTATATACAAACAAGCAAATAACATGAAAAGCTATTAATTTTGATACCAACATTTTTTTTTTATATAGATAAATTAAAATCTGTGCTGGTTAAGCTGTAGGTAATAATAAAATAAACATATGTAATATGTAATTGGTTATTTTTATATACACATAAAATTATTTATGTGTATTTAAACTAGATATATATGAGAATGGAAGGTTTTTTCGTATTTATTATATTTTTATCATATATAATATAAAATTGTATTTATAAAGATGTTTTTTTTTTTAAATATATATACATTTGTATAAAAGAAAGAGGATTTAAATCTATAGAATGCGTTTGATAATAAATATTTTATATGGTTAAACATACAAAAAAAAAATAAGAAAATTTCTTTAAACAAACAAAATTTTGTATATATATATATATATATGTATGCTGTTGTGTTGGATGTTTTTTCTTAAATTAATGTGCAGAAAAATGTAATGTACATACGATAATCATCAATTATATTTAATTACATACCTATTCAATTTAATATTTAAACAGATTTGTTCCGATATCGTTTACAACAATATAACCGCAAATTGTATACGTTTATGTTAGAATAGTGATTGTTTACACAATCTTTCAATTTTCGATACATTGTCTGATGTGAATAACTGGAAAATCTTTAATTTTTTTTTAATTTTGTTTGTTTAATATTTCATATTTGTTCCGGACACTTTGAAATATTTCATTTGTTCGCACAATCACAGTTTATTGTGACCCAAGATATTCATATAGTATCTGAATTTGATTCTATAGGCGCCACATATGGATGATATGGATTATTCCTTGAACTGCTATATACTATACTGAACTATTATTGGTATTATTATTGCTGTTTTCTTTTTATTTTCTAATATATTTTCTAATATATTTTTGTTATCGAGATTATTTTGTAAAAAAATCATTATAAAAGAAGCATATTTGTTTACCCGTTCCCAAAAAACAGACGAAAAGAGGTCAAAATACAAAATAATTTTAATTAAGGAATCATTCATTAGTCGCGACCATTTATGTTAATTATACATTTTTATTTTTATAAATATATATCAAAGAGTATTTTCATTTATATTTTATATTGATTTCCCATTCATTAAATTTCAAAAAATAAAACAACATTCCCGTCACGTTTAATAATGTTTAAAAATCCATTTATTTATATATAAGTTTACTTTTCGTATGTTTTTTTTTCTTTCTATATACATCGATAATATTATGTTATGTGAATATACCTTTTTTTTTTTTTTTTTTTGGTTGTTGAGTAAATATATATATTGTGTTAATAAGCACCTGAATTGTAATTTTTGTTTTTGTTTTTAATGACAATTTTAAATACAATTCCAACAACTCCTATATAAATATATATATATTATTTATTTATTTAATGATCCTTGTTTGGTTGTTTTATAGGATTGATTTAAGTGTATATATACCAAATAAAGATCATTTTAACGAGCTCATTTAAGCATATTTGTTTTTTTTTGTTTGTATACTTTTAACAATCAAAAAAACAACTTGATACAATACCGGCATTTATTCGGATACCAAAAATAACTATATATATATATTGCTGTATTGAACGAAAAAAGACATATCACAAAAATGGAACTATATACATATGTATATAAATAAAAATCATACATATAAAATATTTTATTATGTATATATAAGAAGTGCATTGTTTAATGTCGTTTATTTATTTATTATTTTTTTTTTTGGTTAATCTTTACATTTTCGTATACGTGCTTCAACAAAAAACCAAAATGAATATTATAATAAAACCCAGCACCATCAGGCCAATAATTTTTATGTATATCTACAATATATTATATATATGTAGATTTGGTATGTAAGATACGATTAATTTTATAATTTTATTATTTTTTGTTGTAGTTTATATTTTATACAAGTGTATGTCTTTTTGCAAATTAAATAAAAAAAATTATTTATTTATGGAGTACCATTATTAATTCATTGGGAAATTGAACGTACCATTTCACGATAGATATATAGTTATTTTAATCATAAACCTATTACGCTCGCCTTTTTTTTTTTTACTGGTATTAAATCATATTGAATTTCTTTCTATATACATTCCTATATTCTGATCTAGATAATTATGATAAAAAAAATAACGAGCTAAAAGACAAATTAAGAATTTAGATAAATTGGTTTCCGAATTAGTTCATGAACTCATAATTCGGAAACCAATATATTACATATATATGTTATAATATTTAACTTAAATGCGATTACATTATTATTATTATTATTATTATTATCATTAATATAATTTTTTGATATTTTTATTATATGTTAAAAATGTGCATTATTAAAAGCGTATTTGTTATATATATGCACGCGGCGGTCTCCAATCCTAAAAAAAAAAAAACTATCAAAAAACATTTAAATTGGATGAAACATATAAATTTCAATACCATTTTTGGATAATATTCAGTTTGGTATTTTTCTCTTTCGTATTCTTATAGATATGCTTTTAACATTTTGTATTTACGCGATTTGTGTCTTAATGATTGATATACAAAAAAATAAACACAAAAAGTTGTATAAGCGGCGCACGTTTTTTTTTTTTTTTTGTATTTTGTTTTCATTTAAAATATAATATTATTATATATAAATTGCATTTTTATATGGAAATTATACGTATAGTAATAAGATACTGTATTTTATGATGTATCTGCGAAGTTAATCAATTAAAAAAAATAAATGTACCTTCGCAAAACAAAGTCAAAATCAGAGAAATACAAAAAACAAACCAAAATAATAATAATAAAACAACCGAACAAAATCATGACCAAAATTTAAAAAAAAAAACATTTCCTTGTACATGATCGGCATAACAAAAATAAAGAAAAATACAAACATAAATGTTAAATTTATTTCATTGTAAATTTTGATTAAAGTTTTGTTTTTTTCTAAAGAAATTTTGTTTGGTTTTTTTTTTGTTTTTTTTTTGCATTTTGCATATCGCTGCGACGAAATTGTAATAATAATTATATATATATATTTAAAATAATTGTCAAAATAAGTAATTATTATTATTATATATTATTATAATATGTAAATTGTAAAATGTTATCAAATTAGTACATCGCACAACGCATTCTCTAAATAAAATATTATTTTCAATTTCACATATACACTTTGATTTTTTTTTATCAAATAATCTTATAATAATATATATATATATATTTATGCGATAGGTTGATGAGCCTATATTTATTTAAATGTATTTTGTTATATTCTGAATATAAGCATTTTTTGAATCGTAAGAAATGTTGTAGAATTAATTTTGTTTTGTTATCACAATTTACTGATTTCTTAGTCATTAAACAATTTTATTCATTCTATAGTATTGTAATTAGATCTTAATTCGAAAAATCATGGATATAGTTTAATTTTTTGTTTCTTAATTTATACATAACACAAAATATCTACACATAAACACCATACACTCCGCACACAATACACATCGTATGAAATAGTTTTTATCTTTAGATATACCGAAATGTGTGTATTATTGCTATATCAATACTAAAATATATTGTGTAATTACGAATGAAAATAAGCAATAAACTAAAATAGAAATCCAAAATGAGATTGTAATCGTCTACATCATTTTATTTCATATCAATAACTATAAAAAAAAACATACTTCTTTTTTATATATACGAATAATAATAAAATTGTCATTATATTATTTTAAATATATTTTTGGCATAACACAAAAAACTTAAATTGGAATTTGTAATTTAAAAAAATTTATTTAAACAATTTTATATATATTTGAAACATTTTTTTCTACTTGTATATAATTGATTCGTATACACTCTGTTAAGGTATTATTTTCTTATTTTCATCATAGAATATTTTTTTGTACCTTTTGGTTTAACGGGTTGTACAAATACAAATACTCGTAACAAAAAAAAAATAAATAAATAAATATGTTAAGGAATTTCCAAAAGAAATTTATCTATATAATAAAAAAAAAAATGACATTATTTTCTTTCTTTTATTTATATATATATATATATATATACATATATAATATTAAATTATAGTTTTTGTGTGTTATTTATTGTTGAAAATTAATTGCATTGAGTTAACAAACAATTATTTTATATATTTAATTTGAGGTAACCTTTTTATTGATAGTTTTTCTTGTTGGTTTTGTCATCATTATATACAATAACAAAAAAAAATATAATAGCATAGTAACATTGTGATATTATATTTAAATACAAAATTTTAATTGGAAAATCAACGAATAAAAAAAATCTATAATTAATGAAATTGTTTAACAATAAAAAAAAATAAAAAAAATTCTGCCTAAGGCATATTAAAAATCTATGATATATATTATAAGAGTAAAACAGTAGGTAGTTTTAATTTATTCTTGATATATATATAAAATATTTGATAGACACAAAAAAGTGGAACCAAAAAATAAAAAAAATAGCAATGATTACAAGTTATAAATATAGTATTTCTAAATAAATATAATTTATTTTATGTTTAGCAAAATATATAAATTACAAGATAAAAAGTAATCGAAAGAAACCCCACAGGCAAAAATATAAATATATATATAGGAGGTTATATTTTATACATACGCATATTTATAAAATAGTATAAAAAAAAAACCACAAAATTTTCAATGTTTTACTAATATTTTGTCTCCTATTGTTTTTTTTTTTAAAAAAAACTAACAAACGATTTTATAAAATCACAATGTTTATTTATTTTATTTTTCGTTAATTCAAATTAATGGTTAATTTTGAGGAAAACCCGCATTTGACACAGAAAATCTATAAAATATACAAATGGATAAAATGTATATATCTATATATATATATATATATATATATATATGAAACGTTTATATTATAAATATAGATGAAGATGAAGATGCGTGTATAATTTATTTATTTAGATTTTTAATGTATTTTATTTGATATAATGAAATTTTTATTTAACTTTTAGATGATTTATTGTGCCCTGTATTTGTGTATGTGCGTGTATTTTTTTTTTACTCATTAACATATTTTTTACTTCAATTTAATCGATAAAATTTATTTTGTATGTATTTTGATATATACAATTGAGTTGTACGTTAAACTGTGTTTTAGTTTTTGTGTTTTTGACTTGTTTTTTTTTTTCTAAATGTATGTATACCGTGTCCAGCCGATAACCCAATCCCTATTTATTCTAATCCTTGGTACACCCTATTTTAATTTTACCTTCATATACGTCAATCAATTATCAATTACCATTTATAAATGAAATTTATATATTTATTTTTATAATCTTACCGTTTCTTTATTTTATTTCTTTATTTTCATAGATTCAAATTTTGGGTTCGTTGCTTAAGTCTTTTAACAATTTTTATATGGAAAAGTTGATTTTTTTTTGCAGTATCAGAAAAATATTTTGATTTTTATAAATTAGTTGTTTTTCTTTTTTATTAATTGGTTAACGGTGGTGTTAAGTTGCAATGTTCATTCATGTTAATTTAATATATTAATTATGTATTATATTAAATAAATGCGTATTTACCTTTCCAATCTACGCTAAATTTTAATATTTTTTTGTAAAAAAATTCAAATGATAAATTATGAAATACATACATAACAATAATAACCAATTTATTTATTGGGTTGGTAGTGTAAAACTCTTTTTCCAATGTGTGTTCAATACATCATAAATATATATATATACGGTTATAATTTTATTAAGAATATAATGTAACAAAAGATGAAAATAAATTCAAAAAAAAAAATTATATTTTCAAACATATCATCTCTGTAGTATAATATAATATATATATTTACTATATATCCAATTAAATTTTCTCATATATATATATATTTTATATGAAAAAAATAATTTTAAGATTGCGTGAGTTTGCAACTAGTCACGGTTTTTATCGAAAATGTGAAACAAATAACAGAACAAAAATTTTATATTTTAAAATTAATAAAGTTTCAAAATCGTGTAATTGTCTGTCACATGCCGAGAATTTACTTCCATACATTATATATATATATATATATATTTGCGACAAGATATATTTTTATTACAAAATATATATATATATTTATTTTTTTAGATATTCGTTCAGTTATATATATATACTTATTAAATTTATAACAATTTTATTTATAAATTATTTTTATTATAACTATAATATTCTCATGTGTAATAATGTTATATAAAATTAATAAATTTTATATAATGAAATATTTTATAAATATAACAATAATAATCAAAATAATAATATTATAACACATTAATTTTTCGATTTATGCAACATTTATATATGTAAGCGAGTTTTTGTATTGTAATTTAAATCTTCCATTGTGAAAATCAATGCATGGAATTATCATACTTTATTGTATTATAATATTATATTTTATCATGTATTTTTCATTGGAAATTTTTCTTCTTTTGTTACTATTAATTTAACAAATTTTGATGCAGTTTAATATGTCTAGTAATTAATCTTGTTTTGAAAAGTATTTCCAATAAAATTTGTAGAATTCCATTTATTTAAGGAATCAAATCAATTATAAAAATATATATATATATTGATGGACAATTAAATTGTTTTAAAAATAATCTTAATCATTTTTTTTTAATATTTTGAGTGAATTTGCTAACACAGCAAAGTTTTATAATCTGTCATCGCAGTTATACAAGTTCTGTACACATTGATTGATCATTTTATTAGAATATAAATCCTATACACACATATCATTTATACCAAAATAAACTCATCATTTTTGAATGAAACATTTGCGTTAATCCATATATATATATATCAAAATATCACATGTGTTTATATAGTGTTACTATATATACATTATACATAATTGGAAAAAGTCATTCATTGCCATTTATTTACATATACATATCTCTATATAGTACATAAATATATAATAATATATTGATGTTATAGACAGCATGTATAAGTTATTATAATTATTGGGTGTTGTGTATATACTTATAAAAATTTAAATAGAATTTATTTATCATGTGTCGGTTACCATATATACTTTCTATATATATGATTATATAGGCGGTATCATCCATTCGAAAAATTTGTTATGTATTATAATATAATATTTAAAAATCCGTAAAGGAAATTCCATTATAAAAAATTCTATTAAATTTTATAGGTATTTAATTTGTATTTTATATATAATTTGTGTTTATATATATATAATTAAATATATATAAAATCATTCTTCGTACTTATATATACCCTATATAATATATATATTTATTTATTTTATAAAGAAGCGCGCTATAATCTGCGGTCAATCCATTAAATTTTAAAATATATATATATATATAGATTGAAAATGATTTATTTATTGAATATTTTTAGATACTATAAAATTTGGTTTGACGATATATACATGATGTGCGATGATGATGAAGATGATAAATCTTTTCAATTTTTATTTTATATGCTCATATAAAAAAATGTATATTTATATATTATTTAATTTGATTGATTTATAATTTATAAATTTTTGATTTATATTATATACATATTTAAAAAATAAAATATAAATATTAAACATCTCAAATCAAATGAAAACGCACTTGTTGTTCTAAAATATGGACCATTCATATAGTTGGTAATGTATGTGTATGTATATCAACGCATTGATCTAAAAAAGAAAACAATTATATATTAAATAAATAAAGTATAATTCAATGTATATATACGTATAAACAAAAATGGTTATTACATTTTTAATTCAATGTGTAATGATTTATATCATACATTATTATTATTATTGATATTTTAAACTTTCAACAACATTTTTAATGGACCCCTTAAATATTAATGTAATTTTTTTTTTTATACAGCACGATAAACGATGAAAACAAAAAAACCAATAAATTAAAGCACTTCGTTTTTTTTTTTTGGCAATCAAAACAAAAAAAACTGATATGCACATAAATTATAATGTGTTTGTGTGTGATCAGAATATTTAATCATTTTTATATATAAATAAGAAATTAAGTAAATTTTATACGTATATAACTCCATATATTACTTGTTTGTTTGTTTGTTTTTTGATCGTTATTAATGTCTTACAATATTTGATTCAATAAAAAAAAAAAAAAACAAGTGTCAAATCATTTGCATAATTATATATATACCTATAAAGACTTTATATAAAATGATTTTGTGTTTTTATCATAAAACATACATTCAAATGCGTTTTATATCTAATTTTTCTTTGGTATTCCATAGTGTTAGAATAAATTTATCTAATCGTAAAGGGAAGGTACATTACATTTGAAATTTACTATACAAACCGTATAAATCTAAATAAAAAAAAAAAGTGTTAAGTTTTGAGTTTGAGCTCGTTGAGCTGAAAAACCGACCAAATAATAGATAAAAAAAAAATCATGTTTACAATCGACCGATAACCTTTTTTAAATTATTTTATATTTTTATAATCGCATCTATATTAAATGATAATATATATATTAATAAGGAGGTGTATATATACACATAAATTATGGTGATTAGATCTGAATGATGGAAAAAATCAGAAAAAGGTTGTGCGGTGCGAATGGCAAAGTTATAGTACGTGCTTTATTAAAAATATAATTTGTCTATATCCATATTTTTATATATATATATTTACTTTAATGTCTTTAATTTTTGTATTTAATTCTGTATTGTTAACCTCTTCTTCATTTTTATACTTTATTGCAATTATCTTACTATATATTCGCAGCCTGCATTGTTCAGAGATAATTCATATACATTTGGTATATATAGTAATCAATTTTTCATATATACCTATATATTAATTATATTTCATATATATATATTATCAATTATATTAACTATTTTTTCTTCTTCTTTTTATTCTATTTTATAGATATACAACGTACATATTATTGTTCAAATATAAACGACTGTGATAAAATAAATATGTTATAATTTATTTTGATTTTCAAATATTATAGGTAAGTCTTTAATTGTATAATAAAATTTACTGTATGAAATAGTTAGTTAAATAAAAGCATGATATAAGAATATTTAAAGACTTTATACTCCAAGTTTGGTTTTTATTTACTCAATATAAAATATTATAAACACGTTTTTTGTTAATTTATTTTAAATGTGCAATTTTCTATATTTTTTATTGATATTATTCTTTTCATTTATGTCTAAATTTGTGTTTACAAAATTTTTTACAAAGCCTGATTGACTTTATTTCAACGTTTTTTTATTATTTTTGCGCACTTACTCTTTCTTCTAATTTTAATATCAAGTTCCAAGCGAAGTCATAAATAAACATAAGATCTGGCTCACTTGTCAGCTCATTGCAAAATATTTCCCATTGTTAATTCATTCATCGGTTTTATAACTTGTGAATTTTATAAATGTTAGAAACAATTATAATTGTTTGATTTGTTTAAATAAGAAAACATTTTAGAGTGGATTCCTTTTCCATCATTTCCATAACAAATAATGAAAAGTATCCGCAGGAAAAACAAATGTAGTCAATAATTTCTCTAAATAATTTTGTCCAAAACTGTATATAATATTTAAAACAATAATAAATATGATGGTATATTTTTCTTCTTTTATATTTACATATAAAAACAAATGATTTTTTTAGTTTTATTTTACATATATTATATTAAATTATTATGATTAAAAATTAAAAGAAAAAAATTCCTTTTATGCAAAATTATGTTATAAATAACAGAAAAGATGGAATTCGTGATGCGATAATTGTCATTTATTTGTATTTTAAGAGATAAGATTACCGCATATTCTTTGTATATTATTAAATTATATTTAAAACAACAATAATAATAATAATAATAATAATAAATAAATATATAGCATCTCGCTATTGTCTAAAATGTTTAACTTTTGATAGGTTTCTTTCAAATTCTTTTAAAGATTCAAAAATGCGATGTAATTCATTATATATTATTACATTATTTTTTATTTGATGTTGATTTCTATTATTATTTTTCTGTAAACTTTTTTTTTTTTTAATTTGTATTGTATATTTCTCTAGATCTATCGTTGTTTATTTTTAAAAATGAATCTCTATGAAATGTCATGAAATTAAAAATATATACTTTTTCGATTGATACAAAGAAAATATATAGCGTTTGAGGAATGAACAAGAAAATTCTTAAAGAGATTTTCTAAACAATATATACACTTATTAAATGTATATTGAAATGACTTTAGTTTTTATTCATAAAAATTAAATGAAAATCAATAAATATATCCTGCTTTTGATTACCTATATATAGAGTTTAGTAATCTATATGGAATATTAATACCATTATTAGAATTAAAAATAAATCGAATACAATTCCTCTGCATATATATGAATATCATATTTCTTTAATGAATCTCATTGAAACGATTCACTTAAATTCATATATTGAATAGTTAACGAAAATTTTCACAACAATTTCCAGTTTAAAAAATTACATAATACCTCTAAACCTACACACACAGAAGAATATAAACTTAAAATAGGTTAATAAAAAAAAAAAAATGAAAAAAAAAGTGATGTTAGTTTCAATAAAAAAAAATAAAATCCCATAAAAATTATATATAAATAATGCATGTAATGCATGTTATTTATTTTTATTTTATATCAAAAGTGTCAACTGATTTTATTTCTAAACATATCTTTAATGTTCATTCATACTGCGAATAATTTCTAAATAGATATAAAGCAATATAAGGTATATATATATATATATTTAATGTTCATCTTAAATCTATTAAGTGTTATGTAAAAAACACAAAGACAGTCAGTTTTTGCTTTTCTTGTATATATACAATAATTTAAAGTTAAACTAAAAACGAAAAAGAAAAAGAAATAAAAGCAAAATAAAAAAAAAAACGGTTTGTGCACGCGAGAATGCAATGATTTTGCTGCAGAGCAATCAAATAATAAATACAATTATTTTATTAGGATAGGTGTCATAATGTGACATTTTCAAATGTGTGTGCAAACAGAAATTTAAATTATTTTAATATTTTTGCTTCTGCAATTTCTATATCTTAAATAAATATATTCACAACATATTTTTATATAGTTATATGTATGTATATAGGAAAATAACAAAATAATATTTTATTGTGGTTTTATATAATTTTATTCATATATATATTTATGTATTTTAAGTAGACAGCAAAATTCTGTCATTATTATTGTGTATATTGAAAATATTTTACATATAGATTTGTTTTTTTTTTTGAGTTATAAAATTTTACTTGTCTTTTTTTTTATTATAATATTATTTTATACTATATGTATGTATATATAAATAAAATGATGTTCATGTTAAATTAAATCCGATAGGTTTTTGATAGTGGCAATAATATATTCCATCTGAACAATTTATTGGCATTGGTATATATATAATATTCGCAATGCACTTGTATTATATTTATATAATATGAAAATTTCTTATATTATCTATTTTATTACTTCTTATATATATGTTGTGTATAGACTGTGTGTACTGTATATACATATATATAACAATATATATTTTTCTAAATTATAATAATAATAGTCAGCTCATGAACATTGTTAATTTTGTAATTTAATATATTATATATTATATTTACTATATATATATATATATATAATCTTTAATTTTATATATTTATTTATTTTTTTTTTCATGCTTCTTCTCTGTGTATACACACATAAATCATATATTATATAAATAAAATAAAATATGATTTTCACTTTAATATTTCCCATAGTTAATTTGTTTTTTGCATTTTTTATATTTTCTATTTTTCTTCTATATATATATTTATCTGTGTATAAAATATAAAATACTATATACAAGTCACATTCGCATATTACAAATAGAGACATCCCATCATGTATTTTTTTTTATTTGTTCATGATACTTTAGTATATTTCTACTACTATATAATAATAAATATATATTATGTGTATATGGTTCTTCTTTATATGTAATATGATATAGCGTATAAGAAATGTATTAATAAATATGTTAATATATACTTATATATATATTTAAAATGCCTCTTATACACACGTTTATTTAATGTCCGGTTAAATTAAATTATTGTATTTTTGTTGTAGGTGAAAATAAAAATTATATATAGGAATAAATATAAGTACGTGCATTTTTCCTGAACGTTTTATTTTCCTTTGAAAAGTTTTATATGCACACGAACCAATCTATATTTTATTACATATATTTAAAACGATCATAAAAGGTTCTCCTTATATCACTTAAATTTGTTAAATATCACCAACGGTCAACGAACGAAAACGGTCAGCATACAAATTAAACAAATGTTATTTATTCAGTTTTTTCCCTATATACTGCAAACTCATAGAAAAATATGATTTCCGATTGTTTTTGGTGAACATTTACAATAAATGAAATTTCTTTTTAGCGTATATATTCACGCGTAATAAATTGATTGTAACGTTTTAAAGAAACATGAGAAAAACCAAAACAATCACAACAATACTAATTTTGATCATAATATGGGTTGACCAAAAAAATTGTTTAAAATTATGTTACATCAATTATATAGTTTTTGACATTAAAAACAATTATATATATTCTGGTTTTTAAACTGCTATACAAAAAAATAAATTTCTATTATTACTTCTTTTTTTTTCTTTTTTTTTGCTATATATTGAAAACATGTGAAATATCACATTTATCATCTAATTTTTTAGCTATGATTTAAAATATATTTATATGTTTTTTTTTTTTTTTTATTATAATTTCTTGTTTCATGTTCTATGCAACCCATCCTTCATCACGATTTTTTCAAAAAATTATCTTAAATAAAAAAAAAATGGTATATGTACATACAATGAACTAAAATAAAAGTAAAAAATAATGTGTAGTAATTCACCAAATGTGTGTAATAAAATTTGGAAGAAAGAAAATTGAATTGAATAAAACACAATGAAATGAATCGAAACATATATATATAAATTAATTCTATCTGACATTTCACTTAATTTTTCTTTCTTGTTTATTTCAATTTCGCATTTATCATTTATACATCTAACGACTAATCTATATATAACATACCTATACAACAAATCATCAATTCATCATAGGTATTTATTCGTTATAAAAAAAAAAAAAAAAAATCAAAATACAAATCGGTGTTGTATTGAAAATTTGTTTTATTATAATATTTTTTTCCGTTTTATATATACTTTTTTTTTTTTTTTGAATACCATTTGATAAAAAAATAAATAACAATTTTTTATTTTCTTTGTATGCGGTTTTCATTTTTTGTTTATCATTCTCAAAAGTTGCTCTAATTTAATTTAATATGTATGTATAAAAAAAAAATTAATTGAATGAATGTCATATAGAGTAATAAAAAAAGTAAACGATGAACGATTTATTATTCTTATTTATAAACTTATTATTTCATCGTGAGATTACAATATTAATATATATATAGATTAAATGTATAAATCCATAATTCACATACTTAACTTTTTAAAAAATTTTCCCGATGATTGCTCTTACTGTTTTCAATCAAATTTTTAATTCATTTATTTATATATTGATGATTTTAACTTGTCTCTACATATATATATATATATTGATATATTGATATATTTATTAATATCTACTTTTTTTTTTTACTTTTGTTATTTGATGTTACTATTCTGTTACAAATATTTTTAATAACATTAATAACTTTGTTTGACTTGCACTTCGTTTTTCTTTTTTTTTAAATTTGATATTAATAAATTATGATTATGGTTTAAAATTGTAATAAGATTCTGCAAATTCTTTAAATTAGAAATTCTGTTTTAGAAGTTTTCTATTATTCTGTTTAATTTCTTCTGTATAATTATTTTGTAATTCTTAATAAATCTGTTTAATATATACTAAAGGAAATTCTAAATGTAAATTTTGTTAAGGGAAATTCTGCTTAATTAATTCTACATATAGATTTGTTTAAATAAATGTTGTATAATTTCTGATGGAAAATGCTATAATAATAATTTTGTTATGACATTTTGTATGTAGTTTTCTAAAAGTTCAATTCTAAATATAATTCTCTAAAATGGAAATTCGGAGTACAATTTTCCAAAACAGGCAACTTTGAATATAATTTTCTAAACCGGATCAGATCATTAAATATATATCAATCGTTTATTCTATAATTTAAATTCAATAAACAAATAGAATTTGTTACACAGATGGAGAAATAAATTTAAATAATTTACCATATTTTACTTCATGTAGATAAAATAATTTGTAAAAAAAAAAATTAACACACCATATATACAATCTATTAAACAAATAAATGTCTTAAGTGAATTTATATTAATCGCACCACCATCAATTGTTTTTTTACATATATATATATATGTAGTATTATAAAATTTTAAATATATGTATATTGTGTGGATTTCATTAATATATATTTAGAATTTGATTGTAAAAAAAAATTATTATATGAGAATTATTATTATATATAGTCTATATTTTATGTTGTGTGTGTGTTTCATAATTTTTATTATTTTATTTTACCCAATACAATATATATCGTCGAGAAATTTCCCATGGTACATATACGAGAAAATAAAAATAAAAAAAATGTATACATCTCACACAAAGTCATTTGTCTTTCGTAATAATAATAATATTAATAATCGTTGATGGTATTTAACAAAATAAAAAATACTAAATTATATATATATATATTATATACAAATATTGTTCTTATTGTTGAAAAAAAAAACTTAAAGTTAAACTCAAAAAAAAATGTTAACATAAGATTAATTGAATTCGATTACAATTGACACGGTGAATTCAATAAATTTACTATGTAAATATATTATATAGAAACGGGCGCGATTTTTATATATATATCATATTTTATTATTTAAATATAATTCTTTCTCATGTCGTGATTATATTTTATGTGTACATATTTATATTCTATTCCCCTCCGTTCATCATCGCATATATATATATATAACCAAAAATTTAAAGATTTACAAAAAAATGTTGACCGAATAGAATTTTATTATTATTATTATAAATGATGATTGGAATTAATAGGTATTAATAAATATAATATAATATTGTAATATCTATAGTAGAGAAGAAAAAATATTTAAGTACTTACAAATTTTTATATTATGATTATTATATACATCATAAAACTGACTTAACATATATATAAATATCTATATAGCTATTTAGAAGAATGATGAAAAAAAAAAGAAAAAAAAAGAATAGTAGAATAAGAAATTATATATATACTTGACCTCTATTTGTTTGCGTATATTTTATGTTAAATACAAACAACAACACACAAAAAACCGATAATTCTTTAGCTTCTTTCTTTTCTTTCTAAAAAAAAAATAAAAAATAAATAAACAAGTAGAAGCGGATAAAAAAAGCATTTTTTTTTTTTTATGTACCTCATCAAAAATTATTGAGTATCAACTAATATATATATAAATATGTAAGATGAATGCGGAGATAAAGAAGAATAAGAAGATGCTCATCAATAAAAAAAAAATTACTTACTTGTATAACTAATGTAAAATTTTAATGATGAAAAATTTTTTAACATTACATTATTTATTATAATCAAAAATATAAGTACATATATAGAGTTTTTTTTTTTCATTTTGCTATAAATACTATATACTATATATATACGATCATATTGCGACAAAACGTTATAGATATTTTTGATTTGATTGTTTGTATCAAATTCATATGTTCATATTTTCATATACATAATAATATACAGGGTGAATTCTGAATTTAGTTGAAATTTTTAGTAAAAATACTAAATTTCTAGCTCAGCACAACTCATATATATAGTAATGCTTTTAATACTATTATTATTATATAAATATTATTTTAATAGTAATAAAATTCATTTATTTAAGTAAAATATCAATTGTATCGATCAATTGTTAAGAAATTAGATCCTGATTTAAAATCTCTCCAAATTACAAAACATTATCAAAATCTTTTAATTCATCATATATATATATATGATATACCAATTCGTCCATTATGGTCAATCCCAATTGTCTCTATAGGATTGTTGTGATACGTTTTATAGAGAAATCGCCCTGTACATAAATATCATACAGTATTTTGATGATGATTAACCATATATATCCATATATCTATATATATATCTATCTATAAAGGCTATTTTGAAAACTTAATGATAATGGCTAAAAATTAATCATCATAAATTTTGTTGTACTTTTATTATTATTATTATTATTAAGGAAAATTTAAAAAAAAATATATATGACTTTGTTAGCGAAAGCATTTTTTTTAAGACAATTATTATTCTATAGTATTATATTGTAAAAAAAATTACGTATATATACATATTTTTTGACCACACACATTCGAGTCTATATATATCCATAGAAGAAGAAAAGTACGATGTTGATTAGATTTGTCGTTAGTTTTTATATATCATACATATATATATAGATTTTTTCTGTTACTGCTATATAGTATATATAAATAATAAAGTGTATAATACGTTTGATAGCTTATAAAAAGTGCAAAAAAAAGAAAAGAAATACCAAATTAATGTTAATTTATTTTAAGCTGATTATGAGTATTTTTTTTTCTTTCTTAATTTTCTTCTTCAATTTATATACCTGTAACATGTAATATGTTTCTGAGATTTTATTCATATATATATATATATGAAAAATTACATTGTAATTGTAATTGTTGTATTGTATAAATAAAAAATTGATTATTTTAATCATTATATTACATTTATGTGTATTACTGTGAATAAATTAACATAAATTATATAGATATATTTTGAGAAAAAGTATCACAATAAATCATACATTTTTTCCAGTTTTGTTTTATATTGTAAGATGATTTATTTTGCGAGATACTATAACAAATGCGACCCCCCCATCTACTATTTATTCAAGCGCATACCACAGATTTTTAACAAAATATTTCACATGCAATGCAAAGCGCGAATATGATTGATTGTTTATTAATTTGAATATCCAATTTTACTTGTGGTCTTCCATAATTTGTTCAAGAACATTTTTTTTATCATATGATTCATTGAATAAATGAATCATAATTCATATAGAATAATATTTCCTATATATTATATATATATTTATAGAACGACTGACCAAAATGATTCGAATAGTCATTATGCGGAGATTAAGTACTGAAAATTCGTTAAAAAAAGAACCCCATATAAGAATATATAAGAAGAAGAATAGTGCACAAGAACCACTGACATTATCGCCAATATTAATAGTTTTTAATACTATAGCACGTTCTTTAAATTCATTCTATATATCAATATATACGTATATATTTGTATATGATATTCAAGCAATATATATATGTATATTTATATATTACACGGATCCGAAAATGAACTTTTTTTTTTTAATATACTTTGTCTGTTAAAAGTTTTATTTTATTTAAATTTTATATAATACCAATAGTAAATATATATTTTAATTCAAAGGTTTGGTATGCAAGTATTTTACTTCTTTTTTTTATATATGCTATATATATATATTTTTTATACCATGAAATATCTAGGTCATTTTCAATATGTATACATATATATATACATATTGATTTTATATAATATGTTGATCACATCGTTCGTAACTCTGTTTTCTGTTTTTTTTTTCTGTTACCATTTTATATTATTAAAATATATAATTATTTATACACCATTTGTGTGTGTATTTGTGTGCTCTTTATATTAATCTATCTATTTAACATACACCTTAATCGAGCATATATGTAGTATTAATATTAATATATATATAAAAAAATATATTACAATTTGAATTGCATATCATTCAGTTGAGTGTGTGTGTATTTTCTGACTATATCATTATAGATATAAATGTATATATAAAAATACTCTGTATATACCTACGTACTGTTCAAGCTCGCTACACCGCATATATATAGGTATATAAAAAGCGAATATTTTCATATAAATGTTGAGTCAAATCTATAAAATCGTGACCTAATGATACGTGATGCCCTACGGCCTTTATTTTAAATATCTATCTATATATATAGAGGTATATATTTTTATATCTATATATTTAATGGTATGTATATATAGTTGATATATATATATATAGTTAGGCCTATATGTATATAAATAGGGGCCCCCCGTTTACTTCAATAAATATATTTATATAGGTAATAATAACATATGTAACAAAATTTTATATAGTTATAATTATTATTATTATTATTAATATTAATATTACAATACATTTTTTAAATAATAATAACTCTATATATGCAATATAATGCAAAATAACACGTGCATTTTTAACGTATATATACAAGTTTATCTGTATGTATCGTACAGAGAATATATCTAACAGGTTGTTAATAAGAAATATATCGTTTTAAAATTTAAGCAAATTCTATTTGAATATTATTTGTGGAGGGATTTTCCTTTATTAGAAGTATCCTAATAAAATTATTCGATATATTATGGTTTGTTCGCCCAAGAGTTTAAACCACAAATAATCATTTACGGCGTATAGAAATTTCGTAAATTGGGATTCTAGATTCAATCAGATTATATGCATTAAAATAGCTTTGTATAAATAAACAAAATTGTCACATTTTTAAGTAATCAGGTTGTTCTTTGCAAAAATCCATTCCATTCACACGCAATAAATCCATTGAGGAAAATTTTTATGATTCCGTAAATGAAGTTTTTGGCGATTAGATTATATATATAATATATAGGAATCCGTTGAAAACACCCTGTTTTGGTATATTATTCTTATAAAAATGATCTGTATATATATATATATATATATAAATACGGCGATTACAAATTTCGATTAAATATATTATATACTTATTTATTTATTTATATATGTTCACAAATAGGTGTTGTCACAATGTTTTTCTCATTGAAACAATCATATCTATATAATATATATATACAATTTATGATTTATTATATTCCTATATAATATATATATATTTAAAATAGATTTTATTTTGTACCTTTTTACGAAATAGAAAACTGTTGTCAGATTGTAATATGGATATTATTATTATTATTATTAGTATTATATGGTACAATAAATACACTATATATTATGTATAAATTATAATGTTATGTATGAGTAATATAAATTTTCTTTAAAACATGATTTAAAACATAAATCATATGATCTAGTTTATAGTATAATAATTTTAACAGGCAATATATACAATAAATATAACTATTTATATAGATATATATATATATATAGATAATACATTTTGTCATTTTTATCTTTTGATCATTCATTGGGGAAGAAATTTCCTTTATCTTTATCAATACATGGTTACCCATATGGGTTCACGAAAATCATGATAGGTTCAATAAGAACTTTTTCGTGAACAAGCAATTCTTTTATACCTTTTCGCATATACGTTAAAACGATTTTAAAACTAATTAATTAATAGTCTTTTTAGAGTATAATAACAAGAGATGAAGTAACCAGTATTTTAAAAGTCATATAGAACCTTATAGAAAATATTAATACAAGAAATTATCGATGTAATATAACATTTGTGTTTTAATGTATATGTATATGAATAACAATTTAATCTTATAAGGTTTTTCATTTGATATCTCTTTAACAAGTTTATTATTTGGAAATTTATTTCCTATATATTTTTCTACAATTATTTTGCACGAATTTTAAGAAGAAATTCTACACCAAAAATGGTATTGCGGTTTGACGACATAGAGCTTTAGATATCTATATATAGTGTTTTTCTATAGAAAAATGAATAATAAACATGTTATATAAAGGCACCACTTTTCAACTTTTCCACTTTATATTCATCTTTCCATATATATATATATACTAAATAAATATAGTTATGGAAAGTGTTATTTGTTTTTTTTTTTTTTTGTTGCCGGAATAATCATAATTATAAAATAATCATCATTACAACCGCGCATTTATTTCATAATAATAATAATACTACTGTGTAGATACAATATATAATAAATGTTTAATATTTTTATATATATTCCATCAAATGTATGTATTTAAAAACCATTTTTTATGATATTTATGCAAATTGGTTGAATACATAATTTAATAATAATTGTTTTTTACATACATTTTTGTGTATATTCCGCAGTCATAAAAATAACAATAATAATTAAAATAGTAATAATATTAATAATAATAATAATAATAATAATAGATGTAGATAAAATAAATAAATTTAGTTTCTTTACTATATAATATATGTAAATGCGATTAAATAAAAAAGATGTTTATGGAAATAATATTTTTATCGCACATATTGCGTTAATACAAGATCATTTTATTCTTAATACATGTATGTATTATTGCTATATATATATATAGACAAAATCGATAATGATTATGAGTACAATTAAATAAAATGAAGAAAAATACATTATAAGAAAAGCAAAAAAAATACGCATCATAAGTGAATAATAATAATAATAATTTTTTTTAACTCATTTTATATTATTTAAATGTCAAATTAATTGAATATAAATTTTCTTTTTATTACCTATAACCACTACTGAATGAATGTAAGTATATATATAGTAACGTACTTCTTATTCATATATAGTTTAATAATACTCTATAGATTTGTTATTATTGAACTAATGTAAAAAAAAAAAAATATATAAACAGATTCACATAACATTTATTGTATTCTAATGGAAAATGTAATTAATTTTCATTAAATATTTATATATAGTTATAAGAAGATTTTTTATATTTTATATTATTACGCAGTATATCGTTTATCGTTATTTTATTTATTTTTTTTCAATAATCGACGACGATGTAACTCTTTTATGTAAATTCATTATACATTTTTATATATGATTATTTTTAAGTGAAATTTAATGAGCGATATGACGAATTGTACATATACATATGATTAATTATATGATAAAATTATAGAAAATTGGTATATTTTGATTGTGAATTTACGAAAATGATACAAAAAAATCTTGAATTTACTTTATTTTACATTTGCAAGCTTACAATAGACGAGTAACATTCAACGATTTATAATTTTTATATCAGATTAAATGATTAAATGAATTTTCAAATATGTATAAAAAATAAACCAAAAAATATCTATATTATAAAAACAGTTTTTCTTTAAGAGGACCTCTTTCCATATCAAAAGTCAATCAAAAAGATCAAAAAATCAATGAAAGATTTAATGAAAATTTTGGTTAAAGATTAGAAATCTTTAAACTATTATCAATATATATTATAAAAAATACGATTCTTTTATAATGTATTAATTAATTAACAACAAAATTAAACCACAAAATTAAAAAAAAAAAAAACTAAATGGAACCGTAAATAATATAATAGTTTATTAAAGAAGAAAATTACTTGTACATTCATCAGATGATGTATCGTGTAATTTAGCGGTTAGCAGTGAAATGAATATTAAGACAAACATATATATATATATAAATAAGAAGAAATTTACCAAATGATGGATGTTTATAACAACCGTAACTATACACATTGAATTTGTTTCGTTATATCGTGTTCTTTTCTATAACTTTTCATACGATACGATTTGTTTAATTTTACTATATGATATTTTTCATCTATCCATATATACAAATTACTATTATTTTTTTTGTTCTCTGCTTCAACTTTTTTTTTTTTTAAATAATAATTTTTGGTAATAATTTCTCATTAAAAAAATGTTTCTAAATTGTTTTCATTTCTATTTGTCATATTATACATATCAAATTTGTATATGGATATGAATATACGGAATATTTAACAATAATTGTATATAAAGTTTTCTATACAGGCACGGTCTGAATTTTGCAGCACCAAAATTATAGACTAAGACACAATAAGTATTTTCATTTTCATTTCATCATTTCTTTATAATATATTACAGAGGGAACTTCTGATTGGTTTTCTATAAAAGGAAATTCTGTATAATTTTCTAAAGGAAATTCTTTAGCGGCATTAAATTGTACATTACATTTTCGACGTGATCCTTATATGAATACCATTGTCAATTGTATAGTCCCATTTCAACCTTGCGTTAGAACCGCTATTGTTACTTACTATATATATACAACCGACTGACTTACTGATGTTATATATAAATAGAGATGAGTTTGTATTTTAACAATATGAAATGAATGTGTTTTTATTATTATTTTATTCTCATTATAAACATCTTAAATTCGTTTGTAATATTATTATTATTATAGTAAGTAAAAAAAAATAAATAAAGCTTCCAAATATGTATTTTATTGTATAATGAATGAATAATAATAATAATAATAATAATAAAAAAGAAAACAGATTAATGATGATAAAATATATATAGTTATGTATAGAAGATAAAAAAAAAAAGGTTAAAGGTATTTTATTTTTACGCATATGGTAGCTATATATAATAATTTATTTATGATTTTTTTTTTTATAGAAATTTTAATCGGTATAAAATTAATGACAAATTTTATTTTAATGAGTAAAAATTAATATAATTTTTGTGTAATTATAATTATAAAAGAAAATATATTTATTTTATATATACTATACTAAATTTATTTATAGTATTGTAGATTGGTTTTTTTTTTTGTACATGGCACCATTACTTCTTTTTTTTTTTTTTTTTAATAAGATTTAATTCATTATTTTATATGATATTTATTTTAAATTGAATTTTTATTTTTATATATATATATATTGAAATTGACCTTAACTTTCTCATCCATTAAATATTTATATATATATACCGCGATATTTTCTGTTAATAAGCGTTACTTTTAATTATTATTTACGCATATGAATAAAATATGTAATATTTATTGTTATCTATACGTAATGTTATAATGATCTGCATATTTCATATATCTTTAATATTATATGTATTGATATAAAAAATGCAATATAACCAATTTTGTTATATATACCCGTCATAAAATGTTTTATTAATTAAAATAAAAAAAAAGAATGGTTTTTGTACGAATTTATATATAGTTTTAATAAATTAGATGTAAATGCATTTCCTATAAGGAGAATAAAATCCAGACGTTAGCAATGTCATTCTGCGGGTAATTATATATACGTTTGACGATTATTATGTATCTAAAACACAAAATCACTTACAGAATACCATAAACTATATATAGGTCGCCAACTCATTGTCATTTGTATATATGAACCATTTATTTTAATTGAAAACAATAATCAAATGAAAACATTTATTCGGATCAATTTCTTATATAATCATAATAATAATAAATATACTTAAAAGTCATACACATTATAATTTGAATTTTTTGAGTTATGCGTCTCTTGTCCAATTATAATAAAATTGAAAATTACTTAATTAAAATTATTTAATACAATATATTGACCATATATACGAATTTATTTAATGTAAATGTAAATTTTTATATATTAATCATTATTACGACTACGAGTATATATATATGTAAAGAAATATCAAATGACAATATAATGCATATATATCATAATTCATATAATCTAATATGTTAATATATGTATATATATATATACTCATTGCGCGATTATTGTATATATTATTTTTTATATGTATAAATATATGGTTAATATATCAATGTATATATATACCATATATAATAAATTTAAATGAATATGATTTATTTAAACAAATTTACACTATTGTGTATACAATACACTTTTATTATTATTATTATTATTACAATGTTATAAACCGCAAACGACCGTGCATATATAAATTTTCTTTCTATATTTATTTATATCTGTTTATTTATTCATTTTTTCGTTTTTCAAAAGATAGGATCTCTTCAAATAGGATTTATTTATGATTAAAATTAATATATACATGCTGGCTATATGTTAAATACATTATTATATATATTGTACAATTGAATGGATTTTGTGCGTTATTTAAATCTTATCTATTTACATGATCATATTAAGTATATTATATATATATATATATATTTGAATAGAATATATATGTATTCGAATAATTTTATACGTATGTATTTAAATGGTACAAAAATTAGTGTTTTGAATGCCAGAAAAATATATTTATATATATTTAGTTATAAAGATAATCAAATTTTATTTAATAATTATTTGTGATATAAAACGAAAAAAATTACATTTTATAGTATCATTGAAAAGGAAAAAGTTTACATGTTTAACAAATATTTTATAACACAAACTTTTGTATAATCATATATTAAAATCACTGTAATTTCCGAACCACTTAACCCTTCTGAATGATTAGACCATCAAAAGAAAGGTATTTTAACGTACTTTAAAAATAAAATAAAATTAAATAGAATTTCAAATTAATTCGCATTGATAAATGCAATTAGTTCATAAAAATTGTCAATACTCAAACATTTTCCAAGTAAACCAATATATTTTATTGCATATTTAAAAAGATCATAAAAAATTACTAAAGGTCTTCTTGTATCACTTTAGTCGCTTTCATATGAATTTTCCGAGATTTTCCACTTTTAAATCAAAATAAATCATATTTTTTAATGCTAAATTATTGAAAATTTTCCATGTTTTCAAATTATTGTAACTTCCGAACCACTTAACCTTTCTGAATGATTAGACCATCAAAAGAAAGGTATTTTAACGTACTTTAAAAATAAAATAAAATTAAATAGAATTTCAAATTAAGTCGCATTGATAAATGCAATTAGTTCATAAAAATTGTCAATACTCAATCATTTTCCAAGTGGACCAATACATTTTATTGCATATTCAAAAAGATCATAAAAAATTACTAAAGGTCTTCTTGTATGACTTTAGTCGCTTTCATATGAATTTTCCGAGATTTTCCACTTTTAAATCAAATTAAATCATATTTTTTAATGCTAAATTATTGAAAATTTTCCATGTTTTCAAATTATTGTAACTTCCGAACCACTTAACCTTTCTGAATGATTAGACCATCAAAAGAAAGGTATTTTAACGTACTTTAAAAATAAAATAAAATTAAATAGAATTTCAAATTAAGTCGCATTGATAAATGCAAGAATTTCATAAAAATTGTCAATACTCAATCATTTTCCAAGTGGACCAATACATTTTATTGCATATTCAAAAAGATCATAAAAAATTACTAAAGGTCTTCTTGTATCACTTTAGTCGCTTTCATATGAATTTTCCGAGATTTTCCACTTTTAAATCAAATTAAATCATGTTTTTTAATGCTAAATTATTGAAAATTTTCCATGTTTTCAAATTATTGTAACTTCCGAACCACTTAACCTTTCTGAATGATTAGACCATCAAAAGAAAGGTATTTTAACGTACTTTAAAAATAAAATAAAATTAAATAGAATTTCAAATTAAGTCGCATTGATAAATGCAAGAATTTCATAAAAATTGTCAATACTCAATCATTTTCCAAGTGGACCAATACATTTTATTGCATATTCAAAAAGATCATAAAAAATTACTAAAGGTCTTCTTGTATCACTTTAGTCGCTTTCATATGAATTTTCCGAGATTTTCCACTTTTAAATCAAATTAAATCATGTTTTTTAATGCTAAATTATTGAAAATTTTCCATGTTTTCAAATTATTGTAACTTCCGAACCACTTAACCTTTCTGAATGATTAGACCATCAAAAGAAAGGTATTTTAACGTACTTTAAAAATAAAATAAAATTAAATAGAATTTCAAATTAATTCGCATTGATAAATGCAATTAGTTCATAAAAATTGTCAATACTCAATCATTTTCCAAGTGGACCAATACATTTTATTGCATATTCAAAAAGATCATAAAAAATTACTAAAGGTCTTCTTGTATGACTTTAGTCGCTTTCATATGAATTTTCCGAGATTTTCCACTTTTAAATCAAATTAAATCATATTTTTTAATGCTAAATTATTGAAAATTTTCCATGTTTTCAAATTATTGTAACTTCCGAACCACTTAACCTTTCTGAATGATTAGACCATCAAAAGAAAGGTATTTTAACGTACTTTAAAAATAAAATAAAATTAAATAGAATTTCAAATTAAGTCGCATTGATAAATGCAAGAATTTCATAAAAATTGTCAATACTCAATCATTTTCCAAGTGGACCAATACATTTTATTGCATATTCAAAAAGATCATAAAAAATTACTAAAGGTCTTCTTGTATCACTTTAGTCGCTTTCATATGAATTTTCCGAGATTTTCCACTTTTAAATCAAATTAAATCATGTTTTTTAATGCTAAATTATTGAAAATTTTCCATGTTTTCAAATTATTGTAACTTCCGAACCACTTAACCTTTCTGAATGATTAGACCATCAAAAGAAAGGTATTTTAACGTACTTTAAAAATAAAATAAAATTAAATAGAATTTCAAATTAATTCGCATTGATAAATGCAATTAGTTCATAAAAATTGTCAATACTCAATCATTTTCCAAGTGGACCAATACATTTTATTGCATATTCAAAAAGATCATAAAAAATTACTAAAGGTCTTCTTGTATCACTTTAGTCGCTTTCATATGAATTTTCCGAGATTTTCCACTTTTAAATCAAATTAAATCATGTTTTTTAATGCTAAATTATTGAAAATTTTCCATGTTTTCAAATTATTGTAACTTCCGAACCACTTAACCTTTCTGAATGATTAGACCATCAAAAGAAAGGTATTTTAACGTACTTTAAAAATAAAATAAAATTAAATAGAATTTCAAATTAAGTCGCATTGATAAATGCAATTAGTTCATAAAAATTGTCAATACTCAATCATTTTCCAAGTGGACCAATACATTTTATTGCATATTCAAAAAGATCATAAAAAATTACTAAAGGTCTTCTTGTATCACTTTAGTCGCTTTCATATGAATTTTCCGAGATTTTCCACTTTTAAATCAAATTAAATCATGTTTTTTAATGCTAAATTATTGAAAATTTTCCATGTTTTCAAATTATTGTAACTTCCGAACCACTTAACCTTTCTGAATGATTAGACCATCAAAAGAAAGGTATTTTAACGTACTTTAAAAATAAAATAAAATTAAATAGAATTTCAAATTAAGTCGCATTGATAAATGCAAGAATTTCATAAAAATTGTCAATACTCAATCATTTTCCAAGTGGACCAATACATTTTATTGCATATTCAAAAAGATCATAAAAAATTACTAAAGGTCTTCTTGTATCACTTTAGTCGCTTTCATATGAATTTTCCGAGATTTTCCACTTTTAAATCAAATTAAATCATGTTTTTTAATGCTAAATTATTGAAAATTTTCCATGTTTTCAAATTATTGTAACTTCCGAACCACTTAACCTTTCTGAATGATTAGACCATCAAAAGAAAGGTATTTTAACGTACTTTAAAAATAAAATAAAATTAAATAGAATTTCAAATTAAGTCGCATTGATAAATGCAATTAGTTCATAAAAATTGTCAATACTCAATCATTTTCCAAGTGGACCAATACATTTTATTGCATATTCAAAAAGATCATAAAAAATTACTAAAGGTCTTCTTGTATCACTTTAGTCGCTTTCATATGAATTTTCCGAGATTTTCCACTTTTAAATCAAATTAAATCATGTTTTTTAATGCTAAATTATTGAAAATTTTCCATGTTTTCAAATTATTGTAACTTCCGAACCACTTAACCTTTCTGAATGATTAGACCATCAAAAGAAAGGTATTTTAACGTACTTTAAAAATAAAATAAAATTAAATAGAATTTCAAATTAAGTCGCATTGATAAATGCAATTAGTTCATAAAAATTGTCAATACTCAATCATTTTCCAAGTGGACCAATACATTTTATTGCATATTCAAAAAGATCATAAAAAATTACTAAAGGTCTTCTTGTATCACTTTAGTCGCTTTCATATGAATTTTCCGAGATTTTCCACTTTTAAATCAAATTAAATCATGTTTTTTAATGCTAAATTATTGAAAATTTTCCATGTTTTCAAATTATTGTAACTTCCGAACCACTTAACCTTTCTGAATGATTAGACCATCAAAAGAAAGGTATTTTAACGTACTTTAAAAATAAAATAAAATTAAATAGAATTTCAAATTAAGTCGCATTGATAAATGCAATTAGTTCATAAAAATTGTCAATACTCAATCATTTTCCAAGTGGACCAATACATTTTATTGCATATTCAAAAAGATCATAAAAAATTACTAAAGGTCTTCTTGTATCACTTTAGTCGCTTTCATATGAATTTTCCGAGATTTTCCACTTTTAAATCAAATTAAATCATGTTTTTTAATGCTAAATTATTGAAAATTTTCCATGTTTTCAAATTATTGTAACTTCCGAACCACTTAACCTTTCTGAATGATTAGACCATCAAAAGAAAGGTATTTTAACGTACTTTAAAAATAAAATAAAATTAAATAGAATTTCAAATTAAGTCGCATTGATAAATGCAATTAGTTCATAAAAATTGTCAATACTCAATCATTTTCCAAGTGGACCAATACATTTTATTGCATATTCAAAAAGATCATAAAAAATTACTAAAGGTCTTCTTGTATCACTTTAGTCGCTTTCATATGAATTTTCCGAGATTTTCCACTTTTAAATCAAATTAAATCATGTTTTTTAATGCTAAATTATTGAAAATTTTCCATGTTTTCAAATTATTGTAACTTCCGAACCACTTAACCTTTCTGAATGATTAGACCATCAAAAGAAAGGTATTTTAACGTACTTTAAAAATAAAATAAAATTAAATAGAATTTCAAATTAAGTCGCATTGATAAATGCAATTAGTTCATAAAAATTGTCAATACTCAATCATTTTCCAAGTGGACCAATACATTTTATTGCATATTCAAAAAGATCATAAAAAATTACTAAAGGTCTTCTTGTATCACTTTAGTCGCTTTCATATGAATTTTCCGAGATTTTCCACTTTTAAATCAAAATAAATCATATTTTTTAATGCTAAATTATTGAAAACTTTCCATGTTTTCAAATTATTGTAACTTCCGAACCACTTAACCTTTCTGAATGATTAGACCATCAAAAGAAAGGTATTTTAACGTACTTTAAAAATAAAATAAAATTAAATAGAATTTCAAATTAAGTCGCATTGATAAATGCAATTAGTTCATAAAAATTGTCAATACTCAATCATTTTCCAAGTGGACCAATACATTTTATTGCATATTCAAAAAGATCATAAAAAATTACTAAAGGTCTTCTTGTATCACTTTAGTCGCTTTCATATGAATTTTCCGAGATTTTCCACTTTTAAATCAAATTAAATCATGTTTTTTAATGCTAAATTATTGAAAATTTTCCATGTTTTCAAATTATTGTAACTTCCGAACCACTTAACCTTTCTGAATGATTAGACCATCAAAAGAAAGGTATTTTAACGTACTTTAAAAATAAAATAAAATTAAATAGAATTTCAAATTAAGTCGCATTGATAAATGCAAGAATTTCATAAAAATTGTCAATACTCAATCATTTTCCAAGTGGACCAATACATTTTATTACATATTCAAAAAGATCATAAAAAATTACTAAAGGTCTTCTTGTATCACTTTAGTCGCTTTCATATGAATTTTCCGAGATTTTCCACTTTTAAATCAAATTAAATCATGTTTTTTAATGCTAAATTATTGAAAATTTTCCATGTTTTCAAATTATTGTAACTTCCGAACCACTTAACCTTTCTGAATGATTAGACCATCAAAAGAAAGGTATTTTAACGTACTTTAAAAATAAAATAAAATTAAATAGAATTTCAAATTAATTCGCATTGATAAATGCAATTAGTTCATAAAAATTGTCAATACTCAATCATTTTCCAAGTGGACCAATACATTTTATTGCATATTCAAAAAGATCATAAAAAATTACTAAAGGTCTTCTTGTATCACTTTAGTCGCTTTCATATGAATTTTCCGAGATTTTCCACTTTTAAATCAAATTAAATCATGTTTTTTAATGCTAAATTATTGAAAATTTTCCATGTTTTCAAATTATTGTAACTTCCGAACCACTTAACCTTTCTGAATGATTAGACCATCAAAAGAAAGGTATTTTAACGTACTTTAAAAATAAAATAAAATTAAATAGAATTTCAAATTAAGTCGCATTGATAAATGCAATTAGTTCATAAAAATTGTCAATACTCAATCATTTTCCAAGTGGACCAATACATTTTATTGCATATTCAAAAAGATCATAAAAAATTACTAAAGGTCTTCTTGTATCACTTTAGTCGCTTTCATATGAATTTTCCGAGATTTTCCACTTTTAAATCAAATTAAATCATGTTTTTTAATGCTAAATTATTGAAAATTTTCCATGTTTTCAAATTATTGTAACTTCCGAACCACTTAACCTTTCTGAATGATTAGACCATCAAAAGAAAGGTATTTTAACGTACTTTAAAAATAAAATAAAATTAAATAGAATTTCAAATTAAGTCGCATTGATAAATGCAAGAATTTCATAAAAATTGTCAATACTCAATCATTTTCCAAGTGGACCAATACATTTTATTACATATTCAAAAAGATCATAAAAAATTACTAAAGGTCTTCTTGTATCACTTTAGTCGCTTTCATATGAATTTTCCGAGATTTTCCACTTTTAAATCAAATTAAATCATGTTTTTTAATGCTAAATTATTGAAAATTTTCCATGTTTTCAAATTATTGTAACTTCCGAACCACTTCACCTTTCTGAATGATTAGACCATCAAAAGAAAGGTATTTTAACGTACTTTAAAAATTAAATAAAATTAAATAGAATTTTAAATTAAGTCGCATTGATAAATGCAATTAGTTCATAAAAATTGTCAATACTCAATCATTTTCCAAGTGGACCAATACATTTTATTGCATATTCAAAAAGATCATAAAAAATTACTAAAGGTCTTCTTGTATCACTTTAGTCGCTTTCATATGAATTTTCCGAGATTTTCCACTTTTAAATCAAATTAAATCATGTTTTTTAATGCTAAATTATTGAAAATTTTCCATGTTTTCAAATTATTGTAACTTCCGAACCACTTAACCTTTCTGAATGATTAGACCATCAAAAGAAAGGTATTTTAACGTACTTTAAAAATAAAATAAAATTAAATAGAATTTCAAATTAAGTCGCATTGATAAATGCAAGAATTTCATAAAAATTGTCAATACTCAATCATTTTCCAAGTGGACCAATACATTTTATTACATATTCAAAAAGATCATAAAAAATTACTAAAGGTCTTCTTGTATCACTTTAGTCGCTTTCATATGAATTTTCCGAGATTTTCCACTTTTAAATCAAATTAAATCATGTTTTTTAATGCTAAATTATTGAAAATTTTCCATGTTTTCAAATTATTGTAACTTCCGAACCACTTAACCTTTCTGAATGATTAGACCATCAAAAGAAAGGTATTTTAACGTACTTTAAAAATAAAATAAAATTAAATAGAATTTCAAATTAATTCGCATTGATAAATGCAATTAGTTCATAAAAATTGTCAATACTCAATCATTTTCCAAGTGGACCAATACATTTTATTGCATATTCAAAAAGATCATAAAAAATTACTAAAGGTCTTCTTGTATCACTTTAGTCGCTTTCATATGAATTTTCCGAGATTTTCCACTTTTAAATCAAATTAAATCATGTTTTTTAATGCTAAATTATTGAAAATTTTCCATGTTTTCAAATTATTGTAACTTCCGAACCACTTAACCTTTCTGAATGATTAGACCATCAAAAGAAAGGTATTTTAACGTACTTTAAAAATAAAATAAAATTAAATAGAATTTCAAATTAAGTCGCATTGATAAATGCAATTAGTTCATAAAAATTGTCAATACTCAATCATTTTCCAAGTGGACCAATACATTTTATTGCATATTCAAAAAGATCATAAAAAATTACTAAAGGTGTTCTTGTATCACTTTACTCGCTTTCATATGAATTTTCCGAGATTTTCCACTTTTAAATCAAATTAAATCATGTTTTTTAATGCTAAATTATTGAAAATTTTCCATGTTTTCAAATTATTGTAACTTCCGAACCACTTCACCTTTCTGAATGATTAGACCATCAAAAGAAAGGTATTTTAACGTACTTTAAAAATTAAATAAAATTAAATAGAATTTCAAATTAAGTCGCATTGATAAATGCAATTAGTTCATAAAAATTGTCAATACTCAATCATTTTCCAAGTGGACCAATACATTTTATTGCATATTCAAAAAGATCATAAAAAATTACTAAAGGTCTTCTTGTATCACTTTAGTCGCTTTCATATGAATTTTCCGAGATTTTCCACTTTTAAATCAAATTAAATCATGTTTTTTAATGCTAAATTATTGAAAATTTTCCATGTTTTCAAATTATTGTAACTTCCGAACCACTTAACCTTTCTGAATGATTAGACCATCAAAAGAAAGGTATTTTAACGTACTTTAAAAATAAAATAAAATTAAATAGAATTTCAAATTAATTCGCATTGATAAATGCAATTAGTTCATAAAAATTGTCAATACTCAATCATTTTCCAAGTGGACCAATACATTTTATTGCATATTCAAAAAGATCATAAAAAATTACTAAAGGTCTTCTTGTATCACTTTAGTCGCTTTCATATGAATTTTCCGAGATTTTCCACTTTTAAATCAAATTAAATCATGTTTTTTAATGCTAAATTATTGAAAATTTTCCATGTTTTCAAATTATTGTAACTTCCGAACCACTTAACCTTTCTGAATGATTAGACCATCAAAAGAAAGGTATTTTAACGTACTTTAAAAATAAAATAAAATTAAATAGAATTTCAAATTAAGTCGCATTGATAAATGCAATTAGTTCATAAAAATTGTCAATACTCAATCATTTTCCAAGTGGACCAATACATTTTATTGCATATTCAAAAAGATCATAAAAAATTACTAAAGGTCTTCTTGTATCACTTTACTCGCTTTCATATGAATTTTCCGAGATTTTCCACTTTTAAATCAAATTAAATCATGTTTTTTAATGCTAAATTATTGAAAATTTTCCATGTTTTCAAATTATTGTAACTTCCGAACCACTTAACCTTTCTGAATGATTAGACCATCAAAAGAAAGGTATTTTAACGTACTTTAAAAATAAAATAAAATTAAATAGAATTTCAAATTAAGTCGCATTGATAAATGCAATTAGTTCATAAAAATTGTCAATACTCAATCATTTTCCAAGTGGACCAATACATTTTATTGCATATTCAAAAAGATCATAAAAAATTACTAAAGGTCTTCTTGTATCACTTTAGTCGCTTTCATATGAATTTTCCGAGATTTTCCACTTTTAAATCAAATTAAATCATGTTTTTTAATGCTAAATTATTGAAAATTTTCCATGTTTTCAAATTATTGTAACTTCCGAACCACTTAACCTTTCTGAATGATTAGACCATCAAAAGAAAGGTATTTTAACGTACTTTAAAAATAAAATAAAATTAAATAGAATTTCAAATTAAGTCGCATTGATAAATGCAATTAGTTCATAAAAATTGTCAATACTCAATCATTTTCCAAGTGGACCAATACATTTTATTGCATATTCAAAAAGATCATAAAAAATTACTAAAGGTCTTCTTGTATCACTTTAGTCGCTTTCATATGAATTTTCCGAGATTTTCCACTTTTAAATCAAAATAAATCATATTTTTTAATGCTAAATTATTGAAAACTTTCCATGTTTTCAAATTATTGTAACTTCCGAACCACTTAACCTTTCTGAATGATTAGACCATCAAAAGAAAGGTATTTTAACGTACTTTAAAAATAAAATAAAATTAAATAGAATTTCAAATTAAGTCGCATTGATAAATGCAAGAATTTCATAAAAATTGTCAATACTCAATCATTTTCCAAGTGGACCAATACATTTTATTACATATTCAAAAAGATCATAAAAAATTACTAAAGGTCTTCTTGTATCACTTTAGTCGCTTTCATATGAATTTTCCGAGATTTTCCACTTTTAAATCAAATTAAATCATGTTTTTTAATGCTAAATTATTGAAAATTTTCCATGTTTTCAAATTATTGTAACTTCCGAACCACTTAACCTTTCTGAATGATTAGACCATCAAAAGAAAGGTATTTTAACGTACTTTAAAAATAAAATAAAATTAAATAGAATTTCAAATTAAGTCGCATTGATAAATGCAATTAGTTCATAAAAATTGTCAATACTCAATCATTTTCCAAGTGGACCAATACATTTTATTGCATATTCAAAAAGATCATAAAAAATTACTAAAGGTCTTCTTGTATCACTTTAGTCGCTTTCATATGAATTTTCCGAGATTTTCCACTTTTAAATCAAATTAAATCATGTTTTTTAATGCTAAATTATTGAAAATTTTCCATGTTTTCAAATTATTGTAACTTCCGAACCACTTAACCTTTCTGAATGATTAGACCATCAAAAGAAAGGTATTTTAACGTACTTTAAAAATAAAATAAAATTAAATAGAATTTCAAATTAAGTCGCATTGATAAATGCAATTAGTTCATAAAAATTGTCAATACTCAATCATTTTCCAAGTGGACCAATACATTTTATTGCATATTCAAAAAGATCATAAAAAATTACTAAAGGTCTTCTTGTATCACTTTAGTCGCTTTCATATGAATTTTCCGAGATTTTCCACTTTTAAATCAAATTAAATCATGTTTTTTAATGCTAAATTATTGAAAATTTTCCATGTTTTCAAATTATTGTAACTTCCGAACCACTTAACCTTTCTGAATGATTAGACCATCAAAAGAAAGGTATTTTAACGTACTTTAAAAATAAAATAAAATTAAATAGAATTTCAAATTAAGTCGCATTGATAAATGCAATTAGTTCATAAAAATTGTCAATACTCAATCATTTTCCAAGTGGACCAATACATTTTATTGCATATTCAAAAAGATCATAAAAAATTACTAAAGGTCTTCTTGTATCACTTTAGTCGCTTTCATATGAATTTTCCGAGATTTTCCACTTTTAAATCAAATTAAATCATGTTTTTTAATGCTAAATTATTGAAAATTTTCCATGTTTTCAAATTATTGTAACTTCCGAACCACTTAACCTTTCTGAATGATTAGACCATCAAAAGAAAGGTATTTTAACGTACTTTAAAAATAAAATAAAATTAAATAGAATTTCAAATTAAGTCGCATTGATAAATGCAATTAGTTCATAAAAATTGTCAATACTCAATCATTTTCCAAGTGGACCAATACATTTTATTGCATATTCAAAAAGATCATAAAAAATTACTAAAGGTCTTCTTGTATCACTTTAGTCGCTTTCATATGAATTTTCCGAGATTTTCCACTTTTAAATCAAATTAAATCATGTTTTTTAATGCTAAATTATTGAAAATTTTCCATGTTTTCAAATTATTGTAACTTCCGAACCACTTAACCTTTCTGAATGATTAGACCATCAAAAGAAAGGTATTTTAACGTACTTTAAAAATAAAATAAAATTAAATAGAATTTCAAATTAAGTCGCATTGATAAATGCAATTAGTTCATAAAAATTGTCAATACTCAATCATTTTCCAAGTGGACCAATACATTTTATTGCATATTCAAAAAGATCATAAAAAATTACTAAAGGTCTTCTTGTATCACTTTAGTCGCTTTCATATGAATTTTCCGAGATTTTCCACTTTTAAATCAAATTAAATCATGTTTTTTAATGCTAAATTATTGAAAATTTTCCATGTTTTCAAATTATTGTAACTTCCGAACCACTTAACCTTTCTGAATGATTAGACCATCAAAAGAAAGGTATTTTAACGTACTTTAAAAATAAAATAAAATTAAATAGAATTTCAAATTAAGTCGCATTGATAAATGCAATTAGTTCATAAAAATTGTCAATACTCAATCATTTTCCAAGTGGACCAATACATTTTATTGCATATTCAAAAAGATCATAAAAAATTACTAAAGGTCTTCTTGTATCACTTTAGTCGCTTTCATATGAATTTTCCGAGATTTTCCACTTTTAAATCAAATTAAATCATGTTTTTTAATGCTAAATTATTGAAAATTTTCCATGTTTTCAAATTATTGTAACTTCCGAACCACTTAACCTTTCTGAATGATTAGACCATCAAAAGAAAGGTATTTTAACGTACTTTAAAAATAAAATAAAATTAAATAGAATTTCAAATTAATTCGCATTGATAAATGCAATTAGTTCATAAAAATTGTCAATACTCAATCATTTTCCAAGTAAACCAATATATTTTATTGCATATTTAAAAAGATCATAAAAAATTACTAAAGGTCTTCTTGTATCACTTTAGTCGCTTTCATATGAATTTTCCGAGATTTTCCACTTTTAAATCAAAATAAATCATATTTTTTAATGCTAAATTATTGAAAATTTTCCATGTTTTCAAATTATTGTAACTTCCGAACCACTTAACCTTTCTGAATGGTTAGACCATCAAAAGAAAGGTATTTTAACGTACTTTAAAAATAAAATAAAATTAAATAGAATTTAAAATTAAATCATATTGATAAATGCAAGAATTTCATAAAAATTGTCAATACTCAATCATTTTCCAAGTGGACCAATACATTTTATTGCATATTTAAAAAGATCATAAAAAATTATTAAAGGTCTTCTTGTATCACTTTAGTCGCTTTCATATGAATTTTCCGAGATTTTCCACTTTTAAATCAAATTAAATCATATTTTTTAATGTTAAATTATTGAAAATTTTCCATGTTTTCAAATTATTGTAATTTCCCAACCACTTAACCATTCTTAACGAATAGACCATCAAAAGAAAGATATTTTCGTGCTTTAACAGTTTTTTACCAGCATTAAATATTAATAGAAATATATGTTTAATTCAGTAAATGAAAATTGAATCTTTTTATAACATTTAAACCATCATAATTACTATATTGGCTTATATACTATTTATATATAAACGAATTTTATGTTTTTTATTACAACTTTTTGCTTGTACCTTCTTAAACTCACCAGCAGCATATGATTAAAATAATGTCTATATAATACATATATAATGTGAATGAAAATATTTGTTTTTTTTTTTTGAAAATGTATGTTACCATCCGCATACATTATTGTATAATTATACTGCTGCAATTACGAATTGCGCGGCGATGACATAAAATAAAACACAAATCAATCAATTTCCATATTATGATGAATAAATACAAAATAATATACAATTATTATTATTATTATTGTTACATCTCTATATATTTATTCATTCATTCCCATATTCACGATAATTCATTTTTTTATGTATGTGAGTCACAATAATTAATTTATAAAATAATAAATTACACATTTTGTAGATGCGGATAACAAAAAAAAAACGATATTTTTAATGATTTGATGGAAAAGTAGATGAAAAAAAAAAACGAAAGAGAAATTAAATATACATGTATCTCTAATGTATATGGAGAATTAAATTCACGCATAATTATAATTTTATAATAATACAAAAAATTATTAATATTTTTTGTTGTTATTTCTATATTTTTTTATATAGAAATAGTATATATATATAGTAGAAATACCGCAAATATATGTATATATATATTAAAAAATTACAACGGTGAGCTTATATTTGGAACTATCACCATAGAACATTAAACATCATTTCTTTAGAAATACATACCCATACTTAGAAATTTCATTAAAATATTACTCAGAATTTCGTTTAGAAAATCATATATATACAGAATTTCTCTTTCAGAAATTGTAAAGAATTTTATTCAGAAAATTATATTTATTGAAAATTGTAGTGTAATTCCTCTTTGGAAATTTTCCAGATTTTCTCTTGGGAAATTACCCATATAATTGTATTCAGAAAAATATACAGAAAAATCAACAGAAATTATTATCAAGATTACCAATGAAAAAAAATGGGTAAAATATGAAATTGTATGGGTTGCCATGAATATTAAATTAAACCGGACCCTAGTCCGAATAGTTTTGGACCGGTTCTGACCAATAGTTATATACACATTTGTATACCATCATCTTCATAAAATAAAATAATAAAAAAAAAAATATACACAATAAATGAATAAAAGAATCATTCATATCAATTTAAAAAAAATTTTATATTTAAAAAAAAATGATCACATCACAATTTAATTGAACCAACACATCAGCAGAGCAATGTAATCCATATATATATATTTATAGCAGTAGCACACGCACGCATAGTTATAGAAAATTAAAAGAATCAAACTGAAATATAATTTTTTTTTTATTGTAAATGTGACAGAGTTTTTATAACATATATAATAAGAAAACATTTTTATTTACAAGATGTCAATTAAAACAGATTTTTTTTTTTTTTTACCATATCGTATCGGATTATATCTTATATATATGTAATACATTTGGACGTAGAATATAAATTTGTCAGGTATGACCACACTTTTTATATAACTATATACATATAATTTTTACATATCTATATGCATACAAAATTAATATTAAGAAGAAAAAACAAATAAATAAATAAATATAAATACTATATGCTGTGTGCGCGCTTTTATAGATAAAATAAATAATCGAATGTTATTTATTGTGTGTGCTATTTTGAAAATTTCATGAGAAATTTATATATTTATACATATATGTACTTCATCATTTATATGTAATATTTTTTTTATACATTTTTGAATGTAGCAAATATTATTATTATTTAAAAAAATTATTATTATTTCTTATCAGATTTTATGATTTGAAAAGATTTATTGCGTTGAACAAACCATATATATACGGTTTCGAAAGGAAGATACAATTATATAATCTTAGTTTTAGTTTAAACTTGTATACTTATGGTATAAAGGATGCTACATCCGAATAAATAGGTTTCAGAACGTTTTAGCCCTTAGTTTTTGAGTTATGGCCCGACAAAGATTTCCCAAAGTTTTGCTATACTAACCCCTTATGAAAAAATGGATTTTTCACCGAAACCTTTAAGTTTGAGCTATCGGGCTGAAAACTTGTATACTTATGCTTTAAGGGATACTGAATCCGAATAAATAGGTTTCAGAACGTTTTAGCCCTTAGTTTTTGAGTTATGGGCCGACAAAGATCTCCCAAACTTTATATATATACATTATACATTTATATAAATACAATTTTCCTAATATATAATTTGTAGAGAAAAATATCATTGATATTTGTAAAATATATATTATTAAAATGTTTTATACTATCATTAAAATCATTATTATCATTAGTTTATCTTTATGCATATATATATATTTAATGGATAAAAAATAATATCGGCCGTATAGCAGCATCCATTATTCCTTTACTGCGCGATAATCTGATGAACATTAGCAACTTTTCTTCTTTATATTTATAATAATATATAATAATATGTTGATTGTTTAACATAAAATCCATTATAACATTACCTCTTCTTTATATATAACTATATTATTATATGTATATACAAATACACATATTTGTTAATGTTGCTTTAATATGATCATCGCACATTTATATGATATTTCCATTGATATGATGATAATTTAAATAATGTTGATATGAAATTAAAGGAAAACACTATATACATATATGGATAGATAAGAGAAATAAACATTACATTTATTTATTCAAAATATTTGTCTACGCAATATTTTATTTTATTTATTTTTTAATATTTTTTTTTACTTCTTATATGGTACACGTACACACAAACACACGCATAAAATAAACATGTTCTATACGCAAATATGAATATGAAATTTATCGATGATAATTTCTCCATCAAATATTTAACTTTGTGATTTACTTCAAAAGACGACGATGATGATTGGTGTTTATATAAACATATATAAATATAGATATTCGAGAAATATGTATACATATATTATAAATGCGTATTTATATAACAAAAAATAATTGTAGATTTATAAGGAATTTTCATTGTATTAAAATATATAATTATATATATATATATATATATATAAAATAAATATATAATTATTTATCTATATAATAACACTCGTCTATATATATATATATGTATGTACAGCGTTAGTTTATTATGCTTATTTTATGTTAAATTCATGCGATTATAGTTAAATGTTTATCATATATACATTAATATATGGTAAAAACTCTGATCATCAGCAGCATTCTCGTGTATATACGAAAATGATGTAAATATGTACACATATCTGCGTATATTATATATTTGTATAATTATAGAAAAATTATTCAACATATATAATCAATATTTTTATTTCTGATAAATCCATCATTCATTCATTCATTCATCCATCCATCCATGTATTTATTTACTCATTTATAAAATATTATAAATTAATATCTATATATACAAAAAAGAAAAGACGAATTATTTTTTTATGTATTCAGGTGGCATGATTTGTATTTCTATTATATAAAAATTTACTAATTATTATTTTAAACTATATATTTATTTTATTATTTTTGGTGCACGTTAATCTTCAATTAGAATCTCATTTCTATTTTATTATTATTAAGTTTTTTTGGTTTGTTTCTATATATATATATATGGGTCAAATATATGATTATATTTTATTTGTTCATGTTCATCATTTATAAACTATTCATTTTGGGCAAATTTATTATATAGAAACACAGTCACAAAGACGAAAATCTTTTAAATGTTTTTACTTTTGGGAATGTGCCAACACGAGACCTCCTTCATCTTCCATTTAAGGCCTATAAATATATTATACTCATCAACAAAATACAAACTTAAAAAATAATAAATTTCTGAGAAAATTTATAAATATGTCATCATATGCAAAACAAAAACAAAAACATCTAATTGATCGATAATTATCCATAAAAAAAATATTAATATAAATCAAAATCATCCGGATTTTTTTAATTGTTATCCAAAATTATTATCTATATATAGCTTTCTTGATAGATTTAAACAATTTTTCAAATTTAAATATATATATTTTTTTTATATGATAATCTAAAAAATTTTTACAAAGAGTTAAATGAAATATAGTACATTAATTAAATTTAAAAATAATATAAATGATTATATATATATATGCATATGATGATAAATAAAATATATGTAAATATTAGTATAAACAAATGGTATATAATCAAGTATATATATAGCCGCGCCGTCCGTCGCGTCATATAATACGGGAATGAAATGAAATTAATTTGTAAAAAAAAAAAGAATAAAAATATATGATTGATTGTGAGAAAAAATAAAATACATATGTACTGCTTGTATTATTATATATTGTATATAAATAAATGATTGTTTTTCCTTATTCATCATATTTATCCGCGTATATATGTATATTATAAATAATATTATATATTTTTATCGATAAAAACGCAATCATCTTTAGATTTATATACATTTGTTTTTTTTTTTAGACAAATGGATATATACTTTGTGTATTTGTACAAATAATAGTAATAATAATCATAATTTTGTTGCAGATAATCTTTTCACCATTATATTATGATGATTATTATTATTATTATTATTATATATTGATAGTTAATTATGTGGTGAGAATATACCTTTATAGTTTATAATATATGCATAGCAATAATAATTTTTTTATAAACACAGTATATTTTTTATGGACAATTACTTAAACTTTAAAATATTTATAAACATTTTATATGTGCTTATATAAAATATATACATATATATAGGAATATTTGTTTTTTTTATAATAAATTTTATCTATATATTTACGAATGACTGTGTGTGTGATGTATGAAATGGTGCGAGAAAGAAGTTTTCTATATATATATGAACATTATAAATCCCCACAAACATTTCTTATCGCTGGTAGTACTGCAGACGATTCGCCTAGGCGATAAATTTATCGCCAAAGATATCGCATTTTTATCGCGTACGTTACTCCCTACGTATAGAGAATGGGACTCTTCCGCGATACATCTGGAAGATAAATTGACGATATCGCGAGGAAGATAAATTGGCGATACAAATGCGATATCGCCAGGAAGATAAATTGGGGATACTAATGCGATATATAGATTAGAATATTCTAAAGGAATATCAATGGAAGCTCAATGCTGTGAAATCCTGTGTGAAAAGCTCAATCCTGAAAATTATAAAAATTAAAAATTGTTAATATTTCTTCTTTATTCATTCGCTGTTCCATTTAAACTGTTATAATTTAATTTCATATACTTAATTATTTACATACTTATCGCGAGGAAGACAAAAAGACGATATATTTATCGCGGATTTATCATCAAGAAGATATAGGCAAGCAATAAATAATAATATATTATCGTCATTTTATGGGCTGGAAGAGAAATAGAAGATAAATGTGGCTCGCTGTATTTTCTTTTTATCGTCAAAGCGTATCACCATCGTATCGCATTTTTATCTTCCGTACAATATCGCTCAACTGTTAAAACAACGATAAATTGGCGATATAAATAACTTCTTTTTATCTTCCTCGCGATATCGTATCGCCGATTTATCTTCCAAATGTTTGCGGGGAATATATAGGTATATAAATCGATGGAAATATTTGTTAAATAAATTTCAATTTTTTTTTTTTAAAAAGAACACCCGATGAGATTCGTATATTTATTATAATATTCATTATTATAAACAATTTTTATGCGAGAAATATGATGATTAATTTATTTACAATAATTAGCAAAATTGTTAATATTTTTTTCACTACAATTTTATTATAACTAAATAAATATAACTATATATAATAAAACATAAATTATAATAATAAATATGCAAATATACCATATATAAATATAATGATAATAAATTTTTTTCTCATTTTAATAGCATTTAATGAATTTAAATATTTTTTTAATATATATATACACAAATTAATCTGTTTTAATAATAAACATATTATTAACAATTAATTTTTATTATTATTATTTAATTACAGAGAGCAGTATCCAAGCACCAAGTAGAATTGAAACCACCACGAATTAAATGATTTTAAAACAAAAATATACTCATGATTGGCTCCGATGAAATGTCTTCTACCAGTATGGACATTACTGAGTCATTTCGACCCGAAGATCTATCGAAAACAGATTTTTTTGATTTTGTAACAGCACCCGATCTTGGTATTGGTGTTAATGTTGATCGTCCATTGGGTATCGTCAACGGTATCGATACAAATGGTGGCCGTAATGATCAAGTATTACAAGGTTTTGATCAGGTATGTGTTTATATATTATTTATTATTATGATTATATTATTTTTACGTCAAATAAAGTAGATTTGAGTATTCGTAAAGAGTATTCGTAAAATTCTATCCAAATACCCATTCATTATATTATACATTATTATAACACCAAATAACTATATATATTTAATCTTTAAAATATAGTTAAAATATTAATTTTAACAACAGCAATATGTCATATATATTTTATCATATAGAAAATATATATATATGATTAAATTTCATTTGCGTGTGTGTTATATAATTTTGAAAAAAAAAAAAAAACGATTACAAACTATAAAAAAAATAAATAAAATACTATGATTTATGAACTTTTACAAATTATATTCATATATATATATATATATATATATATATATATAAATATAATCGAAGCAGTTAACATAAATGTTAACAACAAACAAACAAACACAAACACACACACCATAGCCAGCAACCACATTTATTATATACAATAAATAAATTATTAAATAAATTAAAGGATATACCAAACACATACAAATTAAAAGAAACATGTAAAATAATATAAAAAAAAAAACATAAAAAAGAAAAGAATTGAAAATTATTCATATATTATATTGTGTATATATGGTATATAAACAAAAAAATATTGTATTTATACTTCACACGATCTCGGTGATATAAGGAGAGTATATATATATATCTTTTTATAAAACACACGAGTGTATAAAACAATATATGCCAATATACCTATATCATATAATATTCATTTTATTTTACCTATATTTTACCATACATAAATTGTTGACGTTAAATATTTTTAACTTGTATAAATATAATATATATAGAATAGAGAAATTAATCAATTATCTTTTACAAGGGGGTATGTATATTTATATTTATATATTTATATGCGAATACGCGATGTTATGTTTGTTGTAAACTAGAAACAATTATTTATTATACACTTTTTTTGTTTTCCAATCTGCGTGCAAAACGTGATGGCATTCTTCATTCCATTTTTCATTTCTTTTCTGTTAATCTGCTGATGTACACTATATATATATACAACCAAATGCATTTATTTCTTAATGTATATAGCTGTGTACAGACATATTGTACAGGTACAATACAATGTGTGTGATGTATATACAGACAATTTTTTTAAGATGTAAGTAAATCACATCATATACCTATATTGATCGTGTATTGAACATACAAATTTTAGTTTTATATTGTACTTTGTATTGTATATATATAGTAACAGACAGAGCTTCTTTTTTAATGATGTAAATTTTATGTTCTATATACTTGGATTTCGTTAATAATAATTTTGTATGAACGTTTTTTTCTTTTTGCCTTTATACAAATTTAATTAGAAATGATGAAAATATTATATTGTGGTGGGTTTGTGTGTGTGTGTGTGTGTGACCTTACTTAATTGCTAAAAATAATAAATTCATATTTATAATTTTTTATTTTTATTATTTCAAAATCAATTTATCAATGATGTATAATACATATAATCCTATATATAATAATCAATGAACGACCGTAAACAATAATCATATAGTCATTTGTAATAAATATCAATTATAATCAAATCTATATTTTAAGTTTTTGTTTTATTATATACGACTTGAGAATTATCTGCAAACATATCGTCTAATATATGTAAACGGTGCATCACGTATTCTATATATATATATATATTGATTTATATTGAAATGATTTTCCTTTGATGTGAACATAAAGTTCAACATACAAGTCACACAGATCTATAATTAATATCTTTATATTTATCATATTTTAATAGAATAATATTTATATACTGTATTTGATATAGATAACATTTGTTAATAATATGATTTTTTATATAGAATTTTGCGTTTAAATCAATTATATTGTAATTGAATCAAAGAAAGAACTAAAAAAAGAAAAAACCGTTGGGCCAAAAATAACATTAACATTTTATATTATGGAATTAATATAATGATAATTTAATTATTAAATAATATTTTATATAATTTAATTTATATATATTATAGATAAACCTAAAATGAAATTCAAATTTTATAATATTGTCGTATGTTTGTCGAATTTTTAATACTTTTCTTGTCTTGAATTTTCTGATCTCTTTTTTTCACGATCCTACCTACCGATCGTTTTATCACGAATTTATTATTATAAAACGTTTTTTTTTTATTTCTATTTAAAATTTACTTTAAAACGAATCCGAAATAAGATTTGGATATATTTTTGTCTTTTTATTTAATACTTATATTAATAGTATATTAATAGATTAATTTTTCTGATTGCGGTTATAAAAAGATATACAAGAATATGGCACAAAATTATCAGAAAATAACAAAATTTTATTGTCAGAATTGTTTTAATTATTTTGGTAGTAAACAAAGCTTGGAAAGGCACAAAATGAGCCATTTTAATGATAGCGAGCTTTCACATCAATGTGATAGATGTGAAAGCAGGTTTCCAAATGAAATTTATTTAATGATACATTATCGATCAAGACATTCCAATAACACTGAACCTTATCGATGTCATGAATGTGCTTTGACATTTAACAATAGATCTAATTTAAAAGCCCATTATGTTATTCATACACGAAATGATCCTATTAAGTGTGAACATTGTACGGCGAGTTTTAAATATAAATGGGGTTTATTAAGACACAATCATATTGCTCATAAAAATAAACAACCCCCAAAAGAACAGTCTAAAAACTCAATTATTTCAAATCAAATTATACAATTATCTAGTAACATTTCATCTGATACAAATCAAAACGTTAATACCAATAGTAAACTAGATCAGAACATACCTGCAGTCACTTATTCAGAATTGAATGTCAATACAAATTTAACGCAAAACATAAAAACATCTGATACGAATGTTCATCAAGTACTACCACCGGCACCACAAAAATTTCAGTCAGATAATATTATGCCGCAGAAAATTCTTACCATGTCATCTACAAATAATAATAATATATCATATCCTGAAATTAGTAATCCGATGAGCGAATCATTTAATTGTACAATGAATATTCAACCGTCATCATCATCTAGTTCACAAACTCTGAATTTGACGCCGCAAAATAATATTCTATCCCCACCATCATCATCAAAAAGTAGTTCGCATTTCAAGGGGTTCTTACCACCTACATTGGAATTTCAACAATATGCCAATCAAATTGGTTTTCAATTAAATGAATCACCAATATTGGAATTTAAACAAAATGTTGATCCAATTGATTTTCAAACAAATGCTCGATCACCAACCATGTTAGATGATCGAGCTCTAACACCTTGGCTTAAAGAATTTTTCGATAACAATTTAAATTAATATATTTATTGATTAATAAAAATTTTTTGGTTCCCCACTTTATTTGGCAATATTTTTAGAATTGAACGGGGTTTTTATATTGCAAATTCTCACTTTTCACTTTTTTAATCTAAATCTTTTATTTATATATTTATATTATAATATTTGTTAAGTTTTATATATAAATTGTTTTTTTTTTTTTCATATATAGTTTTGGGGTACTGATAAAACTGATAATAGCCGAATTGACACAACAATTTTTGAAGATTTAAATCGATTTTGTTGGAGTCAACAGAATAATGTCAATGGTATTAGTAATCAAACAACGAATACAGATGGACAGGTAATAATAAACCTTTATATATATATATTAAATCTCATAAACCTTCTACTCGCAATCGCATTTTACTATCTTTTTGTTAAGTATCAATAATAAGAATGTTTGTCGAATCAGAAGAAAATTATAAATTCATTTGTATTACAAGAAAAAATTGATAATTATAAATAATACTTTTAAGTTTATATTAATAAATAAAAATCTACATGATCGCACCTTCAAAAAACGAAAAAAAAATTGTAAAAACAGCAGGGTATTTTCTTGTAAAACCATTGAAAATATCTTAATTTTATTCTATTGTTTATAAAATTATTTATATTTTTCACATCACAACAAATCGCATTTATTAAAAAACAAAAATTAATACTTTCTCTACACACATGCAGCAATATAATAGTTTTCTTATGTTTCTAATTTTTTTTTGGGGGTTTTTCCTTTTTATTATATACAAAATTGCATGATTTTTTTTATGTTATACCTAAAAAATCTCACCAATTCAAATGGTAATAAATCTATATCGAATCGATATAAATACAGAATTTAAAGAAAACCTTTTACCCATTAACATTATTTATCATAATATTAAATTATGTATATTTTCGTATTCAATTATATTTATTAGATTTATACGTTGACGGTATTAAATGGTAATGAAACATGGTTACGTAAAGATGTGACGGATACCACAAATACAACAGCATTAGATTTTGATAGTTTATTGGGAAATTTTCCCGGTTTTGTTAAAACAGAATATACGTATGATGATAGTGGTTTTGGTACAGACAATAAAGATGATATTGTCAATCAACCACAACCGGTGATAATGCAACAACATCAACATCTGCAACAACAGCAACAGCAGCAACAACATCAACAGCATCAGCACCAGCAACAGCAAATTCATCAACATCAACACCTAACAACAACGAATGTTACCAATAATAATAATAATAATAACAACAATGTTAATAGTACAAATATGATTACATTTGTAAATAACAATCATAGTAATAATAGTAATAATATTAGTTTAATAGACAATAATAGTAATGATAGTAATAATAATAATGCTAGTAATAATAACCATAATATTAATGATAATAATAATAATAATAATAACAATAGTGATAATAATAATGATTGGACAATGGCTGATAATAATTTAATATCACAGGTAAATAATAATATATTGGTGGTAAAGAAAAAAATGCTGAACTTTACAGTTTATACGTAACAATGGACAATGGCTTTTGAATATCTGCACACGGATAAATCTCTTTAATCGAAAGACGATGTAACACTCATCATTCGATTCATTCGAGTATGCCCGTGTTGATGTCCTATATATATATACTTCCATTGTTTCGTAAACTGTTGTTTAATATATTCATTTTCTAATTCATTTTTTATAAATAATTCGTCAACATATTTATATATATATATAGGAATCACCAGATTCATTACTAAGAAGTGCATTACAGGGTAAAGGCTATGCAAAAGGATTATTATTACAAAATGGTATTACAATTACACCATCTCCGACTAATATTAAAACGGATGATGAATTTCGAAGGGTATTATTTTCATCCACTGATCAGGTAAGATTTTTTTATCTCCCAAAAATGATATAAACAATTCGTTATTGAGTTAAAAACAAAAATACTAATGAAAAATCTATTAGGATTCATTGCCATTTGCTGACTCAACATTAAATGCACCATTATTCGATGATACTCAACAACATATGATTGGATCTCCTTCAACATGCAACAATAATAATAATAATAATAATATTAATAATAATAATAATAATAATATTAATATTAACAATAATAATATCAATCAAATTAATTTGAATAACAATAGTAATAATTCAACTGCTAATATTGCTGCCGTTGATGAAATGTTCCTAACATTAGATTCAACATTTACAACGGATTTTGAAAAACTAAAACGTATTGCATCGGATGTTCAACTGCAATTTTGTGGTATAAATACCGATTCATATTCAGATGTATTAACGGAAGTCCAGGCATTACAAACACAAAATCAATTACAATTACAACCATCACAAATTGAAGTGACTACAACAAATCCGTCAACATCCATCATAACAACGACTACCGTTCCGGCCACAACAACTACCCCGTCCGTTACAAAACCAACAAAAAAGTACAAGAAATCATCATCATCAGCAGCAGCAGCAGCAGCAGCAGCCGCAGCAGCTGCAGTAGCTGCAGCATCATCAACAAATAATTCAAATAATAACAATAATAATCATCATACAATAAATAATAATTTAATTAACACCAATAATAATAATAATAATACAAGTGTTTTAAATAATAATTCAATTAACACAAATAATAATAATTCAAATCATTTAAATAATAATCATAGTCCAACGCAATGTAATGGACAACGAAAGGAACGTTCCTTACATTATTGTTCGATATGTTCAAAGGGATTTAAAGATAAATATTCGGTAAATGTTCATATTCGAACGCATACCGGTGAAAAACCATTTGCATGCTCATTGTGTGGTAAAAGTTTTCGCCAAAAAGCCCATTTGGCTAAACACTATCAAACGCATATTGCTCAAAAAAACAATACCGGAGCAATTACAAAAGGTAATAAACAGCAGCAGCAACAACAACAACAGCAGCAGCAATTACATCAACAACAACAACATCAAATTCATCAACAAATATCATCAACATCACCTCAACAGCAATCGCAATCGTCTATCCAATCACAACAATTACCATCACAATTATCATCATCATCAAATATTTCATCTTAATTTTTTTTTTGTTTAGATTTCATCCCTATTTAAAACTATATACTATACTATATACTTATGGTTATAGTTTTGATGTGATAGACAAATTTAACTATAATATTACATTTATTTAAATGAATAAATGAAGAAAAAAAAACAGATAATACTCAAAGTAACTGCCACAAAAATAGATGAAGAACACACTAAAAAAAAAGTATTTATTATATTATTATTTTATTAGTTAATTTTATTAGTTAATATGTTTTATACGACATTTCACACAGTTCGTCATTTTACAATAATTATTTTATTTATTTTCTTTTGTGGGTCGGATCATAATTCAAAATATAACAACCCTCTTTATAAGGTTCCGTTTTTCGTGCAGGTTTTACAAATATATATAATTCTAATGTACTAGATTTTTTTTCATATAAAACATCCTTTTTTTTTGTGTTTATTAATATAATGCGCGATGATGAAATTGGCGGTATTTAATAAAGGTAAAAAAGGAAAATGATGAAATGATTTCCCCCCCCCCCCCCCCCCCCATTTAATTTCTGTCTGTCTATATAGATAAAATTTTCAATATAATTATTATATTAGTTTTTTTTTTGTTTTTAAATGCAAAAAAATAAATATATAAATTTAATTAATGTTTTTTTTTAATTTAGAATTATAAATATATAAATAATAAATTGATCAAAAATAGATAAAAGTGCTGTGATCACACTTAACACAAATATATTTATTATACAAAACAAAACAAAAAGAAATTATAATATGATAATTAAATTAAAATATTTTTGTATTATAGTTTTATATGCGATTCCATCCAATATATTATAAATAAATATATATATAATTCTTGCCATTTTTTATAGAGATATTTTAATTTATATATATTTTTATTAAATTATATTATATATATATATATATTGATTATATTTTTATTTGTTTAATTTATATAAATCAAAATATATATTTAATATATTTTATTATTAATTTATAATATATATATATTACACGTTATATACTTAACTTTTTTAATATACACTTAACTTTTTATTTAATATATTTTATATAAAAAATTTTATGAGATTTATTAATATATTGGTATTTTATCGTATTTTTAATAGATAGAAAATTTTTTTATTTAATGTTTCGATATATATATATATATATATATATATATATATTTAAACAATTGATAGATGATATCAATTGGTTTTTTTTTTTTATAAAATGGTATTTATAATTTAATATTACAACAAAGAAAAACAAAAATGTATTATCTCAATGAAATTTTATATATATCTTTTGTTTTTGTGTATATGTATAAAACAACAAAAAATATAATTATAAACTATGTTTTATAAGGAAAAAAAATTAATTAATTAATTGAAATATTGATGTGTGTGTATTTATAAAACAAATATGAAAAATCACATCACCACATCTCTATATATATATATAAAATAATTAAGGAATTTATTTTGTGAAGAAATATGACGATTCTATATTTTATTTTTATTTTTATATATATATAAGGAAAGATTTTAATTAGAATATTTTTTTTAGAAATTTTATCCTATATATTTTAGACTATATTTATATTTGTATTTTTTTTTTTTTTTAAATTATTATATCTCAATGCGAATGATGGGTATGATAGCCCATTTTATTTTTCCTTATTATAACCTATATATATATATATATATATACTTTCCCATATTGACCTTAATATATTTATTATATTTTTATACGACCCCGTCCGTGATGGCCGTATATATATTATAAATTTTAATATTCCGTATATTAAATTCCAATTCCAATCAATCCTCGTTTTAGTGGCTGCCACGTTTCCCACATACATTATTATATATCAATGCAAAAAAAAAAAAAAAAAAAACATTAACAAACAAACGCAAAAATCCATTTAATATTCATATTTATTTAATATTTAATATTATATACATATATAAATTGTTTTTATTATTGGGTATTTAGTTTTTTTTTTAGGAAATTTTCAAAATTCCTATAATACACAATTTTTTTAACTTATATATTTTATATATATGATGAATGAAAGGATGATTTAATTTTAATAATTAAAAAATTTATCCTTTATTAATGTTAAATCATTTTTTTTTTTTTTTTTTGTGGTGACGGAACGTAAAATCTGATTGGGCAACATTAATTCAAAGCTTGTATATCATTAAAAACAGATAAAATACAGCTATAATAAATTAATATAATATAGAACGCGAGGATGAAAAATGAAAAAATAACCCAATTTTTTTACATATTTAGAATTTAATTATTTTAATATTAGAATTTGTGATATAACTCTGTGGTGTAAATGTTAAAAATGCCAACCTAAAATTCTATCGAAATTTTGGGGTCGTGGGTTCGAATCCTATTGAATGCATAAAATATGTTATGTGTTTTCGGTTATTTTTCGAATCTGAATTTTAACACAGAGTTGTATTTTCCGGTTGCGGTTGGTCGTACGGCTAATTACCGACACCGTAATAGACACAAATTAAGAAACTAACAACAGAAGGCTGTTGTTCGACGCTAAAACCAGATTGTTGGTTGTATAGCGAAAGATTAATTAATATTAGAATTTTTTAATATTAAATTCTAAATATGTAAATTTTTAACAATTAATTAAATTTATAATTTTTTTTTCTAACAAAAATCACACACATTTTCATTATGCATTTTTTTTTTCATCCATTAATTATGCTTTTCTTTTTTTCCTCTTCTTTCTAGCACAAATTAACGCTAAAAACAAAAATTAAACAAATTCCTTCACAATTATAATTACGGTGGCGATTTTGGTTTTTATATTTTTGATTATATATGAAGAATTCCTCAACACTATATATTTGTAAAGGATTCTATAATTATATATAGATATAAATATAGGATCGATTAGGTTAGCAGAGTATATTATTTACATACACAGTGAGTATTATAGATTAATTTATTAAATGATTCCTATATATATCTTTTATTGCTTTTTACTCTATCACTAACTATATATATATATATTGAAATCGTCCCAATTTTAAATTCTCCTCCCCTTCATTATTTTAAATATTTATTTTTTTTTTTTGCCCACAAAATTTATATATATTTTAATAAAAATTAAAAACAAAAATTTATAATAAATAAATTTAGAAATATATATATTTATTAAAAAATTAAAAGTGATAGAATTATTTATATATACTTATTAATAAAAAAATAAAGAATATAAGAGCACAAATGAATTAAAAATATAAATAAAAAAAATAAATAATTATTACAATAATAATAATAATAATAAATTATTAAATATAAAATGAAAAGACGAAATGAATTTTTTATTTTTATACTCTTTTTTTTTTTTATATAAATATATATTTTTTGTACATATATTTTATAAAAAAAATTAAAAAATATTATGTTTTATATATTTATTATTATTATTATTATTATTATTTATTTTATTTGTATTAGTTTTTTTTTTATTTGTTTACTATCTCTTATTTTGTTTTTGTTTTTTTTATCAAATGTTAATTAAATTTTATTATGTTATTGCTTTTTTTTTTGTTTTTAATTTAATTTATTGATATATATATAAATGTATTTAAAAAAACAAAAATATGATTATTTTTTTTTTTTTTTTACCAAATTGAGGCAAAAATATATTAAATCGTAAAATATAATTAATTATACAAATCAAAATACAAAATAATATTGTATTTGTATTTAAAAGTTTATATTCTTTTGTATTTTAAATTTTTTTCATGCATTTATTGATAATGGATTGAAAAAATTATATATTTTATATTTATATTAATTGTTTTATTTTTAATTTTTATATTCGCGATCAACAAAAACAAAAAGAAAATACTCATTTTTTTATTATTAATATTATTATTATTATTATTTTTTGTGTTTGAATTTTTCATAAATATAAATGATATTATTTTTTGTATTATTGTTAAATATAGAAATATAAATATAAAAAAAAAGTTGCCAACAATATAATTTATATAGTTATATATAAATATATTTAATTATTATATATTTATTATATATATATTTTATTTGTTTTTTTTTTTTTTAAATCATTTAAATAATATAAAAAAATATATGTATTATTATATTTTTTAAATAATAATTTTTATATGATAATTAATTTTTACATATTTTTTTTTTTATTTTATATTTATATTGAGCTGTTTTTTTTTTTTTTTTGTTTCTTTTATATATATAGAGATTATTAAATTGAAATAAATTAAATAAATTTTGATTAACAATTGTGTTTAATAGATTCACAAAAACAATTAATATTGTTTAATAGATTGAACAGCAGTAAAAATGATAATATATGTATGGTTATAATGTATTAATGTCATTTTGAAATATACAATTATTTGTTCAAAAGTGTCAACGCTCATACATTTTCCAAGTGGACCAATACATTTTATAGCATATTTAAAAAGATCATAAAAAATTACTAAAGGTCTTCTTGTATCACTTTAGTCCCTTTCATATGAATTTTCCGAGATTTTCCACTTTTAAGTAAAAATAAATCATATTTTTTAATGTTAAATTATTGAAAATTTTCCATATTTTCAAATTATTGTAACTTCCGAACCACTTAACCTTTCTGAACGATTAGACCATCAAAAGAAAGGTATTTTCACATACTTTAAGAATAAAATAAAATTAAATAGAATTTCAAATTAATTCGTATTGATAAATGCAATTAATTCATAAAAATTGTCAATACTCAATCATTTTCCAAGTAAACCAATACATTTTATTGCATATTTAAAAAGATCATAAAAAATTACTAAAGGTCTTCTTGTATCACTTTAGTCGCTTTCATATGAATTTTCCGAGATTTTCCACTTTTAAGTGAAAATAAATCATATTTTTTAATGTTAAATTATTGAAAATTTTCCATATTTTCAAATTATTGTAACTTCCGAACCACTTAACCTTTCTGAACGATTAGACCATCAAAAGAAAGGTATTTTCACGTACTTTAAGAATAAAATAAAATTAATTAGAATTTCAAATTAAATCGTATTGATAAATGCAATTAGTTCATAAAAATTGTCAATACTCAATCATTTTCCAAGTAAACCAATACATTTTATTACATATTTAAAAAGATCATAAAAAATTACTAAAGGTCTTCTTGTATCACTTTAGTCGCTTTCATATGAATTTTCCGAGATTTTCCACTTTTAAGTGAAAATAAATCATGTTTTTTAATGCTAAATTATTGAAAATTTTCCATATTTTCAAATTATTGTAACTTCCGAACCACTTAACCTTTCCGAACGATTAGACCATCAAAAGAAAGGTATTTTAACGTGCTTTAAGAATAAAATAAAATTAAATAGAATTTCAAATTAATTCGTATTGCTAAATGCAATTAATTCATAAAAATTGTCAATACTCAATCATTTTCCAAGTAAACCAATACATTTTATTACATATTTAAAAAAATCATAAAAAATTACTAAAGGTCCTCTTGTATCACTTTAGTCGCTTTCATATGAATTTTCCGAGATTTTCCACTTTTAAGTGAAAATAAATCATGTTTTTTAATGCTAAATTATTGAAAATTTTCCATATTTTCAAATTATTGTAACTTCCAAACCACTTAACCTTTCCGAACGATTAGACCATCAAAAGAAAGGTATTTTAACGTGCTTTAAGAATAAAATAAAATTAAATAGAATTTCAAATTAAATCGTATTGATAAATGCAATTAGTTCATAAAAATTGTCAATACTCAATCATTTTCCAAGTAAACCAATACATTTTATTACATATTTAAAAAGATCATAAAAAATTACTAAAGGTCTTCTTGTATCACTTTAGTCGCTTTCATATGAATTTTCCGAGATTTTCCACTTTTAAGTGAAAATAAATCATGTTTTTTAATGCTAAATTATTGAAAATTTTCCATATTTTCAAATTATTGTAACTTCCGAACCACTTAACCTTTCCGAACGATTAGACCATCAAAAGAAAGGTATTTTAACGTGCTTTAAGAATAAAATAAAATTAAATAGAATTTCAAATTAAATCGTATTGATAAATGCAATTAGTTCATAAAAATTGTCAATACTCAATCATTTTCCAAGTAAACCAATACATTTTATTACATATTTAAAAAGATCATAAAAAATTACTAAAGGTCTTCTTGTATCACTTTAGTCGCTTTCATATGAATTTTCCGAGATTTTCCACTTTTAAGTGAAAATAAATCATGTTTTTTAATGCTAAATTATTGAAAATTTTCCATATTTTCAAATTATTGTAACTTCCGAACCACTTAACCTTTCCGAACGATTAGACCATCAAAAGAAAGGTATTTTAACGTGCTTTAAGAATAAAATAAAATTAAATAGAATTTCAAATTAAATCGTATTGATAAATGCAATTAGTTCATAAAAATTGTCAATACTCAATCATTTTCCAAGTAAACCAATACATTTTATTACATATTTAAAAAAATCATAAAAAATTACTAAAGGTCTTCTTGTATCACTTTAGTCGCTTTCATATGAATTTTCCGAGATTTTCCACTTTTAAGTGAAAATAAATCATGTTTTTTAATGCTAAATTATTGAAAATTTTCCATATTTTCAAATTATTGTAACTTCCGAACCACTTAACCTTTCCGAACGATTAGACCATCAAAAGAAAGGTATTTTAACGTGCTTTAAGAATAAAATAAAATTAAATAGAATTTCAAATTAAATCGTATTGATAAATGCAATTAGTTCATAAAAATTGTCAATACTCAATCATTTTCCAAGTAAACCAATACATTTTATTACATATTTAAAAAGATCATAAAAAATTACTAAAGGTCTTCTTGTATCACTTTAGTCGCTTTCATATGAATTTTCCGAGATTTTCCACTTTTAAGTGAAAATAAATCATGTTTTTTAATGCTAAATTATTGAAAATTTTCCATATTTTCAAATTATTGTAACTTCCGAACCACTTAACCTTTCCGAACGATTAGACCATCAAAAGAAAGGTATTTTAACGTGCTTTAAGAATAAAATAAAATTAAATAGAATTTCAAATTAAATCGTATTGATAAATGCAATTAGTTCATAAAAATTGTCAATACTCAATCATTTTCCAAGTAAAGCAATACATTTTATTACATATTTAAAAAGATCATAAAAAATTACTAAAGGTCTTCTTGTATCACTTTAGTCGCTTTCATATGAATTTTCCGAGATTTTCCACTTTTAAGTGAAAATAAATCATGTTTTTTAATGCTAAATTATTGAAAATTTTCCATATTTTCAAATTATTGTAACTTCCGAACCACTTAACCTTTCCGAACGATTAGACCATCAAAAGAAAGGTATTTTAACGTGCTTTAAGAATAAAATAAAATTAAATAGAATTTCAAATTAATTCGTATTGCTAAATGCAATTAATTCATAAAAATTGTCAATACTCAATCATTTTCCAAGTAAACCAATACATTTTATTACATATTTAAAAAAATCATAAAAAATTACTAAAGGTCTTCTTGTATCACTTTAGTCGCTTTCATATGAATTTTCCGAGATTTTCCACTTTTAAGTGAAAATAAATCATGTTTTTTAATGCTAAATTATTGAAAATTTTCCATATTTTCAAATTATTGTAACTTCCAAACCACTTAACCTTTCCGAACGATTAGACCATCAAAAGAAAGGTATTTTAACGTGCTTTAAGAATAAAATAAAATTAAATAGAATTTCAAATTAAATCGTATTGATAAATGCAATTAGTTCATAAAAATTGTCAATACTCAATCATTTTCCAAGTAAACCAATACATTTTATTACATATTTAAAAAGATCATAAAAAATTACTAAAGGTCTTCTTGTATCACTTTAGTCGCTTTCATATGAATTTTCCGAGATTTTCCACTTTTAAGTGAAAATAAATCATATTTTTTAATGCTAAATTATTGAAAATTTTCCATATTTTCAAATTATTGTAACTTCCGAACCACTTAACCTTTCTGAACGATTAGACCATCAAAAGAAAGGTATTTTCACGTACTTTAAGAATAAAATAAAATTAAATAGAATTTCAAATTAAATCGTATTGATAAATGCAATTAGTTCATAAAAATTGTCAATACTCAATCATTTTCCAAGTAAACCAATACATTTTATTACATATTTAAAAAGATCATAAAAAGATTTCAAATTATTGTAACTTCCGAACCACTTAACCTTTCTGAACGATTAGACCATCAAAAGAAAGGTATTTTCACGTACTTTAAGAATAAAATAAAATTAAATAGAATTTCAAATTAAATCGTATTGATAAATGCAATTAGTTCATAAAAATTGTCAATACTCAATCATTTTCCAAGTAAACCAATACATTTTATTACATATTTAAAAAGATCATAAAAAATTACTAAAGGTCTTCTTGTATCACTTTAGTCGCTTTCATATGAATTTTCCGAGATTTTCCACTTTTAAGTGAAAATAAATCATGTTTTTTAATGCTAAATTATTGAAAATTTTCCATATTTTCAAATTATTGTAACTTCCGAACCACTTAACCTTTCCGAACGATTAGACCATCAAAAGAAAGGTATTTTAACGTGCTTTAAGAATAAAATAAAATTAAATAGAATTTCAAATTAAATCGTATTGATAAATGCAATTAGTTCATAAAAATTGTCAATACTCAATCATTTTCCAAGTAAACCAATACATTTTATTACATATTTAAAAAGATCATAAAAAATTACTAATGGTCTTCTTGTATCACTTTAGTCGCTTTCATATGAATTTTCCGAGATTTTCCACTTTTAATTGAAAATAAATCATGTTTTTTAATGCTAAATTATTGAAAATTTTCCATATTTTCAAATTATTGTAACTTCCAAACCACTTAACCTTTCCGAACGATTAGACCATCAAAAGAAAGGTATTTTAACGTGCTTTAAGAATAAAATAAAATTAAATAGAATTTCAAATTAAATCGTATTGATAAATGCAATTAGTTCATAAAAATTGTCAATACTCAATCATTTTCCAAGTAAACCAATACATTTTATTACATATTTAAAAAAATCATAAAAAATTACTAAAGGTCTTCTTGTATCACTTTAGTCGCTTTCATATGAATTTTCCGAGATTTTCCACTTTTAAGTGAAAATAAATCATGTTTTTTAATGCTAAATTATTGAAAATTTTCCATATTTTCAAATTATTGTAACTTCCGAACCACTTAACCTTTCCGAACGATTAGACCATCAAAAGAAAGGTATTTTAACGTGCTTTAAGAATAAAATAAAATTAAATAGAATTTCAAATTAAATCGTATTGATAAATGCAATTAGTTCATAAAAATTGTCAATACTCAATCATTTTCCAAGTAAACCAATACATTTTATTACATATTTAAAAAAATCATAAAAAATTACTAAAGGTCTTCTTGTATCACTTTAGTCGCTTTCATATGAATTTTCCGAGATTTTCCACTTTTAAGTGAAAATAAATCATGTTTTTTAATGCTAAATTATTGAAAATTTTCCATATTTTCAAATTATTGTAACTTCCAAACCACTTAACCTTTCCGAACGATTAGACCATCAAAAGAAAGGTATTTTAACGTGCTTTAAGAATAAAATAAAATTAAATAGAATTTCAAATTAAATCGTATTGATAAATGCAATTAGTTCATAAAAATTGTCAATACTCAATCATTTTCCAAGTAAACCAATACATTTTATTACATATTTAAAAAGATCATAAAAAATTACTAAAGGTCTTCTTGTATCACTTTAGTCGCTTTCATATGAATTTTCCGAGATTTTCCACTTTTAAGTGAAAATAAATCATGTTTTTTAATGCTAAATTATTGAAAATTTTCCATATTTTCAAATTATTGTAACTTCCGAACCACTTAACCTTTCCGAACGATTAGACCATCAAAAGAAAGGTATTTTAACATGCTTTAAGAATAAAATAAAATTAAATAGAATTTCAAATTAAATCGTATTGATAAATGCAATTAATTCATAAAAATTGTCAATACTCAATCATTTTCCAAGTAAACCAATACATTTTATTACATATTTAAAAAAATCATAAAAAATTACTAAAGGTCTTCTTGTATCACTTTAGTCGCTTTCATATGAATTTTCCGAGATTTTCCACTTTTAAGTGAAAATAAATCATGTTTTTTAATGCTAAATTATTGAAAATTTTCCATATTTTCAAATTATTGTAACTTCCGAACCACTTAACCTTTCCGAACGATTAGACCATCAAAAGAAAGGTATTTTAACGTGCTTTAAGAATAAAATAAAATTAAATAGAATTTCAAATTAAATCGTATTGATAAATGCAATTAGTTCATAAAAATTGTCAATACTCAATCATTTTCCAAGTAAACCAATACATTTTATTACATATTTAAAAAGATCATAAAAAATTACTAAAGGTCTTCTTGTATCACTTTAGTCGCTTTCATATGAATTTTCCGAGATTTTCCACTTTTAAGTGAAAATAAATCATGTTTTTTAATGCTAAATTATTGAAAATTTTCCATATTTTCAAATTATTGTAACTTCCGAACCACTTAACCTTTCCGAACGATTAGACCATCAAAAGAAAGGTATTTTAACGTGCTTTAAGAATAAAATAAAATTAAATAGAATTTCAAATTAAATCGTATTGATAAATGCAATTAATTCATAAAAATTGTCAATACTCAATCATTTTCCAAGTAAACCAATACATTTTATTACATATTTAAAAAAATCATAAAAAATTACTAAAGGTCTTCTTGTATCACTTTAGTCGCTTTCATATGAATTTTCCGAGATTTTCCACTTTTAAGTGAAAATAAATCATGTTTTTTAATGCTAAATTATTGAAAATTTTCCATATTTTCAAATTATTGTAACTTCCGAACCACTTAACCTTTCCGAACGATTAGACCATCAAAAGAAAGGTATTTCCGTTCTCTATAGCAGTTCTCAACCCATTCTCTAGCATTTTACAATTTCATTTTATTATCAATAAAACAAAATAAGAAATTATCCTACACAATTTTTCTTTTTGTTTTTAAATTTTGTTTAATCAAATAAATTAATTGTAACAATATATAATTATATGTTAAATAACAAATATATAATTTAATTTAATTAATAATTTTGTTAATTAACATTTGATTTTGGTTGCATCTTCAATTAATTTCATTAATTCATTTAATTTATTAATACTGTCACGTTTAATGTTTAATTTTTCAATTTCTTGACACCAATGAATAATGTCCACCTGCAATTGTAATCGTATTTTATCATCATCGGTTAAACCACCACCACCACCACCACGGTGATGTTGTTGTTGTTGGTTATCCGATGTCGTTGATTTTTCTCGTAAATTTTTTAAACGCCTTAATGATTCTTCCGTTTTTTGAACGGATGTTAAAACTTCGTCGACTGCATTAAAATAACTGTGTGTAATATACATTAATACAAAAGTGATTAACATTTTTGAAAATTGATGCAATTAAAAATGATTTTTAATATTTACTGAATATTTAATTGTGATAAAATACGTATCAGCATTTCATTGAATTTCGTTTCATTGAATTCCTTTGCATAATTTTGTTGTAAATATTTTACTAATTGTAACATTTGTTCAATGTAACCACAAGGTTTTGATGGTAATTCACGATTTGTTTTACGATATAACCGTGGTATATCCATCACCTGTTTTATCCATCCCAAACTGTGATCAATCACTTTCAATTGTAATTGTTCGATGATTGCCCATTGATTTTTAATAAACAATTCTTTTGAATCATTTAGGCATCGTTCAATTAATTCCAATTGTTTTTGTTGTGTTTCCACTGTCATTGTATTTGGTAATTTTGTTTGAATTAATCGATTATAATCGGGAATTTTTTCTTCAACATATTTTACATTTGAATGTAATACAATTAATTGATCGATAAATCGTTGATTTTCGGTTAGTTGTTTCATTTGCGTTTGAGATGTCCCCGAGAGATTTGTACTAACATTTAAATTAATCAAATGATTAAGACATTCATCATTGCACCACATTGATAACCGTGAAAATATATTCAATGATAATTTAAAGTATTTAACAAATAGTTGCGAAAGATAAACACCATCTGACCAACATTTTGTTATACAATTTAATGCCATTTGAATGGGTGAATATAATTTTGTTGGGACATTTATCGCTGATGACGCAGAAGTTTTTACAAAATTGAATGGTTCTTTAAAGAGAATCGCCTCAAAGGCACCACCAATCTCTTGAAAACGTATCTGAGAAATACAAATATTCATAAAATTTTGAAAAACTTTGCAAAAAACATAAACATTAAAAACTCACCTGAAAATAAACCGGTAAATTCCAACGTGTTTGAAAACTTTTATATTGTTTGTGATTATGAAATGTACGTATCCCATTTGGATTATTAATAATTTTTTCTATATGTTTTAGAAATTCAATGGTTACATTATATTTTTGATAGAATAAATCAGGATTACCGGGTGCAAATATTGATGACATATGCATTTCCAGACGATTTTCAATTTCACACCAAAAGCTATTAATTAAAAAATTAAATCCTTTTAATTTACAATCATTTAAATCACCCGATGATGATGATGATGATGATGATGATGACGCTGTTAATTGCAATAAATTCATCATTTGTTCATTGATAAATCCAATGATTTGTTTATAAATTCCGGATAAACCATGCGGTGAATTTTGTAATGCATTTTCCGATATAATTTTATCCATTTTTGGTGCAACACAATGACGTCGAAATAATTCTTCAGCAATTTGGCATTCATCTAGTGTACAATAAATACGTAAACATTGTTCTAAATCAATTAAATTTTGACCACCACCACCACCAGCAGCAGCAGCAGCAGCTGCAGTATTAATAACGGTTCCCGATTCAATTGATGTTAATTTGATAACAATTAAAAATTGTATTTCAATTTGTTTTAAAAGTATTTTATGTAAATCTGTGATGTGATTCATTTCAATGGGTTTCAATAGATGCTTGCATGAATTTAAATAAAATTCCAATTGAATAAATTCGAGAGCGGCACGTTCCAATAATATTAATTTATTATTTGTTTGCGAATCAATCAATTGTTTAACAACAATAGCAGTTGGAGTACCACCAGCAGCAGCAACCGCATCACCACCACCACCACCACCATTTACCGGCACCACCAACTTTTTTAATAGCATTTGTAGTTTTTCCATTGATCGATAAACTTTTGAAATATTTTCAATACTATTCAAATGTATACGTAATTGTTCCTTTTCCCGTAAACATTCAGATAGATCATTCATTGTATCATTTAATATTTGTTTAACGGCTGTAATTTCCAATTTTAATTGTTCTAATGGTTGACGTATTCCATTTATCGATTGATCTAAACCAATTAAATTCGATGATAAATTTACAAAATCCGCATAATCTTCATTTATCAATTCAATCATAGCTGAACGTAAAACTTTTAAATAGATTCCTAAATCATCACGCATCGTTTCCAATGTGGCAGCATTTCGATTTTCCTGTAGAAATTCATCAGCCGAAAATGTTTTCTATAACACAAAAACAAAAAAAAACATAATAAATTGTATACCAAAAGATAATTAATTAAAAAAAAATTATCATCACCAAAGAACACTAACTATATACACATAAAATCACACTTTGGAATATATTATCAGAATCTGTTTAAGGCTGCAGATACACAAAATAAAACATTAATTTGCAAAACAGTGACTGCCAATGGCAATAAACTGATGAATTATAATAATAATAATAATACTAAACTGTTAAATTATGGGGGATGAACTACTGGCACTACTAATTTGAACGGGTAACGATTAAAAATAAAAATCACAACAATCCACTAGCTCATGAAATCCAAGTCCACAATCGCAATCACAAAAAAAAAAAAAACCTACCTTCATAAAATCATTTTTATCAAAACATAATTCAGCCGGTCCCGTTGGTAAATTAAATAAATCATTTGTTGTAGTCATTTATTATAATTTTTGTTCCTTTTTTGTTAAATTTAATTTAATTTAATTAATAAATTTGTCTAATTAATTTAAATAATTTCAGCAATAAAAATAAAAAAGAAAACATAAAATGAAAAATGACAACATCAACAAAATTTACAACATAAAAAATGTATGTTGTCAATTAATTAATGTTTGATGCTTAACAATAATGATCGCCATCTATTCAAATCTAAAGAGATAAACATCAAGATAATATAGTCAAAAAAGATAATAGATGAAAAAAAAAAAAACAAACCTTTACAATTGTTTAGCAGTTTACATTCAATCAACAAGAGGTGGCGGCGCGTTCACAATAAAATCGTAAAATCGTAAAATGAAATGACATTTTTTTATTTATTTTTTTTTTCTCTGCTACTTCTTATTATTTATTGTGTTGTGATTGTGATTGCTGAATCTTTATTATTATTATTAAATATAATAAAATAATTAAAAATGTTGAAGATTGATTAAATATTAAATTAAAATAGTGATACAAATAATTAAAAAAAAAAAACTATATGCAAAATTAACAATATTTATTTATTTATTAATATTAATGGATGTGAATTTATTTTTTTTTTTTGGTTTTTATGCAGCAAAGAAACAGCAGCAGCAGTTAGCAGTAGCAGCCGCAGTGAAAGTTAACATACATTGCGAGTTATTTTTATTATTTTGTTTTAATTAATTAATTGCTTTTGTTTTATAAAAAAATTGATAAATGAGACTTTGTTTGTATATAAATAAATCGGAAAATTTGTGCAATATTGTGTTAAAAAATTATTAGTATTCTAATTTGGTTTATGGTTTAGATGAATGATTTTGTTTTGTTGATAACAACAACAACAACAACACAGATCATCTGAATTAAAAAGAAAAACAACAACAATAGATAATTAAACAAAAACAAAAACAAAAACAACAACAACAAGAAATCATGTCACGTAAATATTGTTATCCCGATATGTATAATCGCGGTAAAATGACACAAATAAATGCAACAAAATTAATATATGATCGTCATTATAATGATATTGAAATTGCATTAAAACATCGTTTACAATGTTCGGCAAGTTTTGTGAAACGTTTAGATTTTGAAGGGGAATTACAAGGTCATAATGGTTGTGTCAATTCATTGGAATGGAGTGAAAGTGGTCAATTGTTGGCATCCGGTTCTGATGACTATCAGGTTATCATTTGGGATCCATTTAAGCGTAAACGTTTGGTAACCATTGAAACACCACATCGTGGTAATATATTTTCGGTAAAATTTTTACCGAAAACAAATGATACGATGGTGGTGACGGGTGCCGCCGATTATTGTTTATATGTTTTTGATATAAATCGAACGGATACACCAACATGGAAATGTTCATGTCATACCGGTCGTATAAAACGTTTGGCAACAACACCATCAACACCATTTCTATTTTGGTCATCATCCGAAGATGGTGCCGTTTTGTAAGTATTATTATTATTATGTGCTTTCGTACAATATTGTATCGTATATTATTGATTGATTGTTTTTGTGTTTTTTTTGGTTATGTGATTATTTATTTTAGACAATTTGATATTCGTCAACCGCACACATGCAATGAAAATGAAGCAATACAATTATTAAATTTAACAAATCATTGTGGTCGATATAGTGAAATAAAATGTATTTCAATTAATCCAATGAGGTAAGAACATTTTGCAATTTGCAGTATCTGTTTGTTGTTAAAGTTTTTCCATCAAAACATACCGAAATCTGATTGTTTTTATAATATAATTTCGTTTATAGACCAGAATTGATAGCGGTCGGTGCAAATGATACATTTGCTCGTATTTATGATCGTCGTATGATAACATTACAAAAATTAACGCCAACCACATCAATTGAATGTTGTGAAAATGATAGTTTATCAGAAGATTGTGTAAAATATTATACTGCAGGTAAATTCAAAGGGAATTTTTAAATTCATACTATTTCAAATGGGAAAATGGGAATTTAATTATTTTGAATTTTTTTTCATTTAAGGTCATTTTCAATCGCATATCATGAATAAAGAACCAATTTTATTTTCATCACATAATACAATAACATATTTAACATTTAGTCCAAATGGTACAGAATTATTAGTGAATATGGGAGCTGAACAAATTTATTTATTTGACATAAATAATCCAATGGAACCGGAATATTTAAATTTACCACCACCAATGCCAACAATGCCAACAATGGCAACAAATACGGGAACTGAAACTAATATTAATAATAATAATAATGAAAATATTAATGATGATGTTGATGATGATGTTGATGACGGTATTCGACGATATAAAAATACAATGTTTTTGGCACATATTGAAAAATTAAAAAGTGATGGTGATCAACAATTTAAAGCCGAACGATATTCACAATCAATTGCCTGTTATACAAATGCCATACAATTGAATGAAAATTGTGCTCAATTATATTTATGTCGATTAACCAGTTATATGAAACGTAATTGGTGTGGTGATAATTATGCAGCGATACGTGATTGTCATTCAGCGTTACGTTTAGATCCAAAATTATCAAAAGCACATTTTCGATTGGCACGTGCCCTCCTAGATATTGGTTGCTTAGATGATGCCTATCGATGTTTAAATGAATTTAAATTACGTTTTCCACAATACATAAATAATAATAGTTTTTTAATGTTAAAAAAAGATATTGCAATTTCTTATGTATGTGTATTTGTTTTTTTGTTGATTTAGAAAATTTTTAGTACCGCATGGAAATTATTAAATAATAATTTTTGTTCTGTGTCATTTCAGAGTCATCCAATGGAAGTAAGAAATGATTTTTCCGGATTATCACCAAATGAAACGGTATATGTTCTTATATTATTATCAAAATAATTTTCTATTATATTATAGTCATTCGCAAATTGCGTTTAATTTCATTATAAAATTTGGTTTAATCAACAGAAATGGCGTTTATCGGCAAAAGACTATAAAGAACGTTTTGTTGGCCATTGTAATACCACGACTGATATAAAAGAAGCAAATTATTTTGGTGGTGATGGAAAATATATTGTTGCAGGGTATATATTTATATATATATACATTTATTTTAAATTATATTCAATATTATATTGAATTTTAATTGATTTTAATTCATTATTATATTTATTAGGTCAGATGATGGTAATTTCTTTATATGGGAACGACCAATTTGTAATATTGTTAATATTTATCGTGGTGATTCGGCAATTGTAAATTGTGTTCAACCGCATCCGTCAATTTGTATGTTGGCAACCAGTGGCATTGATCATGATATTCGTTTATGGAGTCCACAACCATCCGAAAATTTTGAATCAAAACATCGTATACAAAATATTGATGCATTAATTAATGCAAATCAACAACGAATGAATGGTGATCCATTTGATATTCATACATCAAGTGGACTTTGTCGTACAAGTTAAAATGCAAAAAATGCAAAGGGGTCTTTGTGCATGCAAAAAATTTTTGTACAAAAATTTATATATAAATATTATAAAGAAACAACTTATTTCGGTTAATCAAAACAAAACAAATTAAAAAATTAAAAGATTTAAATCAAAATTTGTAAGATATGAATTATTATTATTATGATATATATAAAAAAAATTAAATTTTTACTTTTATATAATTTGAGGAATAACAAAAAAAAAACATAAACATAAACAAATTAACAAACTAAAAAGCACACGTATTTTTCGGGAAATTAGTGTCTAAGTCAATGATGGATGGTTTTTTTTTTTTTTACAGCGGTTTGATTGAATTTATATATGAAATTTAAATACTTCCATGTCAAGAATAATGAATAATGGGGGGGGGGGGGAGTTTTATTATTGAATCAATATTATTATGATTATTGGATGATAAAAAAATTAAGTTATTTTAAATTTTAAAATATGAAATAGAATTAATTATAATAATTATCATTTATTATTATTATTTATTATTATTATTCATGTAAATTGTAATTAAATATCCCACTGTCAGTCACTTCATTGGGAAAATTTAGATTTCACTTTTTTTTGCAAATTAAATTCAAACTGTGGTGGTGCTATTTCAATGCAACAAAAACAAAAACAAAAACAACATGATGGAAGTATTTAAAAATTAAAAGAAAAGAATATGATATAAAAAAAAAAACACAGAGTTTAAATAATAGAAATTATATTTGTGTAAAATGTAATAAAACAAAAATTATTTATATGTTATAAATAATAATTTTTTTATATTTATTTTGTTATATGATGATAGATAGGTGACAAAAAAAAAACGATCCTTATTTGAACATTTATGGGTGCGTGCGAGTCCCCTCTGAATTGATTTTCATTGATGTGTGAAAAAAAAAGGATTGAATTTTCACCTGAACTGTTCTGTTCCAGGAAAAGGAAATTTTTTTTTTGGGGACGTTTCTCTCTTCCCTCTTATAAAAATCCCCCAAAATTATGTTTGCCATGATTATTAATTATAGTTATTATTAAGACAAAAAAAATGTAATTAATTTAATTAAAAGAAAAATTATATTAACATTTATTTATTGTAAATAGAAAAAAGAAATAAAATAAAATAAAAGAATAAAAATTAACATTTATAGTTTTTTTTTATTTAGAAAAAGGTTTTTTTTTTATAAAAGGTTTAGAAAAAGGTTTTTTTTTTTTGATAAAAGGTTTAGAAAAAGGTTTTTTTTTTTTTTTTTTTTAAACCTTTCAAATGGATTTAATGGATATAAAATATTATATCATATATTTAAATCACCAAAATAATACAAATGTCTTTTTTTTTTTTTTTTAATATGGTTGAAAATAAAACTATCGTTTGTAATATGATATTGGTGGACGAGTTGGTAGCGAAGCCATCCAATTATTTTGTGGAATATTATATGGATAAAAAAAATAGTAAAATCGGGGGGAGTGTGGTTGTGTGTGTATGGTGTGATGGTGACCAACAACCAAACATGCATCCCAAGCAGCAGCAGAGTAAACAACAAAAACAAAATCACCTGAAAAAAAGAAAAAAAGTAGAATTCTTTTTTTTATTTTTTTATTTTTTTTATTTACAGAAAAATACAAGAGTTAACTCTTGCATTTAAAAATTCCACATTCGAATTACGCCATAATTTTTTTACCAAATGATAGATACCATCTCCGTGTATTACCTCCCGGAGTAGGACCTCATGAGATGATCCAGGAACACCACAATCTACCATGGAAAATGTGATTTTTTCACTTTTTAAACCCCAAACGAACACTGAAATTCTAATCCGATCCCATCGATCATACCTGCATTGGAAAGGTATTTCCAATATCTATCGATTGATGGTACCCCCAAATATAAATTCCGCCAGGTTTGTCCAGTAGGCTTGAAACAAATTTGGACAATCCCAAGTAGACCTTCATTCCGGGATTTATTTAAATAGGAAGGAGTTGCTTCATTTCAAATTTCTATATATCATTGGAAAGGCAAAAGATCAAGCTTTCATTTGATTGGGGTTTTAGAATTTTCCAATGTGGATTGTAGATTTTCCTTTAACATTGAAAAACATCAATTTTCGATGAATTTTAAAGGTTAGTTCCAAGATGATCCAATCAACTTATGGCACCCAGATTTTTAGTATTTATAATAGAGGATATCGGACGTCTTTTGCTACCATCCCCATTATTATATCTCATCAGGTTTCCTCACAGTCGTGTCCCAAAGTTGACCCCCTGCGGAAAATTCAAAAATATTCATTTGACGCTCCTGATCGTAATCGCCGTCGGATAACAAAAGTGCTAAAACAAAAGTTTTATCATTTTATCTACTCTATCACATATCCAAGGGCCAATGTTGTATCTTGAAAAAAACTGAATTTTCCATTTTTTCATATTTTTTGAAAAAAATGTATGAAAATAAAAAATTTTTTTTTTTCTTTGTCAATGGATTGTTTTCGTAATGGTGGCGTATTCGAAAGGTATTGTCCTTTTGTAGTATTTCTTTCCCAGAAACTTTTCTTTTATCTATTTTAGTTTTTTTTTTTTTTCAAAAAATTGGTTTGTCAATCGTTTGTTTTTGTCGGGCATCCACAAACGCGCGCGTAAATAGCGCAAAATTTGTACATAACTTAATTGTTTTTTTTTAATGAAATTATCACATTAAATATTTTTTTAATTATACAAAATCACGTACTAATAAATGATAATATTAATAATACTAAGAGAGTAAAGACTTATTATTATATAAATAATTTATAGAGTAATAAAAAAAATTAACTATAATTAAAAATTGCACAAATTAAATTAAAATATATCATCCCGCATTATATGTCATTATGAAATCGCGATCACACTATTATTACACTATTATACCTTTACGATTACGATCCAATTAATAAATTATAATGTTAATGAACATTAATTTTCATATGTTTAAAAAATTTACTAGCTTTATTTGCCATATCATCATCATCACCATCACCACCATCATTTGGTTTTGATTCAACAAATTCCATTAAATCTTTTGCGGCCAATAAACGTTGTTGAAAATTTCTTTCATTCATTTCATCAATAGCCTGTTGCATAAATACATTTAATACATTCGATACGTGTTCGGTGACCCTTGTTCTAAATAATGTTGTTATAACCGAAATCATAGCATTTCCAATCCAATCCGTTAAAATATTACCACGTAATCTAATATCAATATTACTGTTTTTATGGGGGGAAAATAAATGAATAAATGAATATATTAAACGTTTCAAATAGATTTATATATATTTTTTTTCTAACATACCCAATTGAAACAACACGAAAATTTTGCATAAATATAAAGAAATCCCATGTATCAATTAGAAAATCACATGCAAATACCATATTATCAACATCACCTAAAACATAACCGGTCCATCCACCGATATTCATAAATATTGAACGATAATCATATCTAAACTGAATATATATATAAAAATAAAAATATCATTGATTACATTACACTAATTGTGAATTCTATTTCATATTTTTTTTTTGACTAACATTCATACTATTAAATGATGCTGATGTTTGAATACGTATCAATTGTGATTGTGTATTGAATGACATAATTGAATTACCCACTCTAGTAGCTCGATGAAAATCATACATTTTACCATCCCATAAATAAATTGTTGCACTGTATGTTATCAAAATGTATCTCTAAAATTTAAAGTATAATATAAATAAATATAAATACAAAAATCAACTCACAAATCATCACAAATCAATAATAATTTAATGATTATTTTACCACTTCAAAATCTTCTACCATATCTGGTAATGCAATGGCACCACCACCAACTTCATATACCCATGGTCCAAAACGTTCCATTAAATAATCCATATAAATATTCATATTTGCATCTCGTGAATTTAAACTGTAAAATATACATAATGATAAATTTGGAATTTGAAATTTGAATTAATAAAATTTTTTAAACACATTAAAGAAATTACTACGATATAATATATAATTTCATACATTATAATTGAATTCGATTTGGAGGAGTCATCAACAAAATCACTCAATTCTATTTCTTTATTATTATTATTATCATCACTATGAATTGGATCCGATAGTTGATGATCATGATCATCATCATTAATTATTACCAATTGATCATCATTTTCTTGTCCATGACTTTTAACCGCCAATAATATAATTGATTTTGTTTTTAACAATTCGGCCGAACAAACAATAAACGATGTATTTATTAAAATACCAAATAATGAAATTAATAATAAAATATCACCGATAAATTTCATTTTGATAAATTTCTCGCCTTTATTATTAAATTATTAATTAATAATGTAAAGTAAAATATTGTTTACTTCTATTTTTATATAATATATAATCAAATCAGAATCAAATCGAAAAAAAAAATCAAACCAATAACGTAAAAATTCATTATATATATTCAATTTAATAATAATTATATTTATATTCATGTCTTTTTTTGTTATCTAAAAAAAAACATTTTGGTTTTTTTAAACATTTTATATATGCGAAAATGATTAAAATCTATTTTGTATGTAAAATTTTGTTTTTGTATTTTTGTAATTGTTTTGTTTTCTGTTTTGATAAAAAAAACATAACATAAAAATGGATAAATATTTATTAAATTTATTAATATATTACTCTAAATTTTTTTTTTAATAGAGAATTTAATTCTTTGATTTTGTATAAAAATTAAAATGCAATAATTGATTTATTAATTATATTATGTGGAAAGCAAGAGTTTGAATTTTTTATTTAGAATTCATTAACGGTACTACAAAAAAAATATAATAGAGAATTTCCTATTACATAAAATTAAACAGAATTTCCTCTATTTTATTTCTATGTTGATTTTAATTCTAATATAATATAACTCCAATTTTAAGAAGTTCTAAAATCATCCATTTTTTTCAAAATTTAAATTAAAAAAAAACTTACAATTTTTTCTTTCCCAATTCATAAGAAAAACCCCATCAAATGATAATATAAAAACTATAAAAATGTCAATTCTCATATCCACATATCCCATTCACAATTCATGATAAGATAAAAAAAACCTATAAGATAATAAAAAAAAAACCTATCTATAAGATAAAAAAACCAAAAAAACCTACCAATAAGATAAAAAAAATTCATCTATAAAATTGTGGCGAATTTTATTTTAATTTATAAGATAATTATTACCTTCACCTTTTTGCCACTGTATGCCGCCGCCATTTTGTAAAAATCTTAAGTATTTTTTTTTTATGTTTTCTTTTGACAATTTAAATTATTTATTTATATTTGAATATTTATTTATTTTTTTTTTTAATTCCAATTCGTGGTCGTACTTTGCGTTCGCAGCAGTAACTGATAAGAAAAAAAAAACAAAAAAAATTATATTAAAAATAAATAAATAAATAAATAAATAAATAAATAAAAAATAAATAATTTTACTTAAATGATTTCGTTCATTAATAAATTTTTTATAAATAATGAACAACAATCAATTAATTGTATTTATAATATTTATTATTGCATCAGCAACAATCAGTAGTTGTACAGTAGTTGAAAAATCATCATCATCAATTGTAGGAAAAAAAACTCAAGAAAAACAACAACAAGAACAACAAAACGCAGCTAAATCTCAAGAAGAATCCAAATCATCAATAAAATATCATCGTCGAAATGAAGAGGTAAGATTATATATTCATAATAATAATAAATAATAATAATAATAATAAATAGATTAATAAAATTGACACATTTATCACAAAAATATTAGATTGTGTTATGTCGAATGTTATTTTTTATTTTTCTAATTAAAATAGAAAAATCTGAGATATATTTTACTGATAACTGATAATTAATTTTTGTATTATTTATTTTATTTTTGGGTAATTTACATTCAAATATCAAAAATACACACACAAACCCACTGACACACACAGGGTTGTACCGATATCGTAAGAGATGATGAAACATTATTAGTTTTGTCTACATTAGGGGGCGGATTAACAGCTGTTGATCCATTATCGGGTGATATACGATGGCAAATTGATGATGGTATGAATAATTTACAGTTTTACGTTTTATTTATTGATGAATGATTTGTATATTTTATTTTATTTTCCCATTTCAGAACCCATAAATATTCATGTACAACAACAACAACAACAACAACAACAACACCACCAATCAAATGATTTACCATTTCCACAATATTTACCAAATCCACGTGATGGTAGCCTTTATCAATTGGGTGATATGGGTGGTTTACGAAAATTGCCCTATACAATACCAGAATTGGTTGCAAATGCACCGTGTCGTTCAAGTGATGGTATTTTATATTCAGGACGAAAAAGTGATGTTTGGTATTTAATTGATCCGAAAACTGGTAGACGTGAACAATTACTAGGTAACAATATTATTGAATACGTGTGTAATAAAACAAAAATAATAATAATAATAATAATAATAATAATAATTGATTTTTTGTATAGGATTTGAATCACAGGAAGATAATGTACAGGAAACAATTGGATGGTCAACAACATCACGTTATGTTTATTTGGGACGTACACAATATACAGTTTTAATGTATGACAGTTTATCGAATGAGAAAAATTCAAAACCATGGAATGTTACATTTTTTGATTATTCATCACATACAATGACACCGGAAATATCACAAAAATATGGTAAATAAAAAAAAAAAATGTTTGTTTTTTATGCATTTTTAGTACATTCACACAGTGAAAATACATTTTCACTTGTACACAATTCTTCTACAGAATCTCAAATGTCTATTTCGAATTTCTTTTGTGTGTATGTGTGTATTTTATTTTAGAATGGTTACATTTATGTGGCAGTGCCAGTGGATTAACGGTAACATTAAATCGTAAAAATGGTGTATTTCGATGGCAACAACATTTAATGAGTCCCATTGTTGATGTATTTCTATTGAGCTCCGAGGGATTATTAAGTGTACCCTTTCAAACGGTATCCGATGATGCATTAAAAAATATTGCTGAATCAAGTATTGAAGGACAACGAACAGTTGTTAATTTATAGTAAGTTATTATTTAATAAAGATTTTGACGGTTAAAAAGGGATTAAATTATTATAATTTATTTTTATAGTGAAACATTATATGTTGGTGATCATCCATTAGGATTATATGCAATACCATCATTAGTGGAAAAAAATACAGCAACAATTTCATCAAATCCACCCGTTAAATTATTAGGAGGACCTATGAATGATGGTTATGATGGTGTTGTTGATGATGACGAAGACGATCATGATGATGATGGCGATGATGATGGCGATAATGAATTAAATCAATTAATTAATAATAAAAATAAAATGATAATAAAACGACAACCAAAAAAAAATGTTATTGTAATGGGTAATTATCAAATACCAAAAATTGCAACTGATGTTACAATAAATATTGAACCATCAACAACATCGACAACAACAAAAACATCAAATTCAAATTATAATATAATTAAAAAACCATCAAATAATAATAATGAACAATATAAAAAAAATATTTTAACTATAAACAATAATAATGAAGATGATGATGATGATGATGATGATGAAAAAATTATTAAATTACCATCATCATCACCATCACCATCGGACGAATCGTATGATCATAATGATCAAAATAAAAAAATTCTATTCGATCCAATAATAAATCATGATGATCATTTAGTAAATGGTAAAAATGATGAACAATTATCAAAAGAAATAAATAATCAATCAACGAAAAAATCAACAAATATCAACAACAACAACAACAACAATAATACAAAAATAAAATCAAAAACATTATTATTGAAATTCTATCAATTTGCAAAAAATTGGTTAAATGATCATGAAAATAATGTTATTAAATTAATGGTTATCATTTGGGCTGGTACAATGATTGCAATGTTTTGGTATAGTCGTAATGCGGTACGACAAGCCCGTCAAATTGGTAGTGGTACCCAACAACAACAATCCCAACAACAGGACAATGACAATGACAATCAAAGTGGTAATAATTCAAATAATGGTAGTAAAGGAGGTAGTCAAAGTGGTGGTGGTGGTTCTGGTGAAAGCAGTAATAAAGGATTAAGTTATCAAGAGCTAATTGATTTGGGTAATGGTGAAATTAAAGTGGGTAAAATATGTTTTAATTCGTATGATGTATTGGGTAAAGGTTGTGAAGGTACATTTGTATTTAAGGGTACATTTGAAAAAAGGGCGGTTGCCGTTAAACGACTATTACCCGAATGTTTTACGTTTGCCGATCGTGAAGTAACACTGTTACGTGAAAGTGATATGCATGAAAATGTTGTAAGGTATTTTTGTACGGAACAAGATCGACAATTTCGTTATATTGCTGTTGAATTGTGTGCAGCCACATTACAAGATTACGTTGAACATATTAATAATCATAAGGGTTATGAATTGAGAAAGCTAATATCATTTGGGAATGTTTTGGAACAGGCAACAAATGGTTTAATGCATTTACATTCATTGAATATTGTACATCGTGATATAAAACCACAAAATGTTTTGTTATCGTTACCGCAACCGAATGGATCGGTACGTGCAATGATTTCTGATTTTGGATTATGTAAAAAATTAAATTATGGTAAAACAAGTTTTTCAAAACGTTCGGGTATTACCGGTACCGAAGGTTGGATTGCCCCAGAAATGCTTAAGGGTCAACGGACAACAACATCCGTTGATATATTCTCATTGGGTTGTGTTTATTATTATGTTATTTCAATGGGTGGTCATCCATTTGGTGATACTGTTAAACGACAATTAAATATTCTGTCGTATGAATATGATTTGAAATATTTTCGTGAACATTTGGATTATTCAATGGTATATTATTTTTACAATTATAAACTCTATACTCTAAACTCTAAACTATATACAATTCTATTCTATAATTGTGTATATTTGTATATATCTCAATTCAAGATTTTAGCTGAAGAATTAATTACGGATATGATAAGTAAAGATCCATTACGTCGTCCATCGGCAAGAGCCATTTTAAAACATCCATATTTTTGGAAAGAAGATAAAATATTAAATTTTTTTCAAGTTTGTATTTTGTTTATGTGATATTGTTGTATTGGTATTGGAATGAACCACAACTCGATTGATTGATTGATTTATTTTATTTTATTTTCAATTATTTTTTAACAGGATGTTAGCGATCGTATTGATAAAGCAGATTATTCAATTGAACCGTTACGTACATTAGAAAAACATAGTAAATTCATTGTCAATCAAGATTGGAATTTACATTTAGATGCGATAATAACAGCCGATTTACGTAAACATCGGGGTTATCAAGGGGCAAGCGTACGTGATCTTTTACGTGCAATTCGAAATAAGGTATAAATACCGTGTATAGAATTTTCCAAATTCGGATTATTGTTCAATGAATTTATTTTATTTTTTTGATTTAGAAACATCATTTTCATGAATTAAATTTGGATATTCAACAGTGTCTTGGTGAAATACCATTTGAATTTACCAAATATTGGATAGAAAAATTTCCATATTTATTATCACATAGTTATCATACATTACAATTATGTTCAAATGAAAATCATTTTAAAATCTATTATGATAAAATGTATGTTTTTACAAAACCCGATTATTTTTATCGTATTACAAATGATACCGATTATGTACCATTTCAACAACAACAACAATCATCACCTGACGATCAATTATTGATAATGAAACGTGAATATATTAAAAATAATAATCGTAATCAAAATAATCAAAATAATCAAAATAATAATAATGATAATATAATAAAAAATCGTAAAAGTGGTTCGTATAATTTTCATCATAAAAATAATAATAATAATAATATGAGAAAACGTAATCAATTGATGAATCCTGATGGTATTAAAGGGGGTGTTAAATCAACATCACAACAACCACCACCAACAATACCACCGCCACCACCAACAATACCACTATTATCGCCTCCAAATATCGGTGGTGGTGGTGGTGGTGGTGCTGGTGGTGGTGGTGATGATGGAATTTTGTCACCCAGAAACGAATAGCAGAGAAAAAAGAAAAAAAATATAGTATGAAAGATTCGAAATCTCTTGGGTCTTTGCGGGTATATTTAAATAATAATTTTGTTTACTTAAAATTGTATTATTATTATTATCAATACATTCAATCACAACAACACACTTAATCGTTCAATTTCCATCCATCGTCATACACACATATATGTTTATTATTAATTATTTTTGCTGAAATTTTTTCATCGATGTTCTACAACACCGTTGGGACTTCATAACACCGTTGTAGAACATCGAAGAAAAAATATCAGCATTTTGTTTTATATATAATTAAAATAATAATAATATTAATATTAATATTAATTTAAGTTTCTTAGTAGATAGTTCTTTTTTATATTATACAATATTTGAAAAGTTTTATATTTGATATAAAAAAATGGACCAATTTTCAATTTATAATTAAAATAAATGGAAAAACAAAAATTAATAATTAATGTTTTTGATGCACCTAACTGTGATATTTATTTGTTTTTTGGTTTATTTTATTTTTAGTACACTTTAATTCTTTAGTTTTTAACAAAAATAAACGTTAAATGTTAGTTATAGTTTTATATTTAAAAAAAAAATTAAATTAAATTAATTAAAATAAAAATAAAAAAACAATCAAATGAATATTTTATTTGTTTACATTCCATAATTGGGATCATCTGTTGAATTTATAACTGCGGTTTATTCTTATATATATAAATTACATGATGAGGAAAAGATTGCATGATGAGGAAAAGATTGCAATGTTCACTTTTAAATGGGGTTTGGCATTGTATCATCCCTCTAATCGTGCATTGGTTTTTTTGTATGATAGCTTATTCGATCATAGAAAACCATTCTTTCGTGAATGATATACCAAAACAAAACAGAATTTTGAACAGAACAGAACATTTTATTTTGTAGAATATTTGAAAAGTTAAAAAGAAATTCAACGACATAGGGTTTATCGGCCGAAATAGCTCAGTTGGGAGAGCGTTAGACTGAAGATCTAAAGGTCCCCGGTTCAATCCCGGGTTTCGGCACACGAATATGTTTTTTTTATTATTTTTTTCTCCAAATTATATTTATTCTAAAATCGTTCAACTTACACTTAGAATATATATTTTATTTTTTTATCATATATTTTTATTAGAATACATTTCACAAAAAAAATATGATAATGATTATGGAATTTTGTTGTTTGAGGGCGCCGTGGCTTAGTTGGTTAAAGCGCCTGTCTAGTAAACAGGAGATCGTGAGTTCGAATCTCGCCGGGGCCTCTACTCCAATGTAAAAACTTGGAGCACAAAATTTTTTGTGTTTTTTTGTTGATTTTCTATTGAATACAACAATAACAATAACAACAACAACAACAATATACATTGTTTCTTGTAAAAGTGTAAAAGAAGAACCATCTATCTATAATTATTGTTCCAATTTTTTTTTTTTTTTAATCTCTCAAATAAAATATATTGTCACAATTATCGATAATATAGACGATTTGTAATTTGTAATTTTTATACAAATGTTGATGTTGCTGTTGTTATGTTAAATATTACTGTTGTTTAGTTTTTTTTGCTGTTGTTTAGTTTTTTACTGTTGTTTAGTTTTTTACTGTTGTTTAGTTTTTTTTTTAGTGTTTTAAGGTTTTTTTTTTTTTTTTCGATTGTTTACAAGTTTTTTTTTTTTTTTAGTGGTAAATAATAAAAGAAAAATATTGTTTTTTTTTGTAATAAATTAAATAAAAATTGTAAAATCAATTTATGATTAAATATTAAATTAAATTATGAAAAAATTATAAGGTAATAAAAATTGTCTGTTGTATTAAAATTGCGGACGCGGGACGGGACGGGACGGGATTTTAATTTTCTTAATTGTTTTTTTTTTGTTGTTTTTATGTAATAAGACACAAAACAACACAGTAGAATTTATTTTGTATATATGACCTCTATCTAATATAATTTTATTATTAATAATTAACTTTTAAAATAATATTATATTTTAAAATACGGCACAATAACAATAACAACAACAACAACAACAGAAATACATGATAAAGTTTTTTTTTTTTTTTTTTTCATTTCATTTCCATTTATATTTATATTTAATAGTAAGAAACATTAAATTAAATGATGATTTAACAGAAAATAACACATTTTCAAAGTCATGAAAATGATTTGAGTTTTTTTTTATGTTTTTTTTGTTTTGTTTTGCATTTAAATTGATTAGATTTTCATTTGTCGGTGTGTGTTTGTTTTTGTGTTTTGGTAAAATATCTATATTTTTTTTTTTATTTTCTATTATCTTTGAATATCATCATCACAGAGAAGAACATATTAAAAAAAAAAAAATTGAATATAAAAAAACAGAATATCAATAAATGGACACGTGAATGAAGGAAGGAAGAAAGAAAGGAAGGACCCGCATAAACTAAAACATAATATAACAACAACAACCAGAGAACCAGAGTGACCGGATAAATTTCCACCAAAAAACAAGAATTTTTCACATACGGAAAACCTTATATATATATATTGATAGTGAAGTGACCTAAAGAAGAAGTAAAAAAAAAAAAAAAAATGAAGGCAACAATTGCAATAATACTCGTATTTGTTGGATGTTGTACAAATGTTGTTTTCTTAGAATATCTTGTTAAGTAAGTATAAAGATTACTTCTTGGAGATAGATATGATTAACAATATAAATATATTTGTTTTTTTTCTTTCCTCTATCTATCAACCGTAATTATAGAAATGATCCAGGATCTGGTAATCTTATAACATTTTTACAATTTCTATTTATTGCCATTGATGGTTTAATATTTACATCAAAATTTGGTATGGCTAAAGCACGTATTGGTTTTAAAGATTATACAATTTTAGTTGCAATGTTTTTTATTGTAAGTGTTTGTAATAATTATGCATTTGATTTTAATATACCGATGCCATTACATATGATATTTCGTGCCGGTTCATTAATTACCAATATGATAATGGGTATTTTAATATTAAAAAAACGTTATGATTTTTCTAAATATTTATCTGTTTTAATGATAACCGCTGGTATTATTTTATGTACAATAGTATCCGGTAGTGATGTTGTAAGTTAAAGTTTAATTTTTTTAATTTAAAAATAATGGTTTTTGATATTTTATTGAATTTTTTTGTGATATTATAGAAAAGTACAGCAAATCCAAATCTCAATACGGAATCAACGGCAATGGACAATGAAAAATTTTCAGTATTTTTCTGGTGGACACTTGGTATTGCATTATTAACATTAGCATTATTTTTATCAGCCCGTATGGGTATCTATCAAGAAGTTTTATTTAAACGTTATGGAAAACATCCACGTGAAGCATTATTTTATACTGTAAGTTAATAATCTAATGGAAATTACTATAATTACGAGTACCGGGTTCTTATGTGATATGTGTGTGTGTGTGTGTTTTTTTTTTATTTTAGCATTTACTTCCATTACCTGGATTTTTACTATTAACCAATAATATATGGGAACATATGAAAATAGCATCGGGAACAGAACTAATAAAATTACCATTCGTTTATAATGAATTTCAATTACCAATACAATGGATTTATTTAATTGGTAATGTTTTAACACAATACATTTGTATAAGTTCTGTGTATGTTTTAACAACGGAATGTACATCGTTAACGGTAACGTTAGTCGTAACTCTACGTAAATTTGTATCATTATTATTTTCAATTGTTTATTTTAATAATGAATTTACAATACATCATTGGATTGGTACATTATTAGTATTTATGGGTACAATGATATTTACTGAATTACTATCAAAATTAATGAATGCCATCATTGGAATGGTGCAATGTAATCCCCGTACAAAAACAATCGATGATAAATTGAAAAAGGTTAATTAAAAACCTGTATGAATGTGTGTGTGTTGGTGTGTTTGTGTGTGTGTTTGTGTATGCTTAATGATTACGATCGCGCTTATAATTGATTTATTTAATTATTAATTGTGTATAGTAAAAAAAAAAAAAAACAAATTTTTTTTAAGGTTATGTTGTATCAACATCATGATTTTAACAGTTATTTTTTTTTTTTTTAAATTATTTGCATAATATATAGTCGAACAAATACAATAATAATAATAATAATAATAATAATATAAGCAACAAATTTTTCTTTTAAAATATAATCGAATTGTAAGATATTTCTTTAAAAATGTTAACACGATATTTTATTTTAATATATAGTTTTTTTGTATAATAATTGTTTTGTTATAATTATATAATTTATTTGAGATGCGTTTCTGCGAGTGGTTATAAATAAATTAATAAATAAAAACTCTTACCTTTTTTTTTCTGTTTTTTGTCGTCGTAATTGTTCAATCGCCGCACATCTCTTTTATTGCTCTTTTAATTCATTAGCACACAGTTTTTGATTATATTTTATTGTACAGTTGATAAATGATTTTACTAATTTGAATCCCAATTGATTTTTGATTCAATGTTTGTTTATCAAATACGATATTGGCCAGTAAATGTTCAGCTTCCTGTTCGGTATGACACAAACGATAACGTTCCATTAATGCATATGGCGTTGGATACATATCAACAATAGCCAATGCTTTATCAATTGTTAATTGTTTTAATTGTAACAATTGTCGGATAAATAAATCGGTTATTGTAAAATTACGCATTTTTTGTGATTTTTTTTGAAATACACTAAAATCCATTAATTGCAGTTCACAATCATAATCGTGATTGATGATTGCGCCATTTTCATTGATTTTCATTAAATCTTTATTCTGTGAAGAAAAAAAAACCGGGGAGGGGGGAAAAACCAAAGCTTTAAAATGATTAGATAATATTAAAAAAAAAAAACAGTAAAACTCACCTTATACAAATCATTAATAAATAATTTTGTTAAATTAATTATATAATCCATTGAATCGGTATGCGAATCAGTAAATATTAATGAAAAACCATTATGCACTTCGGTATTTGTTGCGGCTTGTAATAAATTCGATAATGGTAATCCTAAATGCTTATTATTTGAATTTGAACCATGTGATTCAATTAGATAGATTACATTTGTGATACCACATTCGGTTAAACGAAATTTTTGCTCTTTAAATCGTCCATCTCGTATACTACCCGCTAAATCATCCATTCGTTTACGTTCAATGATATACGGTAACATTAATTCAATGCCCGAATTCATTTGGTTCATTATTATACGTTTATCACGGCATATCCATGCAAAATCACCAACACTCAAACGTTTCACTTCATATTTTATAATGGAATGTTTTTCTAATGCTTGTATTGTTGCGTCTAATGAACGTTTTGATTTTCTATAATTAATACACATTTAAAATATTAATCCTTCTATATATAATAATAATAATATTAACAAGGAATAACTTTACCCAGTAGTTTCTTGTGTATCAACAAGTAAAATTATATCAAATGTATTTTTTTTCATCAAAGTTGTTGTTGTTGTTGTTGTTGTTTTGGTTGTTGCGGTTAATAATTTATCATTAATTTCAATTTTAGATTCACTCACTGCTGCTTGAACATAAATTTCACATAAATTTCTATAGATTCTATTAATTCCGCCGGCCGCATTCTTGGTTATTGTTTCGTCTAATAAACCGGGATTTTCACAATTATATTTTTTCAATTGTTTATCCAACATTTGACATATGGCCGGTCCAAAACCTTCTAAAATAATACATTCCCGGCCAGTTTGCATAACCAATGGATATTTTCGTAACGATTGTAATGCCGTTTGTAGTACATACCGTTTTATGGAATCTTTTTCTATTGCTTCCCGTAACCATTCCTCTAACCATAGTTCAAATAATGGATTTGGTCGTTTTAATTGTAATTTTATACGATATTCATTATTGGACATTTTTTTTACATTTGTTTAGAATTAATTAAATTAATTATTATTATGATTTTAACAGAATTTCAACTTAAATTATGAATTACAAATTAAAAAAAAAACACACCCGCACAATTCAAACTGAAACTGAACTGAACAAAAATAAAATTGCTGTAGTTGTAATGACATGAAAATTGTTTGTTTTTTTTTTTTTGTGAGGGGGGTGGTGAACGCTTTTTTTTACTTAATGCAGAGGGCAGAGTTGTTACAAAACAAACCATGGAATAAATAACATAAAAATTTTGCTCAATTTTTACACACAACATTTGTACACACAAAAATACCATGGAATATTTTAATTATTATATTATTTCATGCATAACTTCATTATATTGATTTTTATTTATTTAAAATCATTTAAAAGGTTTATATACAAAAAATTTAAAATACACAACACTAGATGGAGTGTTTTATAAATAAATAAATGTTTACCAAATTTTTCAAATTAATTTTTGCATTGGATTTTATGTTTGTTTTTGACACAGAATTTCAAATGGATTGTGATAGAATGATACATTTATAATAGAATATTTTAATTTTATTCCAAAATTTGAATTCTTAAACGTTAATTTTTTGTGTTCTTATACAATACAATATAATTACGATCGATAAAATCGTGTGAATGCAAAAGTTTTAAGAGTTTTTTTTTCAACTAACCTGGATTACGGTTAATTTTGCTGCTGCTACTGCTGTTGTTGTTGTTCTTGTTGTTGCTGATGACTCTGTCGTATATGCAATGATAAACTTCTACGTGCCTTATAATCACGATCACAAAAATTACATTGAAATCGTATAACCTCCTGATGGATTTGCATATGCTTTTGTTGTTCTTCGGCCGATATAAATGTTTTACCACATTCACTGCATTTAAATGGATTATCATTCGGGTGGATTTCACGCATATGATTGACTAAATTCATTTTATGACGATATCCACTTGTACACAATTCACATTGATATGGACGCTCTTCGGTATGTAAAATTTTATGAATTTCTTTGGCAGCAAAACGAACAAATCCCTTATTGCATACATCACACTTAAATGGACGTTCCTTTAGATGAACAAATCGTATATGATTGTGCATTACCGAATATTTATTAAATATTTTATTACACGTTGGACAAACGTGTTGTTGTGGTGGTTGTTTTTCTTTTTTCGACGATACTTTCATTTGATTGAATACTTTTTTTACCGTTGAATCTAATTTTTCCACTTGACGTTTTCGTAATAAACTTGCTGCTGTTTCTACGGTTGCTGCTGCTGCTGTTGAATCTGCTGTAGTTTGTGAAGTTTTTTGTATGCGATTGGTCACATCAGTAGAAGAAATATTAATATTCTTTGTATTTAGATTATTTATTGGATGTCGACGATCTACGTGTTGTTTTAACATTGATGCATTTACATAAGCTATAATAAATATATAAATTTTAAGTTACAAAATTTTTTTTTGGGTTATTATTGCGAATTTTATTAATATAAGATTTAATTATATACCAAAACTTACCTTTATCACAATTATCACATTTAAATGGTCTTATGTTTGTGTGCAATTTCAAATGAACTTTTAATGAATTTGGATGAAAATAACCTAAGGAGGAATGAAACATTTTGTGAAATTGGGTAACTTTCAATAGCATAAAATATACTCTACTCACTGTTTCCACAAATTGTGCATACAAAACGTTTTATATTATTATGTTTATCTAAATGTAATTTCAATACAGTTAATCCTTTAAAACCTATAGAAATAGAAATAAATACACATTTTTATAATCATCCTCCGTCCTCATTTTTTTTATTGGGTATTATTGGGTATACTTACCAGCACCACAAATATTACATAAATATGGACGATCATCGGTGTGCACCCGTTCATGAACCTCTTTATGGGATACACGTAAAAATTTCTTATCACAATACGAACATTTATATTTATATCTTAATTGTTGTTGGATGTTGCCATGATCATTATCATTATTATCATAATTACCCACCACCACATTATTACATTCTTTCATATGTTTATTAAAATAATATTTATCGGTAAAATCCATTGAACAATATTTACATTTTAATTGTTTTGGTGAATGAATGGTAATAAAATGATTTTTTATATACGATTTAAAACGAAATGATTTATTACAAATATCACATAAATATCGATTATTATGTGTACCGGCAGACATCGTCGACAATTTAGAATTGTATTGGAAAATAGCATCAGGTACAATTACATTATTTGTATTATTATTATTATGATTCTGTGATAAATTTACATCATTGTTTGTTATAACAGTTGAATGTTGTTGTTGTTTTTGTGATGTTCCTTCCAATTTACTATTAACAAATTCAAAAATTGAATCACCACCAGCAGCAGCAGTAGTATGATTTGTATGATGATAATTATTTAAAATAACATCATTTTCCAAATATTTATTATTATTATCAATCATCATATCAACATCATCAGTAATAATCATAGCCAAATCATCAACATCTTCTTTTTTTTTTATTCTATAATCAGCAGTGGTCGATTCTTTTATGAAACTTGTAAAATGTTCCCGTAAAATTATCTGGTTTCGTTCACATTCTTTACGAAATTGATAAATTTTTCGTATAAAAACATTACATTCCGAACAAATATATTGTGGTAATCCATCATTTTGTTCAATTTTAAATTGCATAAGATGTAATTCATTAATAATTATATTATTATTAAGATTATTATTATTATTATTATTATTAAGATTATCGAGTCGATTATTTGTGACCATTGAAATATTTGCAAAATTAATTTCATCTTTGTATCCATCATAAGAATGATAATCATTATTATCATCATTATCGTTACGATGATTAAATAAAGGTAATAATTGATCAATAGTTTTATTTCTTAAACATGTTCGACATGTTTCATTATTATTATGATAGATATGCTAAATGAATTAATTCAATCAAAAAACATATAAACAAAAGGTTTAATTATAATATAATAAATAATAATGATTTATATTTCTATTTATAATACCTGATTTTCTGGAATATTTTCATCAATTATTAAAATTGTTGAAAAATTTGGAACTGCATCGTCGTCGTCAACATCATCAATTATGGGGTTTTCCATATTTTTGTTTATTGTTTTTTATTCATAACAAATTAAAAAAAAATATTGTTTTTATTTTACAAAAATTATATATTAAATATTTATTTGAATTATATTTTGTTTTAATTCTATTAAATAAAAAACATTAACTTTTTTAATTAATTTAATTGTTTTTTTTTATATTTTTTTGGAATGCAAATTAAAAAATAAATCTCTCAAATGTTATAAAAATCGCAATAAAAAATAAAAAATAAAAAAAAACACATACAATTGTCGACAAAATGTCGTCGTATTATAACCATTGTTCAATGCATAATATCGATAATGCAGGTAATGCAGGTGGTGTAATTTTAAAAACTGCGTGTGTAGAATATTTTTTTATTTGACGTTTCATGTTCCATTTGCAAAATTTGCAAATGGCGCAGCTTGTCGGCCATTATTAATTTTTATTTTTGTTGTTTATTGTTTATATTTTTAATTGTTTTTTTTTTTTTTAGGTTTTTTGTATTGATTGATATTAAAATTGGTAAATTAATTGTTAAAAATAGATTTAATTAATCCTAATATTGTAGGGTTTAACAATAATAATATGAATAAGGAAATAAAAGTATTCCATATAAATAAATAATTAATAGAGTTATAAAACAAGATTTATTTTTCCGATGGTTTAATTCGGCGAACTTTTACGAAATCCTACAAAACCTGCAAGTCTTGCAACTATCAGCTATCGGGGATGTTTAAATGCTTAAATGCTACTGCTAAAAAAAATAATAATTACATTTTTCTATTTTTTATATATATATATATGTATATATTTTAAATGATTAATTAATAATTTTTCTTTTTTAAATATTATTATTAAAATTCTATTTTGAAAATTAAAATGTTACATTTTTTTTTTTTGACTTTTTCTTTAATTTATCTAATTTAAAGGAAATAAAAATTAAACGTACAAAAACCAAAAAGAACTTATAAAAAAATTACATATAAAAACAAAAAAAAACGCAGAAATTATAGACGAATTTCTATGAATTAAAAACTGAGGGTGAAAGAATTTTATTTATAAAGCAGAAAAGGGTGGGTTTTTTTAAAAGATCTTTTCAAAATTCAGTTCCAGCCCCACTCCAGGAGTGGGGTTAGTGATGTGGAGCTGAATTAATGATAAAAAAACAAAATGGTGGATAAATGCAAGGTTTAATATTTTTCTTTTTTAAATGTTTTATGGAAAACAACCACAAAAAAATCATTTCAATTTCAAAAGGTGTTTCGGCGTTGTTTTACACAATTGCATTATATAATCGAATATTAAAACAACCCAAAAACAAAAAACCCCCATTGAAAATTGTGTAAAATTAAAAGTTTTACGTGATAAAAAAAAAAATGTTTGCCCCCCCCCTTTTGATTGTGATTTTCAAAATTGCTATTCAAATTCAATATTATTATAGCCTAAAAAAAAACTCTATAGATATTGAACGAAATTATAGTTAATTGATTGGTATTTGTTAGTTTTTTTAAATTAATTTATTGCCGTTGTTGATGATTGGGGTATTATCGATGATGTGATGTTCATTGATCCAAATGTCGATGATGATGATGATGATGATTGTGGATTTGTAGTTGCAGCAACCCATTTTAATTTATCCTTACGTGGTGGTAAATCAAAATGATAAAATTGACATTCCATTTTATTATTACAAAATTTACCAAAATGACATGGTTTCGGATGATAAAATGTACAAAGTGTATTTGTACAATTGGGAAAAAATCGACATAATGCTGGTAATACGGTTGTAGCCGTTATTGTTTTATAATTTGAAACTGGTACAACGTGTGATGCTGATCGCCGATAAAAAAAAAAAAATATATATATAAATTAAAAAAGTTAGATTGTATTTTGCCACAAACACACATACTCACAATAGACATAAGATACTTACATAATGGGGCAGCAACTGATGATATTCCACCGGTTGTCACCGTCGGTATTATACTATGATAAAAATTACAATTCAATCGGTTGCATGTTAAATCAAATTTACACTTTGGATGTATATATAAACATTTATCACCGAATGTACAATTTGGAAATGTTTTACACAATTGTTGTGTTGGATGCATAAATTCACAATTATCACCTTTACCACATATTGGAAAATATGTACAACGTGATTTTGATTTTAATTTATGGCCAATGCCACCAGTTTCACCAGTACCGGACGACGACGACGACAATACAATAGATGATCCCGATATGATTGCTGATGATACTGTAAAAGAAATGCGCAATAATTAGTCTATATTCGGTTAGGAAACTGCCCGGAACAATAAAAATTAAATATAATCTCTATGTACTTACATGACGGTATATTTTCATATTTTCTATTTGTTTCTCCACTTTTCATAATTTTAACACGTCTATTTTCTTTTGGTAACTCAATTTGTATGTTATCCGAATTGAATTGTTGTTCCTCTTTATTATTATTACTATAATTATCAATATCCGAATCAATAATATTAATATTAATATTGTTACTGTTTTCATATTTTGAATGATGTATCATTTTTTTCAAATCATTTTCTGTTTTGGATTTTTTAATCGGTTGTGATTGTGATTCATTTGAATGGTATTTTGATGATGTTATGCTGATGGTTGCATTTGAAGATCGTAATTTATGATTTGGATTTAAATTATTTCTTGATATTGTTGTTGTTGATGATGATGGTGAATATAAATCAAATTTAATTGGTGAAACACGAGAACGTTTTAAATTTTTATTTAATTTTGATTCTAATTTTTTAGATTCACGATTTTTTTTACTACTACGTTCAACAATTTTACGTAATTCATTAACATTTTCATCATCATCATCCACATAATGATCATCATTTACATTCGATTCTTCAACTGCAATATTATTATTGTTATTATTATTAATGATAATTTTATCATGATTTAAATCAGACTTATTCAATTTATTTAATTTATTATTATTATTATTATTATTATCTTCTATTCTATCGTTAGTAACCGTTTTTGTAATAATTATTTTTTGACTATTTTGATGCTCATCTTTATCTTGTCGATCGGCCGACGATGATGATGATAATGATTGATGTGAATGCTGATGCTGATTATGATGATGATGATGATGATGGTGTTTATGTTTTATTTTTGATTCATCCGATTTGATTCTATCTGATTGAATGATTTTTAATAAATTTTGATCATCATTTGATTTATTATTAAAATTAGCAGCACCGTCCAATGTAACGACAAATTGTGTTTTTGTATCATAAATATCATCAGTGTTTTTCAATGGTGAATCACTAGAAGAATAATAATAAAATGGTAAATTAAATATCTTGAAGTTCTGGTCACCACTAAAGAAAGGTGGTCATGATAAAGGTGAGATTCATTTGATTTATCTCTATGACAATGAAATGTTTCAGATATCGTCTCAATGGGGAAAATTTTGATTAAATCTTACCTTTTAATTAAATCATCATCACTGCCGGCAGCAACGGCAGCAGCAGCAGAAGCAGCAGCAACAGAAGCAGCAGAATTACCACCACTTACATTATTTATATTAACCGGTATATAAACATAATTTCCTTCGTGTTCCTCCGTGCTTTGTGATGTAATGTGTCGTTGAGATGTTACCACTTCCGGTATATATTCTTCATCATGTTCAATACTTTCAGGTTCAATATTTGTTACATTATCATCCTCCTCTTCATCATCATCATCTTCAATGCGATGTACTACCATTTCATCATCAATTTCCGTTACAATAATATCGTCATCATCATCGTCATCCTCATCATTGTTAATACGAATATGATGATGATGTGGATGATGTGAATGATGTTGATGATTATTCTCATCATCATCATCATCATCAACATTATTATTATTATAATTAATTGTTGTATCACCTGGTATTTGTATAACAATACTATCTTTTTGTTTTGATCTTGTTTTTAACATTAAATTATTATTATCACGATAGGTTTTTGTAAATAAATCAGGTTTATCATTTATTAATTTTGTTGATCGAGATCCTGATGATCCTGTTTTTGTTGGTGTTGTTGTTGGTGAGGTTGAGGTTGCCGGTGACGGTGTCGATGTCGTCGATACTGTTGTACGTAAATCAGGTTTTGGTTTAATAAATGCAGTTGATTTTTGAGCTTCAGCAACGGCACGTAATAATAAATGGGTACATGCTTGTTTATTCGATGGTATTTTTGGACGTGGTTGAATTTTTACAACTGAATTTATCGGTACCTCAATGTAATCTTCATCGTATTGTGGTTTTGGTGGTGCTTTAATAACACGTGAACCGATACGTGATTTTAATGTATCACTTAATTCGGTTTTCGATGACGATGACGATAACGATGACGATTGCGTTGTTGTCGCAGTCATTATGGTTGGTGATGTTGTTCGATATATTTCTTTATTCAATGAACCACGTTTATCATTTAACGACGATGATGATGATGATGATGATGATGGTAAACTATTTGAAATTGTAATTAATGGTTTTGATAGACGTTCAGTAATTGGTATACGTATTTTATTTGGATTATCACCGGTGGTACGTGATGTAAAACGTTCCAATTCATTTACGTCATCTCGCTGACGACGATATGAAGATGAAACAGCGGCGGCAACAGCAGCAGCCGCACTTGTATACATTTCATTTTCTGTACGTCTGTGGGCCGATAAACTTATAATATTATTTGAATTTGTTTGTGTTGTTGATGATGTTGTTGGACGTACACCTAAACGATCCATAATCGATGGTTTTTTAGTTATATTTTTTTCATTATCTTTGATCGTGTTCACTACAGTTGTCCTTCGCAACAATTCCCTATCCATTTCTTCTTCATAGGAAATATGAGAACGATTGTTTTTTTTATAACGATTGTTTTTTGTATCCGATTCATGTCCCGATTGAATTGGATTGAATTCGTTCATTGTTTTATTTGATTTATTTGAACGATGTGTTATGCCACCAATTGGTTTTGGACTTGTTGTTGTTGTTGTTGTTATTTTCGCTTTTTGCGTACCACCAATTGAATATTGTTGTTTATCCATATCCATTAAACCTGATAAATTATCATCATCTAATTCTTCACCATCCGCCTTTAAATTTATAAAATCTTCATCTTCAGATTCAGCAGCATTTACGTTTTGATTAATAGCACTACAGCCTTCACCAAAACGATTACGATTACGATCATCATCATCATCATTATAATCATAATCATCATTATCTTCATCATCATCATTATATTCAAAATCATCATCGTCAACCAAACCTTTACGTTTCAATTGTCTTTTAGCTTGATAGATTATTTTTTGTAATTCAGCCAATTCAACAACTTCTTTATGTGATCCAATTGGAAATTTTCCAGTAACACTTTGATTTTTTGATATTTCACTTATTGTTGGTATATCAAAACCATCATCGATTTTTACAGGATTTATTGTGGTTGTTGATGTTGTTGATGATGATGATGATAATATATCGGTAGTGGGGGCTGATTCATTTGACGATTGATTTGTTTGCTGTTTATCGTCTAAGGCTGATGATATTATCGTAGTATTAGTAGTATTAGTAGTAGTACTTGAAATTGATTGTGGTGTTGTTGTTGTTGTTGGTGCTGATGCTGGTGGTGGTGTTGTTGAACCTATTGAGGCCCGCACCAATTTTTCTTCATTTTTTACCTTTGAACTTAAACTGGACTCAATTCTTATTGTTTCCTTTGCTCGTTGTATAAAATGTTCAGCAAACACATCAGTTATCGATGGTATAATTACAGTGGGATTTGTTGTTGTTGTTGTTTTGGTTGTTTTAGTTGATTGTATTACCGTATTGGATGATGGTGTTGTTGTTGTTGTTGTTGTTGCTGCTGTTGCTATTGATGTCATTCCCACCCCTATTTGATTAGGCACTATTATGGTAGTAGATGCTGTTGAAATTGATGATGATGATGATGATGTTGATGCTGCCACCGTTGCCGAGAATGTACGTTCTTGTGATTTTTCCTTTAATGATCGTTTCATTTTCTTTTTCTTTTCTTTTTTATCTTTTTTATCCGTTGATTCGCTTAATTTTCTTTTAGTTTTTGTAGTTACTATAAAAAAAAAACAAATTAATTGAGGATTATTATCGAAATTGATCGGAATTGATTATTTTGGTCCCACAGTTCCCAAAAAAAAAAAAAAATTATATTAAAAAAACATAACCACATTTTTTTTTTTTTTTCGTTTCTTGTTAATAGTTAATAGTTAAACATGAATGTAAACACAATTAACATTTCAATCCAATTGAATATACAATATATATATATAAATTATGCAATTAAAAAAAAATAGATCAAAAAAAAAAACCACTTACATGATGCTGCTGATGTTGCAGCAGCAGCGGCCGCTGTTGCCGAAAGTGTAACTTCCTGTAATTTTTGTAACACTTGATGTAACCAATTAACAAATGGTTCTGTATTTGAACCCAAAAATAAATTTAAATCTTCAATCATTTGTTGTTTTGATCGTTTATTTGCAACCATTATCATAACATAATCGGGTAATTCATCATCAATATAACCAGATGATCCACCCGAACCCAATTCGATAAGCTTTGCTTTGACAGCACTCTGTTTTGTTGTTTTTTTTTGTTTGTTTCATTTTATTTTATTATATCAAAGAAAACAATACATAAACAATTAAATATTAGTTTTATTTAGTAAGAATATATATTTAAAAAATTTGTAAAAATTAATCAATTTCCTGTCCTCAATATTCTCGATATATGCTATATATATATATACAAATATATTGAATCATCGAATGGACGAGAAAAAAAAAAAAAAAATAGTTTACCATCATTTTGGTGCCAACTTCTGATCCCAATGTATCCATTATATTTTATTGGTGTGTTTATGTAGAATGGTTTTTTTTTTTTTTTTGTTAATTAATATATGTTAATTAAATACAAATTATTTTAATTTATCTATTTATTTATTTTTTTCTATACTATAAATTAAAATTAAACCATTTTTTTCTTTTATTATTTTTCTTTTTTTTTTTTTTTTACTTTTGCATTGATTGAACACTCAATAATTTTTTTTTTTTATACGACGAAACGAATGTCAAATGATAAAATGATGATGATGGCGATTGTCGTATGATGACGGCTAAAAAAAGGAAATAAATTGCTGTTTTGGCTAAGAAAAAACCATAAAATTGTTGAAAAACCTTAAAACTGTTAAAAAAAAAACTCTTAATACTGTTGAATTTTTTTAGAGTTTATTAAAATTATATGGAGATTTATTTAGATATTATTTAAACTAATATAAAGTATTTTTAATAATCTAAAATCTATTGTGATAAAATTAAATAATTAAATCATAAAATCATAAAAACGAATAAAATAATTCAAATCCATTTAATAAACCCCAGTAAAGATACCAGAATCGCTTTACAAAAATGTTGCCGTGGGCGAAAAAATTGACGTGGGGCGAATGTTTTTCCAATAAAAAAATAGCGAAAATGTCGAAAATGTCATATAAATTATAAATACGTTAATTTTTCGTATTTCTATTTATTTTTTTTTTTTTTTTTGTATGCGGTGAAAACAAATCAAATATAAATTAAATTTAAAAACAAAAGAAATTAAAAACTAAAAATTAATTAAAAACAAATTGTTAATTAAACAAATACACGTTAATTATACAATCGTTATATTTTGTTGTTTTATTTAAATTTATTTAAAAGTTTCGTTTCGTAATAAATGATGACAACATTTTTACCAAAACCAAAAAGAGTTCAAGAATTGCCACCACTTGAATTGGATTCTGAAGATGAATTAAAAACACCTCAAAAACGTTTAATACTTATTGGTGATATCAATTATAATGATATGATTAATAATAATGATAATAATAATCAAAATAATAATGATAATAATTTGGTGGAAATATTAAATTATAATACAGAAAATCAACAACAAAAGAATCCTAAAAAAAAGTAAATACATTTATTTGTAATTATCAAATTATCAAATTAATGAATTCTTATTTATTTTATTTATTATATTAGATTGAAATTACAACCAATAATTCGATGTGTTGATGAATTGCCACCATTAGAATTGGAGGACTTGAACAATAATGACAATAATGATGATGAGGAAGATAAAATTGATGAGTAAATAAACGCATTTTTTAAATTTGTCTTTTTTTTTTTTTGCTAAAACATTCATTTTCATTTTTTGTTTTTTATTAATTATATAGTTTAAATTGTGCTTTATTAAATGATTCATTCATAATAAGTCCATCGAAATATGAAACGGATGAATTATTTAATGAAAAACCAAAAAAATCCGTGGGGTTTTGTATCGCCAATCATGTACCATCTTCGGCACATCACCAGGGGGCAATTATTGATGGCGGTTGCAATGATGATATTCAAAAATTAGAATTAATCAAAGAACAACAACAACAACAACAACAACAACAACAACAACAACAAACCAATAATAAATTGGAGATTGCAGATGAAGAACTAATAAGACATTCAAAGAAGAAAAATTTACCATCACGTATTTTGGCATTAAATCAATATGAAAATGAAAATGATCCCAATAATAATAATAATAATAATCATAATATTACACCACAAACAATAATAACAACAACAATGGATTATAATAATAGTAAAAATGATCATTATTATTCAACTTATCAACAATCAAATCAAAATACAGGTAAATCAATTATCTCCATGTTTAATAATTTACGATTATTATCGGAAACACCGAAAACAATGATAAAATCACGTGATAAAGAAAATCAAATTCCACCATCAACGGAACGCATTCAACAAGAATTATATCTGTTGAATGAATCCACCAAAGAAGAACATCCACCAAAAATTGTAATTGCAACTCTAACAACAACAACAACCACAACAACAACAACAACAACTTCATCTTTATCTTCATCTTCATCCACATTATCATCATCAACAGCACCAACATCATCAACGAAATGTTTTATGGGAAACCGACGATATGACGGTGGTCAAATCAATATCAATGATGACAACGCCAATGCAGTCAATGCCAATGCTAATGCTAATGCTAATGATAATTATGATGATGATGATGATGATGATATTTTAACACCATTTCGTAAATTAAAATTATCATCGAACAATATGGTAGATTCATCATTAAATGTTATAAAATCATTTCAATTGCCAGAATCAAAACGACGACGTCAAATTATGACGTCAATTCATCATCAATTAAATCCCGTAAATAGTTTAACAAAAAATTTAGAATTATCAATGGAAAAAATGTATAAAGAACAACAAGAACAACAACAACAACAACTACAACAACAACAACGACGATTGTTTCAAACGCCCAATCAAAAAGGACAACCCCATCATTTGGAATCAACGGCAAAATTGGGCATTGACACAAAACAAATAAATAATCTTAATAAGAATCATAATAATAATGATAAGGAAAAAAATTCAAATGAAAAAATTATATTACATTCAAAAACGTATGTGATAACGAAAAAAATTGGTGCTGGTGGTTCAAGTTCCGTATATTTTGCAACATGCGAACAAGATAAATGTGATTATGCGTTAAAAGTAAGGGAATATCTAAATATCTAAATGAAATTTTATAATACTAGCTGTATTGGTCATTGATTCATTGATTGATTTAATCCTTATAATTACAGATTGTTGACTTAAAAGGTGATTCAGCAATTGTCGAAGGTTACCTAAATGAAGTTAAACTGTTGGCAAAATTACAGGGAAATAATAATGTTGTTGCATTATACGATTAGTGAGTAACTAAAAAAATTAAATTATTCCTTTTAACTTAATTTTTTTGTTTGTTTTGTATTTCAACATAGTGCTCACATACCGGAAAAATCAACATTATATATGATTATGGAAAAAGGTGATTCAGATTTAGATAAAATATTACAATCATCAAATAAACTATTGCCATTGTTTAAGTTAATAAATTATTGGAAACAAATGCTAGAATCCGTAAATTATATACATAAAAATGGTATAATTCATTCGGATTTAAAACCGGCAAATTTTCTATGGATAAACAATCGATTGAAATTAATTGATTTCGGTATTGCCAGTAATATTGCAACGGATTCAACAAGTATAATAAAATTTTCACAAGCCGGAACATTTAATTATATAAGTCCGGAAGCGCTAATCGATACATCAACGGATCATCGACAAAATCGTCAACCAAAAATTAAAATATCAACACGTTCGGATGTTTGGTCATTGGGTTGTATTATGTATTTATTTCTATATCAAAAAACACCATTTGCTCATATAAAAAATATCTATACAAAAATCGGTACGATTACAAATCCGAATACAGACATTGAATACTTAAAATTACCAAATATTTATCCAGCATTGCTGTTAGAGGTAAATTTGACGTGTGAATGTTTCTTGTTGCTTTTTTTTTAATCACATATAATTTTCTCTATTTATATGTTTAATTAGATGACACAAAAATGTCTTCAACATAATCCAAAGAAACGACCAACCGTATCGGAACTATTAAATTATCCACTTGATATGATTGCTCCCATAACAGATTGATTATTATTAATATATTGATAGTAAAATTGCGCGTCTATATATCCAAATAATATAGATTTTATCCGTCCGTTACATCGCATCCCAGTTTTTTATTTTTTTTTTTTTTTTTGATAATAACCCCTCTCTGATGTTCCACATATAATAAAATGTATTATTGTAAAAATAGATATATATTAAAAATATATGTTTATAATTAACAAATTAATAATAATAATAATTATATTTAATTACTATTCTAGTTACAATTTAATAAAGAAAATGATTTTTATGTGTTGAATTTACTTTAAACATTTTAAAAAATAATAAAAAATCGTTTCAATTTTTTAAATTTAACCACCACCCCCACCATGAATTTAACCAACCAATTTAAAACAATTCAAATGTTAAATTCAAAAATACGCGTATTGACGCATTGCAACACAAAAAAAAAAAAAAATAATGCCCACAACACAACGACATGACTGATGACATGCGATGAAATACCGCGAATGCGTTAAAACCACCATTTTTGAATGGATGAATGCAGATTTTTCTAGAAAATTCTTTCATAAAAATTATAAAAGCAGGAACAATTCTAAAATTGACGTCATTCATTTAAAAAAGTTCGTCAAGCAAGTATCAAACAATATACTACAATACAAAAGATAGCACAACAAAAAAAAAAAAAAATCAATCGATAATTTATAATATATCGTGCAAAAACCAAAAAAAAAGAAGGCTTAAATAACAAAAAAAAAAAAAAACATAAAAATTAGTTCATTCCAGTTAAAAATAATTAAATTTTGTGTGTGATTATTATTTTTAAATTAATGTAAGTACATAAAAAAAATTTTCATGTTTTAATTCTTATAAGAAAAAAAAAAATGCTTGAAATGCTTAATTTGAAATTGAAACGGACGCGAAGCGGCGACAATACGACATGGTTTTTTTTTTTCTTTTAACTTAATTTGTCTTTTGTTTGGTGTTTAATTTAATTACACTTTTATATTGATATTAATTAAAGGATATTATAGTAGTAGTTATATAAGTAAACCTCAAATCACAGAACATTTCATAAACCAGATTTTTTTTTTTTTTGCTGTTAAATGGGGCCGCCGCCATCATTTACATTATGACGAAATTTGCGCATGCTTTTTTTTTTAATGGTACAATTGAAAATTCTGGAAAATTCTAGATATATGGTTTATGAAAAAATGATAAAATTTAAATTATACCCTAAAACAATGTGTTAATTTGAAACCTTTTTATATAAATAGGTTTCATTATAATAATATGAAACTTAAAATAGAATTCTGAATCTGAAAACACGTGTGGTTTTTTTTTTAAACTTAAACGTGAATTTTTCGCATCTTTTAATGGTTGAAGCAAAAAAAAATTATGGGCGGTTTTTTCAAGCTTTTTCTTTGTTTCTCGTATGTTATTACATCATACAGCGGTGACTACATGTTTTTTCAATTCAATTCATTGAATATTATAGACACATCATATTCATTAAGTAATTAATCTATTTTACTAATTTTTATAATGATATTAATGAAAATTATCAGTAAATGATTACTAAAAACGGTGAGAAACCTCAATAGTAATAGGAAGGAAGGAAAAAAAAAACACGTTGTTTGAAGAACGTTAAGGCGGCGGCCGCCACCACTCAAACCAACACACACCAACATTGTTAAAAAAATGGTTTATTTGATAAGAATATTTATAATATTGTGGTTTTTTTTATTTTTTTTTTGTATTTTCCTAATCTAATTTGTGGAACAATCGAGATTTTTCCACGTTTTCCACAATCAATTTATCAATATAAAATTAACATACTCGTTTCCAGCCGACGACGACGACGAAAGGCCATGCATACAAAATGGCGTTAAAAAAAAAATGTATGCGAATGTATGGGTGTTTCTGTGTGTATTTAATAATTCGTGTTCATGCGGAAGTATATAAACGTTTTTACAATGATTTTCTATAGTCTGATTTTTTTTTTTGGAGCACATTTTGTTGGTGCATTGCAGTGAAAAAAAAAAAATGCTGTTTTTTTTTTATTATTTATATATAAATTGCTGTGAATTGAAATATTCTCCATAAAAGGGATTATAACTTATAAAAAATAGAGAAAAAAAAATCACATTGAATCAATTCTATCACACACATGGTCGTCGTCAATGTTCGATTGCCATTCGACGAATTCCTTTTTTTGTAGTAAATGAAAAGAAAGAAAAATAAAAAACGAACCACATGGTCAATGAATGTAATGAAATTATTCGCATAAATTATTAATATCCAAGTTTGAAGTTCAAATGTTTTTTTTTTTATGCATGATAATCATATTATTTGTTTTTTGAATAAGTAATCGTCATTAAAATGTATATAATGACGCAACAAATCAAATTGATTTATGTTGAATTATGTGTGATGACTAAACATTTTTTTTTTTTAATTATCTTGTTGAGTAATAATTTAATTATTTATTTTTTCCATTCCACGTTTTAATTAATTTCTCTATATTATTATTTTATTTTTATTTTACTATAGACAAATCCAAATAAAAAAATGTCAGCCGCGACAAAAGCACCAGCTGTAGGTATTGATTTGGGTACAACGTACTCGTGTGTCGGTGTATTCCAACATGGTAAAGTGGAAATTATTGCAAACGATCAGGGTAATCGTACAACACCATCGTACGTTGCCTTTACCGATACGGAACGTTTAATTGGTGATGCCGCCAAAAATCAAGTGGCAATGAATCCAACGAATACGATTTTTGATGCAAAACGTTTGATTGGACGTAAATTTGACGATCCCGTTATCCAGGCTGATATGAAACATTGGCCATTTGAGGTACGGAATTTCGATGGTAAACCAAAAATTGAAGTGTACTATAAGGATGAGAAAAAGACATTTTTCCCGGAGGAAATCAGTTCGATGGTGTTGACAAAAATGAAGGAAACAGCCGAAGCTTATTTGGGTAAAACGGTTACGAATGCCGTCATCACCGTACCAGCATATTTCAATGATTCACAACGGCAAGCAACAAAAGATGCTGGTACCATTTCGGGTATGAATGTTTTACGTATTATTAATGAACCGACAGCGGCCGCCATTGCCTATGGCTTAGATAAAAAAGCGGTTGGTGAACGTAATGTTTTAATTTTTGATCTTGGCGGTGGTACCTTTGATGTATCCATTTTATCCATTGATGATGGTATATTTGAGGTGAAATCAACGGCCGGCGATACCCATTTGGGTGGTGAAGATTTCGATAATCGATTGGTCAATCATTTCGTACAAGAATTCAAGCGTAAACATAAAAAAGATTTACAATCGAATAAACGAGCATTACGTCGTTTACGTACCGCATGTGAACGTGCAAAACGTACCCTATCGTCGTCCACCCAAGCCAGCATCGAAATTGATTCGTTGTACGAGGGTACCGATTTTTATACATCAATAACACGTGCCCGTTTCGAAGAGTTGAACGCCGATTTATTCCGATCGACGATGGAACCCGTTGAAAAGGCCATTCGTGATGCTAAAATGGATAAAGCATCAATTCATGATATTGTATTGGTTGGCGGCTCCACCCGTATCCCCAAAGTACAAAAACTGTTACAAGATTTCTTCAATGGCAAAGAATTAAATAAATCGATAAATCCCGATGAAGCTGTTGCATATGGTGCTGCCGTTCAAGCGGCCATTTTACACGGTGATAAATCGGAAGAGGTACAAGATCTTCTATTGTTGGACGTTACCCCATTATCGTTGGGCATTGAAACTGCCGGTGGTGTTATGAGTGTATTGATTAAACGTAACACAACCATTCCCACAAAACAAACACAAACATTTACCACCTATTCGGATAATCAACCGGGTGTATTAATTCAGGTGTACGAAGGTGAACGGACAATGACCAAAGATAATAATCTATTGGGTAAATTTGAATTGTCCGGGATACCACCGGCACCACGTGGTGTACCACAAATTGAAGTAACCTTTGACATTGATGCCAATGGTATTTTGAATGTAACCGCATTGGAGAAATCCACAAATAAAGAAAATAAAATAACGATTACCAATGACAAGGGACGTTTGAGCAAAGAGGATATCGAACGGATGGTTAACGAAGCGGAAAAATATCGTACCGAAGATGAAAAACAAAAAGAAACGATTACGTCGAAGAACGCATTGGAATCGTATTGTTTCAATATGAAAGCGACATTGGACGAAGAAGGTTTAAAAACAAAGATTGCCGATAGTGATCGTACCGTGATTATGGACAAATGTAATGAAACAATAAAATGGTTGGATGCCAATCAATTGGCCGACAAAGAAGAATATGAACATCGTCAAAAAGAATTGGAAGCCGTTTGTAATCCAATTATGACTAAATTATATCAAAGTGCTGGCGGTGCACCTGGTGGTATGCCACCTGGTTTCCCTGGTGGTATGCCAGGTGCCGGTGGCCCCGGAGGTCCAGGTGGTCCAGGTGCAGGGGCTCCAGGTGGTGGTGCAGGAGCTGGCAGTGGTGGCGCTGGACCAACCATTGAAGAAGTAGATTAAAAAAAAAAATTTGATTTAAAAACAAGAAACAAAAAACTATTTAATCGATAATTAATAAATAATAATATGATATATAATAACAATTCAAAAAAATATACACAATATATAAGTTCTCAACAATTATTAATAATTGATTTTTTTTTTGTTTAATGGTAAACGTTCTCATAATCATCAAAATCATCATCAACGATCACCAATTCATTCAAAGTTTATTAATATAATAATGATAATAGATTATAATTTTTTTTTTGTATTTAATTTTATTTTTTTTTTTTGTATTCAACGTAATTTTTATGTGTTTTTAAACTTTAAAAATAATACACACACTTATAAAATTAATTTAAAAAAAAAACCAAAATGTTTTCAACAATGTAATTCAATTTGTCTGTGAAAATATCCGGTCATTGTCCAGATCGTACACGTAGTTGGGGGATGATCGTATCATAATAATTTATTGAACAAACAGCCACCCCCAATAAATTTTGATCCATTTTATTCGTTTGTGCAACCACCACCAATCTACAATTTCTCATTTATATCGAATTTATATGAAAATATCCATGTTTTTTTTTCTTTCTGACGCCATTCCACACAATAAAGATATTTTTTTCACAAATGTGATTTATAAAGAAGAAGAAGAAGAAGAAAAAGCATTTTTTTTTTGTATTTTTAACATTTTTATTGTTTAATTATTAATTTATTGTATTTTGACACGAAATGAATCAAAATAATTATAATATATCAAAAAAAAAACATGCCATTGTTGGAAAATTAATTAAATATTTGAACAAAATCATTAAAAATCATTAAAAATTATGTACATTTAAGTCTGTGTTTTGTGTGTGGATGTCATACAGACACACGTAATATTAGGAACACAGGATTCCTAGTTTCCTAATCCTTTATAGTAGTAAAATATTTATACAAAAAATTCAATTAGCCAGTCTCTGTTTTGTTTTGTTTATTCTTTTTTATAAATTATCCTAAATAAAAAATTTTAATTAATACGATTAATAATAAAGATATGAATATTAAAAATGTGTATATGAATTACGGATTTGATCTGTTGTTCTGCCCATTCCTTTTAGCTACGTCTTTTGTCCCGGAAAAGTTAAAAGGTTTTTTTTTTTTAAATAATTTATTAGGTTTTTTATTGGTGTTAAAAAGTTGTACTACTATCAAATAAATTGGTGGACGATTGTGGTTTCAATATAGTTGGATGTTCCATGAATATTTTACGACATTCAGCCATATTTATTAAAATATTTTTTAATGACCATTGACCACCACGTAACAATGAACGATCAATATGAAAATGTCCATGTTGAATGCATCGTATTCCAGTGCAATGGGCAACCGAACGTAATTGTATACCAATTTCCAGTATAAGATCTTTTAAATATGATTCATTTTCATTAATACCAGTACATTCAATGGTAAATTCAGGTAATTTAAATTCTATACAACGTAAACCGTAAATGATTGGAATGGGAGGTGATTTATTGGGATCATCGGTATTCATCATTGGTTTTATAAGGCCCGTTTCGGCAGCAATGTCATAAGCCGCTTGACTTTGTAAATCCACACCACATAATTCATACATTTTTCGTTGATGTATAGTTTGTAATGTGGCCAAATATGTTGCCAGTTTATCTTGTGTTATGTGACCGTATGTTGCACGATTTAATATTTTCGAATCTTTCCAATTATCGGCGGTTGCCATACCAAAACGTCCCCGTATATGATACACTCGAATTGATTTATTTTTACGTAATTTAAAACAATCATAAATACCATTATTTATACCTAAAACTAAAATGGAATAATAAAATAAAATAAGTATTATCCAAAAAAACTACGGGGGGGTTTTGTTTTTCAATTCTGATTCTGAGTGACTGATATACTTACGTAAAACACCACTTGTGTTTACACCTAAATTTGCCGGAAATACTACCTTAAAATCTTTCATTTGATAACGTTCACCAACGGCCAGAATATCATCAGCATAATCTTTAACAATTTTAATTACATATTTATTTGGATTAGATTCACATGAAACGTTTGGATTGTTTATCAATTCTTCTGCATTAATATCACATAATTGATTTTCCATGTTGTTTTTCGTATCCTCCGGATTTGCCGAATCAATTATTGATAAACGACGTCTCGCCGGACGTACTGTTAAATTATTTAAATCTATATAAAAATTGGAATTAGAATTTATAGTTTTAGGTTAATATGACCCACATAGATTAGGATTTTGTTTGTTTTATAGTTATTTTCTTCTACACCTACCTGAACATAATTTTGATAAAATATTATTTTGAATATGTACAATTTTCATGCCAGCCGGTTTATATACATTTATAATGCCATTTAGATGATTCCATGCATTTGGAGCATCTCTTATTACACGTTTTAACATATTTACCAAAATATCCACCACCGATATCTATCTATCTATCTATTATCTAATAATATTTTTCCGGTTATCCAAATTTCTTCCTTTTCCTTGATTTACAAAAAAGAAAACACTAAAAAAAGTAAACAAAACCAAAACAAAAAAAAAAAAACCCTCCAACAACACAAATTTAAAATTTGACATTTTTTTTTGGTCACACAATCAATATTGCGGCTTCGGCTATAAAGGGGTTGAAAACACAAAACTACACAGTGTAAAAAATAGTATATTGAGCAATTGTGTTGCGAAAAAAATAATTGTGAATAGTCACATTATTTGTAGTGTCAAAAAAAAAAATAAAATCATGTAAATTTGTGAAAATAACAGTAAACAAAATATTTTGTGACGCGTACAATTTGTTGGTGTTTAATTTAATTTTAATTTTAATTTAATCATTATTTAATTAATTAATTAATTTAATTATTAATTAAACCCGGCCGGCAAAAAATCATGAGTAATAAACAATTACAGCATATTGCCGATGTTGACATTGATGATGAAGGTGTTTTTAAATATATTTTAATTAAAGTCTATGCTGAAGAACAATCGCCGGATGGTACGGCTACGGAACCGAGTAAATTAATTGTTCGTGGATATAAACGTTGTGATTATCATGGTAAGAATTAAGAATTAATTAATTAAAAAATGATTTAAAAATTATCCATAAATTAGAAAGTAATGATATTTTCTGTATAGCTGACATTTATGATGAATTTATGGACACATTAAAAGGAATAGAAAATGAAGGAATCGATTCGGAATGTTTAGGCGGTGGACGCATTTTACATTATCCAAATTTAAAGAAATTAAAAGTTTATGGTTATTCTACGGTAAGTGTGGACACCATATAATAAAGTAATAATAATTAAATATTTGTAGGTTGTTGAGATGTTGAGCATGGGGATTTGGATGTTTTTTTTGTGGTTTTGTGGATTTAAATTAAATGTTTGTTCATTTTGTTTTTTTTTTATTGTACGCGCTATCAAAAATATTTGATAAACCGCCGATGAAACAACACACACACACATCATATATATATAGGGTTTTGGTCGTGCTGAACATGCAGAATCACAACGTATTTTGGCGAAAGTTTATCCTGATTATGAAATAGAGATCTCTGATGATGGTTATTAGAATTTATAGAGTTATTGTATTTTTGATTTTTAGGTTTACTTTTGATATTTATGATGAATCATCATCCAACACAATTTTGTATGATGGAGGAATTTTTTTTTTATATATATATATATATATGTTAAAGTTAATGGAATAATTATGGTTTATAATAAAAGTTGACGTTGACGAAATTTGATTTTATTTAATTTACAGTTGACGATATATCTTACACATACGTGTACATATTATTTTATAATAATATGGTTTAAACGTTTAATTGGTTTAATAATGTTATTTATAGGCGTATTTTATATGAAAAATTTTACCAAATCAATTTCTGTGAGTTTGATATCTTGAAAATTTGTTAAACAATCGTTTTGAAAATATTATACAATCTTCGTAATGCAATTAAGATGATCTCTGCAAAATATTGAATAGGGTTTCCTTGGACGGAATGATTCAGAATGGAGAATTTTCCAAGATTTTCACGATTTTTAGTGTATTTTATATGAAAAATTTTACCAAATCAATTTCTGTGAGTGCGATATCTTGAAAATTTGTTAATGAATCGCTTAGAAAATTGTATACAATCTTTCGTAATGCATTGAAGACGATCTCTGCAAAATTTTGGATAGGTTTTCCTTGGACGGAGTAGTTCAGAATGGAGAATTTTCCAAGATTTTCACGATTTTTAGTGTATTTTATATGAAAAATTTTATCAAATCAATTTCTGTGAGTGCGATATCTTGAAAATTTGTTAACCAATCGTTTTGAAACTTTTATACAATCTTCGTAATGCATTTAAGATGATCTTTGCAAAATATTGAATAGGGTTTACTTGGACAGAACGGTTCAGAATGGAGAATTTTCCAAGATTTTTAGTGTATTTTATATGAAAAATTTTATCAAATCAATTTCTGTGAGTGCGATATCTTGAAAATTTGTTAACCAATCGTTTTGAAAATGTTATACAATCTTCGTAATGCAATTAAGATGATCTCTGCAAAATATTGAATAGGGTTTCCTTGGACGGAATGATTCAGAATGGAGAATTTTCCAAGATTTTCACGATTTTTAGTGTATTTTATATGAAAAATTTTATCAAATCAATTTCTGTGAGTGCGATATCTTGAAAATTTGTTAACCAATCGTTTTGAAACTTTTATACAATCTTCGTAATGCATTTAAGATGATCTCTGCAAAATATTGGATAGGGTTTCCTTGGACGGAATGATTCAGAATGGAGAATTTTCCAAGATTTTAACGATTTTTAGTGTATTTAATATGAAAAATTTGACCAAATCAATTTCTGTGAGTGTGATATCTTGAAAATTTGTTAACCAATCGTTTTGAAAATTTTATACAATCTTCGTAATGCATTTAAGATGATCTCTGCAAAATATTGAATGAGTTTTCCTTGGATTTATTAAAACAATCTCTCTTAATCTGGGTTTCTCGCACGTTGATGTAATTTAATAAGAATCACCCACCGCAGCGTTCTAACAGAGAGACATATTCTTTTACTAATATACGCTATATATACTGCGTTTGAATCCAAATATTTATTATAAACTATATAAACAATCTTGGAATACAATATTCCAAGAAAGTGTATATAATAAAAAACAATTATAGATACTTTTTTTTTTTAATTTGTTTTTAATTTATTTAGGTATATTTTCATTATACATATTGAAAAAGGGGTTTCTAAATAATTTACAAATTTTATAACATTTATATATTAAATAAAATTTTATTATATTATAGTGTGATGGTTAATTTCTTTTCTTCTTTCTTTTTATATAGGATATTTACATTAGAGTGTGTTAATACATTATCATTAATATATAATGGACATGTTGCCGTGGTTTTCTAAATTGTCTCTAAATTAATAATAATATACCATATGAAAAGTTAAGAAAGAATAACAAATATTCAATTGATAGTACAAAAAAAATCATTCGTTCGTAGTGTGTTCGTGGATTTTACAAATGCTCAGCAGCGATATATTCGCATCGCATCATATAATTATATATGTTTATGAAAATGATTGGGGTAAGTGTTTTTTATTTTCAAAAATGTTACCTTCTTTTACATAATAAAATATATTTATATATAAATTATATACGCAATAATATATATGCGAATATTAAGACGAATATACTTAAAACATATATAAGACATATATATATAATTAATTAAAAGAAAATAGAATCAAAAAAAGCGTATATTTAAAAATATATAATTAGATTTCTATATATAGATAATTAACAGTCTGTTTGTTTTTCATTGGATTGTTGATGTATTTGTACGGTTGTAATACTAATTTTTTTATTAATTTTATCACTATCATCATCATCATCATCGTCGTCATCGTCCTCATCCTCATCCTCATCCTCATCCTCATTGTTCCCTGCTACTTGCCTTAAAATGCGCCCACTATCATTTTTATTACGTAAATATTTTACAGAACTATAAAATTTATTTGTATTTTCAATTAAACCATCATCAATTTTAATACTATCTAATTCATTTTTATTAAATTTATTTATAGATTTTTTTCCATTCCCATCAATTGATCCTGTATTCTTTTTACTATTATTATTAATATTATTATTACTACTATCATCATCCAAAATAATATTATTGCGATCCTTTGCATCTACACAATCTTTATCAATTTTTTGTTTACTAATAATTTTATCTTTTTTACTCTTATGATCCATTATTCCATCGCCATTATCATTGGCCGCGCGGGTGGTTGTTATCGCAATTTTTTTAATATCATTAACAATCATATCTTCATCGTCATTATTATCTAATAATCTAATTGTTGGCTGATCATTATTATCTTCTCTACGATTAATTTCATCCATATCATCTATGTGACCCAATATAAATGGTAATTTTAATGATACTTCACCGCCCATACCACTTAATGTTAATTTTACCTTTATGTAATACGATACATAAATGGCAAATACATTTCGTTCGTCTGGTGTTTGTGGACCACGCGGTGCACTTGATGCAATTTTATAATTATAATTGGACATATCAATGTCATAACCGCTTACCGATGGATTACCTTCAACGGCAATCCAATTTTTTGTTGGTCCTACAAAAAATAAATGTATACAAATACGCACAATTATATATCCAATGGAATTCGACATTCTCAGAATAATTTTAATATATATATTTCTTCGTCTGCTTACCTCTGATTGGTAATAATGAATAGATTTTACGATAAAATTCACCCGGTTTTATTTGATGATTTTCATTAATTTCGGCTACAACATTTTTAAATTTTCCATTACTAAACATACAAACATCAACGTGTTGAACGGCAAATATCTATATATATAAATAATATATAAATTTATATAATTATTATATAACATATATTTTAAATTTTAACTTTAACTATATAAAACTAATGGCTATTGATCAAGACTGCGAGACAAATCGTTAGAGACATTTTGTTGTAACAATTTTTGTATTTTATATACCAAATCAATTTCTAAGTGCGATATCTTGAAAATTTGTTAACCAATCTTTTTGAAAATTTTATACAATCTTCGTAATGCATTTAAGGTGATCTCTGCAAAATATTAGATAGGGTTTCCTTGGACGGAATGGTTCAGAATGGAGAATTTTCCAAAATTTTCACGATTTTTAGTGTATTTTATATGAAAAATTTTACCAAATCAATTTCAGTGAGTGCGATATCTTGAAAATTTGTTAATCAATCGTTTTGAAACTTTTATACAATCTTCGTAATGCATTTAAGATGATCTCTGCAAAATATTGAATAGGGTTTCCTTGTACGGAATGGTTCAGAATGGAGAATTTTCCAATAGATTTTCACGATTTTTAGTGTATTTTATATGAAAAATTTTACCAAATCAATTTCTGTGAGTGCGATATCTTGAAAACTTGTTAACCAATCGTTTTGAAAATTTTATATACAATCTTCGTAATGCATTTAAAATGATCTCTGCAAAATATTGGATAGGGTTTCCTTAGACGGAATGGTTCAGAATGGAGAATTTTCCAAGATTTTGACGATTTTTAGTGTATTTTATATGAAAAATTTTACCAAATCAATTTCTGTGAGTGCGATATCTTGAAAATTTGTTAATCAATCGTTTTGAAACTTTTATACAATCTTCGTAATGCATTTAAGATGATCTCTGCAAAATATTGGATAGGGTTTCCTTGGACGGAATGGTTCAGAATGGAGAATTTTCCAAGATTTTCACGATTTTTAGTGTATTTTATATGAAAAATTTTACCAAATCATTTTCTGTGAGTGCGATATCTTGAAAATTTGTTAACCAATCGTTTTGAAAATTTTATATACAATCTTCGTAATGCATTTAAAATGATCTCTGCAAAATATTGGATAGGGTTTTCTTGTATGGAATGATTCAGAATGGAGAATTTTCCAAGATTTTCACGATTTTTAGTGTATTTTATATGAAAAATTTTACCAAATCAATTTCTGTGAGTGCGATATCTTGAAAACTTGTTAACCAATCGTTTTGAAAATTTTCTACAATCTTCGTAATGCATTGAAGATGATCTCTGCAAAATATTGAATAGGGCTTCCTTGGACGGAATGGTTCAGAATGGAGAATTTTCCAAGATTTTCACGATTTTTATTGTATTTTATATGAAAAATTTTATCAAATCAATTTCTGTGAGTGCGATATCTTGAAAATTTGTTAACCAATCGTTTTGAAAATTACCCACAATCTTTATAATGCAATCAAAATGATCTCTGCAAAATATTGGATAGGGTTTTCTTGTATGGAATGGTTCAGAATGGAGAATTTTCCAAGATTTTCACGATTTTTTGTGTATTTTATATGAAAAATTTTACCAAATCAATTTCTGTGAGTGCGATATCTTGAAAATTTGTTAATCAATCGTTTTGAAACTTTTATACAATCTTCGTAATGCATTTAAGATGATCTCTGCAAAATATTGGATAGGGTTTCCTTGGACGGAATGGTTCAGAATGGAGAATTTTCCAAGATTTTCACGATTTTTAGTGTATTTTATATGAAAAATTTTACCAAATCAATTTCTGTAAGTGCGATATCTTGAAAATTTGTTAACCAATCGTTTTGAAAATATTATACAATCTTTATAATGCATTTAAGATGATCTCTGCAAAATATTGGATAGGGTTTCCTTGGACGGAATGGTTCAGAATGGAGAATTTTCCAAGATTTTCACGATTTTTAGTGTATTTTATATGAAAAATTTTATCAAATCAATTTCTGTGAGTGCGATATCTTGAAAATTTGTTAATCAATCGTTTTGAAACTTTTATACAATCTTTATAATGCAATCAAAATGATCTCTGCAAAATATTGGATAGGGTTTCCTTGGACGGAATGGTTCAGAATGGAGAATTTTCCAAGATTTTCACGATTTTTAGTGTATTTTATATGAAAAATTTTACCAAATCAATTTCTGTTATCTTGAAAATTTGTTAATCAATCGTTTTGAAACTTTTATACAATCTTTATAATGCAATCAAAATGATTTCTGAAAAATATTGGATAGGGTTTCCTTAGACGGAATGGTTCAGAATGGAGAATTTTCCAATAGATTTTCACGATTTTTAGTGCATTTTATATGAAAAATTTTACCAAATCAATTTCTGTGAGTGCGATATCTTGAAAATTTGTTAATCAATCGTTTTGAAAATTTTATACAATCTTTATAATGCAATCAAAATGATCTCTGCAAAATATTGAATAGGGTTTCCTTGGACGGAATGGTTCAGAATGGAGAATTTTCCAAGATTTTCACGATTTTTAAGTGTATTTTATAATTAAAATTTTACCAAATCAATTTCTGTGAGTGCGATATCTTGAAAATTTGTTAACCAATCGTTTTGAAAATTTTATACAATCTTCGTAATGCATTTAAGATGATCTCTGCAAAATATTGGATATCGTTTCCTTAGACGGAATGGTTCAGAATGGAGAATTTTCCAAGATTTTCACGATTTTTAGTGTATTTTATATGAAAATTTTTACAAAATTCAATTTCTGAGTGCGATATCTTGAAAATTTGTTAACCAATCGTTTTGAAAATTTTATAAAATCTTTATGATGCAATCAAAATGATCTCTGCAAAATATTGGATAGGGTTTTCTTGTATGGAATGGTTCAGAATGGAGAATTTTCCAATAGATTTTTACGATTTTTAGCGTATTTTATATGAAAAATTTTACCAAATCAATTTCTGTAAGTGCGATATCTTGAAAATTTGTTTATCAATCGTTTTGAAAATTTTACGAAATCTTTATAATGCATTTAAGATGATCTCTGCAAAATATTGAATAGGGTTTCCTTGGACGCAATGGTTCAGAATGGAGAATTTTCCAAGATTTTCTCAATTCCTTTATAACCATCACCATATTATATCTATGTTTAGGCCAAATGGGATTATTTTTATATTTATAGATTATTAACACTGACTCTGATTAGAATAATAATAATATTCCATTAACTTTTGTTTTTTAAAACATTTATATATAATATAATATAAGTAAAAATAAATCCCATTTGTTTTTATATTTTAAATATAAACAAACAAAAAAATGTATATCCCATTTAATATTTCCTTTTTTTTTTGTATACCTTTGAGACTTTATACAAAAAAAAATAAATATATATATATAACATTTCAAATTACATACAAATATAATTACTGATGTATATACTAATTTTGATTTAAAATTTTTTCTCTTATTTAATAAAACAATGCAAGTATATATATATATATAGAATTAGAATCTACACACACACAAAAATACCACAAAGTATATATCTAAAACCATAATTTTAAATAATAACAAACAAACAAACAAAAAAATGTCTCATATTTTTACATCATCATAAAATGTGTGTATTTTAAAATGTTATTTATGTTTAAAATTTTTATTAAGAATGGCATCAACATTTAAATTATATTATATTATATTTTTTTGGATTCAGTTCAGATTTATATTTAAATGATATTTTGTTTGATAAAAGAAAACCATAAAAAGAAAAAAAATAGGAAAAACAACATTCAAAAAAACAGAATTTAATTTTCCATTTCATTATAATTTATATAAAGTATAAATATAAATATTCAAAAGAAAATATTTTCTTTTACTTTATTTTCCTTTTCTATAGACTGTTTTTTTATTTTTTTTTTATTTTAAAGTAAAGTTTTTCTACTGATTTTTTTGAATATATAAAAATGAATTGTCTTTTGAGAATACCTTCATTTTATTTGTATGTATTTATTTATATATATTATATTTTCTTTAACGTGCTTTAACTAAATATACATATATATATATATATAGATATGATTGTGTATATACGTTCATTGGAAAATTTCATTGTACAAAATCGAATGATTTAAAATCATTGTAATTTGCGAACCACTTAATCTTTCTGAACGATTAGACCATCAAAAGAAAGGTATTTTCACGTACTTTAAGAATAAAATAAAATTAAATAGAATTTCAAATTAAGTCGTATTGATAAAATGCAATTAGTTCATAAAAATTGTCATTACTCTATCATTTTCCAAGTGGACTAATATATTTTTTTGCATATTTAAAAAGATCATAAAAAATTACTAAAGGTCTTCTTGTCTCACTTTAATTGCTTTCATATGAATTTTCCGAGATTTTCCACTTTTAAGTAAAAATAAATCATATTTTTTAATGTTAAATTTTCCATATTTTCAAATTATTGTAACTTCCGAACTAGTTAATGTTTCTGAACAATTAGACCATCAAAAGAAAGGTATTTTCACGTACTTTAAGAACAAAATATAATTAAATAGAATTTCAAATTAAGTCGTATTGATAAAATGCAATTAGTTCACAAAAATTGTCATTACTCAATCATTTTCCAAGTGGACCAATATATTTTATTGCATATTTAAAAAGATCATAAAAAATTACTAAAGGTCTTCTTGTATCACTTTAGTCGCTTTCATATGAATTTTCCGAGATTTTCCACTTTTAAGTAAAAATAAATCATATTTTTTAGTGTTAAATTATTGAAAATTTTCCATATTTTCAAATGGTTGTAACTTCCGAACTAGTTAATCTTTCTGAACGATTAGACCATCAAAAGAAAGGTATTTTCACGTACTTTAAGAATAAAATATAATTAGACAGAATTTCAAATTAAGTCGTATTGATAAAATGCAATTAGTTCATAAAAATTGTCATTACTCAATCATTTTCCAAGTGAACCAATATATTTTATTGCATATTTAAAAAGATCATAAAAAATTACTAAAGGTCTTCTTGTCTCACTTTAATCGCTTTCATATGAATTTTCCGAGATTTTCCACTTTTAAGTAAAAATAAATCATATTTTTTAATGTTAAATTTTCCATATTTTCAAATTATTGTAACTTCCGAACCACTTAATCTTTCTGAACGATTAGACCATCAAAAGAAAGGTATTTCAACGTACTTTAAGAATAAAATAAAATTAAATAGAATTTCAAATTAAGTCGTATTGATAAAATGCAATTAGTTCATAAAAATTGTCATTACTCTACCATTTTCCAAGTGGACCAATATATTTTATTGCATATTCAAAAAGATCATAAAAAATTACTAAAGGTCTTCTTGTATCACTTTAATCGCTTTCATATGAATTTTCCGAGATTTTCCACTTTTAAGTAAAAATAAATCATATTTTTTAATGTTAAATTTTCCATATTTTCAAATTATTGTAACTTCCGAACTAGTTAATCTTTCTGAACGATTAGACCATCAAAAGAAAGGTATTTTCACGTACTTTAAGAATAAAATGAAATTAAATAGAATTTCAAATTAAGTCGTATTGATAAAATGCAATTATGTCATAAAAATTGTCAGTACTCAATCATTTTCCAAGTGGACCAATACATTTTATTGCATATTTAAAAAGATCATAAAAAATTACTAAAGGTCTTCTTGTATCACTTTAATCGCTTTCATATGAATTTTCCGACATTTTCCACTTTTAAGTAAAAATAAATCATATTTTTTAATGTTAAATTATTGAAAATTTTCCATATTTTCAAATTATTGTAACTTCCGAACTAGTTAACCAATCTGAACGATTAGACCATCAAAAGAAAGGTATTTTCACGTACTTTAAGAATAAAATGAAATTAAATAGAATTTCAAATTAAGTCGTATTGATAAAATGCAATTATGTCATAAAAATTGTCAGTACTCAATCATTTTCCAAGTGGACCAATACATTTTATTGCATATTTAAAAAGATCATAAAAAATTACTAAAGGTCTTCTTGTATCACTTTAATCGCTTTCATATGAATTTTCCGACATTTTCCACTTTTAAGTAAAAATAAATCATATTTTTTAATGTTAAATTATTGAAAATTTTCCATATTTTCAAATTATTGTAACTTCCGAACTAGTTAACCAATCTGAACGATTAGACCATCAAAAGAAAGGTATTTTCACGTACTTTAAGAATAAAATGAAATTAAATAGAATTTCAAATTAAGTCGTATTGATAAAATGCAATTATGTCATAAAAATTGTCAGTACTCAATCATTTTCCAAGTGGACCAATACATTTTATTGCATATTTAAAAAGATCATAAAAAATTACTAAAGGTCTTCTTGTATCACTTTAATCGCTTTCATATGAATTTTCCGACATTTTCCACTTTTAAGTAAAAATAAATCATATTTTTTAATGTTAAATTATTGAAAATTTTCCATATTTTCAAATTATTGTAACTTCCGAACTAGTTAACCAATCTGAACGATTAGACCATCAAAAGAAAGGTATTTTCACGTACTTTAAGAATAAAATAAAATTAAATAGAATTTCAAATTAAGTCGTATTGATAAAATGCAATTAGTTCATAAAAATTGTCATTACTCAATCATTTTCCAAGTGGACCAATATATTTTATTGCATATTCCGAAAGATCATAAAAAATTACTAAAGGTCTTCTTGTATCACTTTAATCGCTTTCATATGAATTTTCCGAAATTTTCCACTTTTAAGTAAAAATAAATCATATTTTTTAATGTTAAATTATTGAAAATTTTCCATATTTTCAAATTATTGTAACTTCCGAACTAGTTAATCTTTCTGAACGATTAGACCATCAAAAGAAAGGTATTTTCACGTACTTTAAGAATAAAATAAAATTAAATAGAATTTCAAATTAAGTCGTATTGATAAAATGCAATTAGTTCATAAAAATTGTCATTACTCTACCATTTTCCAAGTGGACCAATATATTTTATTGCATATTCAAAAAGATCATAAAAAATTACTAAAGGTCTTCTTGTATCACTTTAATCGCTTTCATATGAATTTTCCGAGATTTTCCACTTTTAAGTAAAAATAAATCATATTTTTTAATGTTAAATTTTCCATATTTTCAAATTATTGTAACTTCCGAACTAGTTAATCTTTCTGAACGATTAGACCATCAAAAGAAAGGTATTTTCACGTACTTTAAGAATAAAATGAAATTAAATAGAATTTCAAATTAAGTCGTATTGATAAAATGCAATTATGTCATAAAAATTGTCAGTACTCAATCATTTTCCAAGTGGACCAATATATTTTATTGCATATTTAAAAAGATCATAAAAAATTACTAAAGGTCTTCTTGTATCACTTTAATCGCTTTCATATGAATTTTCCGAGATTTTCCACTTTTAAGTAAAAATAAATCATATTTTTTAATGTTAAATTATTGAAAATTTTCCATATTTTCAAATTGTTGTAACTTCCGAACTAGTTAATCTTTCTGAACGATTAGACCATCAAAAGAAAGGTATTTTCACGTACTTTAAGAATAAAATGAAATTAAATAGAATTTCAAATTAAGTCGTATTGATAAAATGCAATTATGTCATAAAAATTGTCAGTACTCAATCATTTTCCAAGTGGACCAATACATTTTATTGCATATTTAAAAAGATCATAAAAAATTACTAAAGGTCTTCTTGTATCACTTTAATCGCTTTCATATGAATTTTCCGAGAATTTCCACTTTTAAGTAAAAATAATTCATATTTTTTAGTGTTAAATTATTGAAAATTTTCCATATTTTCAAATGGTTGTAACTTCCGAACTAGTTAATCTTTCGGAACGATTAGACCATCAAAAGAAAGGTATTTTCACGTACTTTAAGAATAAAATATAATTAGACAGAATTTCAAATTAAGTCGTATTGATAAAATGCAATTAGTTCACAAAAATTGTCATTACTCTATCATTTTCCAAGTGGACTAATATATTTTATTGCATATTTAAAAAGATCATAAAAAATTACTAAAGGTCTTCTTGTATCACTTTAATCGCTTTCATATGAATTTTCCGAGATTTTCCACTTTTAAGTAAAAATAAATCACATTTTTTAATGTTAAATTATTGAAAATTTTCCATATTTTCAAATGGTTGTAACTTCCGAACTAGTTAATCTTTCTGAACGATTAGACCATCAAAAGAAAGGTATTTTCACGTACTTTAAGAATAAAATATAATTAGACAGAATTTCAAATTAAGTCGTATTGATAAAATGCAATTAGTTCATAAAAATTGTCATTACTCAATCATTTTCCAAGTGAACCAATATATTTTATTGCATATTTAAAAAGATCATAAAAAATTACTAAAGGTCTTCTTGTCTCACTTTAATCGCTTTCATATGAATTTTCCGAGATTTTCCACTTTTAAGTAAAAATAAATCATATTTTTTAATGTTAAATTTTCCATATTTTCAAATTATTGTAACTTCCGAACCACTTAATCTTTCTGAACGATTAGACCATCAAAAGAAAGGTATTTCAACGTACTTTAAGAATAAAATAAAATTAAATAGAATTTCAAATTAAGTCGTATTGATAAAATGCAATTAGTTCATAAAAATTGTCATTACTCTACCATTTTCCAAGTGGACCAATATATTTTATTGCATATTCAAAAAGATCATAAAAAATTACTAAAGGTCTTCTTGTATCACTTTAATCGCTTTCATATGAATTTTCCGAGATTTTCCACTTTTAAGTAAAAATAAATCATATTTTTTAATGTTAAATTTTCCATATTTTCAAATTATTGTAACTTCCGAACTAGTTAATCTTTCTGAACGATTAGACCATCAAAAGAAAGGTATTTTCACGTACTTTAAGAATAAAATGAAATTAAATAGAATTTCAAATTAAGTCGTATTGATAAAATGCAATTATGTCATAAAAATTGTCAGTACTCAATCATTTTCCAAGTGGACCAATACATTTTATTGCATATTTAAAAAGATCATAAAAAATTACTAAAGGTCTTCTTGTATCACTTTAATCGCTTTCATATGAATTTTCCGAGATTTTCCACTTTTAAGTAAAAATAAATCATATTTTTTAGTGTTAAATTATTGAAAATTTTCCATATTTTCAAATGGTTGTAACTTCCGAACTAGTTAATCTTTCTGAACGATTAGACCATCAAAAGAAAGGTATTTTCACGTACTTTAAGAATAAAATATAATTAGACAGAATTTCAAATTAAGTCGTATTGATAAAATGCAATTAGTTCACAAAAAATGTCATTACTCAATCATTTTCCAAGTGGACCAATATATTTTATTGCATATTCAAAAAGATCATAAAAAATTACTAAAGGTCTTCTTGTATCACTTTAATCGCTTTCATATGAATTTTCCGAGATTTTCCACTTTTAAGTAAAAATAAATCATATTTTTTAGTGTTAAATTATTGAAAATTTTCCATATTTTCAAATGGTTGTAACTTCCGAACTAGTTAATCTTTCTGAACGATTAGACCATCAAAAGAAAGGTATTTTCACGTACTTTAAGAATAAAATATAATTAGACAGAATTTCAAATTAAGTCGTATTGATAAAATGCAATTAGTTCATAAAAATTGTCATTACTCAATCATTTTCCAAGTGAACCAATATATTTTATTGCATATTTAAAAAGATCATAAAAAATTACTAAAGGTCTTCTTGTCTCACTTTAATCGCTTTCATATGAATTTTCCGAGATTTTCCACTTTTAAGTAAAAATAAATCATATTTTTTAATGTTAAATTTTCCATATTTTCAAATTATTGTAACTTCCGAACCACTTAATCTTTCTGAACGATTAGACCATCAAAAGAAAGGTATTTCAACGTACTTTAAGAATAAAATAAAATTAAATAGAATTTCAAATTAAGTCGTATTGATAAAATGCAATTAGTTCATAAAAATTGTCATTACTCTACCATTTTCCAAGTGGACCAATATATTTTATTGCATATTCAAAAAGATCATAAAAAATTACTAAAGGTCTTCTTGTATCACTTTAATCGCTTTCATATGAATTTTCCGAGATTTTCCACTTTTAAGTAAAAATAAATCATATTTTTTAATGTTAAATTTTCCATATTTTCAAATTATTGTAACTTCCGAACTAGTTAATCTTTCTGAACGATTAGACCATCAAAAGAAAGGTATTTTCACGTACTTTAAGAATAAAATGAAATTAAATAGAATTTCAAATTAAGTCGTATTGATAAAATGCAATTATGTCATAAAAATTGTCAGTACTCAATCATTTTCCAAGTGGACCAATACATTTTATTGCATATTTAAAAAGATCATAAAAAATTACTAAAGGTCTTCTTGTATCACTTTAATCGCTTTCATATGAATTTTCCGACATTTTCCACTTTTAAGTAAAAATAAATCATATTTTTTAATGTTAAATTTTCCATATTTTCAAATTATTGTAACTTCCGAACTAGTTAATCTTTCTGAACGATTAGACCATCAAAAGAAAGGTATTTTCACGTACTTTAAGAATAAAATAAAATTAAATAGAATTTCAAATTAAGTCGTATTGATAAATGCAAATAGTTCATAAAAATTGTCAATACTCAATCATTTTCCAAGTGGACCAATATATTTTATTGCATATTTAAAAAGATCATAAAAAATTACTAAAGGTCTTCTTGTATCACTTTAATCGCTTTCATATGAATTTTCCGAGATTTTCCACTTTTAAGTAAAAATAAATCATATTTTTTAATGTTAAATTTTCCATATTTTCAAATTATTGTAACTTCCGAACTAGTTAATCTTTCTGAACGATTAGACCATCAAAAGAAAGGTATTTTCACGTACTTTAAGAATAAAATAAAATTAAATAGAATTTCAAATTAAGTCGTATTGATAAATGCAAATAGTTCATAAAAATTGTCAGTACTCAATCATTTTCCAAGTGGACCAATACATTTTATTGCATATTTAAAAAGATCATAAAAAATTACTAAAGGTCTTCTTGTATCACTTTAATCGCTTTCATATGAATTTTCCGACATTTTCCACTTTTAAGTAAAAATAAATCATATTTTTTAATGTTAAATTATTGAAAATTTTCCATATTTTCAAATTATTGTAACTTCCGAACTAGTTAACCAATCTGAACGATTAGACCATCAAAAGAAAGGTATTTTCACGTACTTTAAGAATAAAATAAAATTAAATAGAATTTCAAATTAAGTCGTATTGATAAAATGCAATTAGTTCATAAAAATTGTCATTACTCAATCATTTTCCAAGTGGACTAATATATTTTATTGCATATTTAAAAAGATCATAAAAAATTACTAAAGGTCTTCTTGTATCACTTTAATCGCTTTCATATGAATTTTCCGAGATTTTCCACTTTTAAGTAAAAATAAATCATATTTTTTAATGTTAAATTTTCCATATTTTCAAATTATTGTAACTTCCGAACTAGTTAATCTTTCTGAACGATTAGACCATCAAAAGAAAGGTATTTTCACGTACTTTAAGAATAAAATAAAATTAAATAGAATTTCAAATTAAGTCGTATTGATAAATGCAAATAGTTCATAAAAATTGTCAATACTCAATCATTTTCCAAGTGGACCAATATATTTTATTGCATATTTAAAAAGATCATAAAAAATTACTAAAGGTCTTCTTGTATCACTTTAATCGCTTTCATATGAATTTTCCGAGATTTTCCACTTTTAAGTAAAAATAAATCATATTTTTTAATGTTAAATTTTCCATATTTTCAAATTATTGTAACTTCCGAACTAGTTAATCTTTCTGAACGATTAGACCATCAAAAGAAAGGTATTTTCACGTACTTTAAGAATAAAATAAAATTAAATAGAATTTCAAATTAAGTCGTATTGATAAATGCAAATAGTTCATAAAAATTGTCAGTACTCAATCATTTTCCAAGTGGACCAATACATTTTATTGCATATTTAAAAAGATCATAAAAAATTACTAAAGGTCTTCTTGTATCACTTTAATCGCTTTCATATGAATTTTCCGACATTTTCCACTTTTAAGTAAAAATAAATCATATTTTTTAATGTTAAATTATTGAAAATTTTCCATATTTTCAAATTATTGTAACTTCCGAACTAGTTAACCAATCTGAACGATTAGACCATCAAAAGAAAGGTATTTTCACGTACTTTAAGAATAAAATAAAATTAAATAGAATTTCAAATTAAGTCGTATTGATAAAATGCAATTAGTTCATAAAAATTGTCATTACTCAATCATTTTCCAAGTGGACTAATATATTTTATTGCATATTTAAAAAGATCATAAAAAATTACTAAAGGTCTTCTTGTATCACTTTAATCGCTTTCATATGAATTTTCCGAGATTTTCCACTTTTAAGTAAAAATAAATCATATTTTTTAATGTTAAATTTTCCATATTTTCAAATGGTTGTAACTTCCGAACTAGTTAATCTTTCTGAACGATTAGACCATCAAAAGAAAGGTATTTTCACGTACTTTAAGAATAAAATATAATTAGACAGAATTTCAAATTAAGTCGTATTGATAAAATGCAATTAGTTCATAAAAATTGTCATTACTCAATCATTTTCCAAGTGAACCAATATATTTTATTGCATATTTAAAAAGATCATAAAAAATTACTAAAGGTCTTCTTGTCTCACTTTAATCGCTTTCATATGAATTTTCCGAGATTTTCCACTTTTAAGTAAAAATAAATCATATTTTTTAATGTTAAATTTTCCATATTTTCAAATTATTGTAACTTCCGAACCACTTAATCTTTCTGAACGATTAGACCATCAAAAGAAAGGTATTTCAACGTACTTTAAGAATAAAATAAAATTAAATAGAATTTCAAATTAAGTCGTATTGATAAAATGCAATTAGTTCATAAAAATTGTCATTACTCTACCATTTTCCAAGTGGACCAATATATTTTATTGCATATTCAAAAAGATCATAAAAAATTACTAAAGGTCTTCTTGTCTCACTTTAATCGCTTTCATATGAATTTTCCGAGATTTTCCACTTTTAAGTAAAAATAAATCATATTTTTTAATGTTAAATTTTCCATATTTTCAAATTATTGTAACTTCCGAACCACTTAATCTTTCTGAACGATTAGACCATCAAAAGAAAGGTATTTCAACGTACTTTAAGAATAAAATAAAATTAAATAGAATTTCAAATTAAGTCGTATTGATAAAATGCAATTAGTTCATAAAAATTGTCATTACTCTACCATTTTCCAAGTGGACCAATATATTTTATTGCATATTCAAAAAGATCATAAAAAATTACTAAAGGTCTTCTTGTATCACTTTAATCGCTTTCATATGAATTTTCCGAGATTTTCCACTTTTAAGTAAAAATAAATCATATTTTTTAATGTTAAATTTTCCATATTTTCAAATTATTGTAACTTCCGAACTAGTTAATCTTTCTGAACGATTAGACCATCAAAAGAAAGGTATTTTCACGTACTTTAAGAATAAAATGAAATTAAATAGAATTTCAAATTAAGTCGTATTGATAAAATGCAATTATGTCATAAAAATTGTCAGTACTCAATCATTTTCCAAGTGGACCAATACATTTTATTGCATATTTAAAAAGATCATAAAAAATTACTAAAGGTCTTCTTGTATCACTTTAATCGCTTTCATATGAATTTTCCGACATTTTCCACTTTTAAGTAAAAATAAATCATATTTTTTAATGTTAAATTATTGAAAATTTTCCATATTTTCAAATTATTGTAACTTCCGAACTAGTTAACCAATCTGAACGATTAGACCATCAAAAGAAAGGTATTTTCACGTACTTTAAGAATAAAATAAAATTAAATAGAATTTCAAATTAAGTCGTATTGATAAAATGCAATTAGTTCATAAAAATTGTCATTACTCAATCATTTTCCAAGTGGACCAATATATTTTATTGCATATTCCGAAAGATCATAAAAAATTACTAAAGGTCTTCTTGTATCACTTTAATCGCTTTCATATGAATTTTCCGACATTTTCCACTTTTAAGTAAAAATAAATCATATTTTTTAATGTTAAATTATTGAAAATTTTCCATATTTTCAAATTATTGTAACTTCCGAACTAGTTAACCAATCTGAACGATTAGACCATCAAAAGAAAGGTATTTTCACGTACTTTAAGAATAAAATAAAATTAAATAGAATTTCAAATTAAGTCGTATTGATAAAATGCAATTAGTTCATAAAAATTGTCATTACTCTACCATTTTCCAAGTGGACCAATATATTTTATTGCATATTCAAAAAGATCATAAAAAATTACTAAAGGTCTTCTTGTATCACTTTAATCGCTTTCATATGAATTTTCCGAGATTTTCCACTTTTAAGTAAAAATAAATCATATTTTTTAATGTTAAATTTTCCATATTTTCAAATTATTGTAACTTCCGAACTAGTTAATCTTTCTGAACGATTAGACCATCAAAAGAAAGGTATTTTCACGTACTTTAAGAATAAAATGAAATTAAATAGAATTTCAAATTAAGTCGTATTGATAAAATGCAATTATGTCATAAAAATTGTCAGTACTCAATCATTTTCCAAGTGGACCAATATATTTTATTGCATATTTAAAAAGATCATAAAAAATTACTAAAGGTCTTCTTGTATCACTTTAATCGCTTTCATATGAATTTTCCGAGATTTTCCACTTTTAAGTAAAAATAAATCATATTTTTTAATGTTAAATTATTGAAAATTTTCCATATTTTCAAATTGTTGTAACTTCCGAACTAGTTAATCTTTCTGAACGATTAGACCATCAAAAGAAAGGTATTTTCACGTACTTTAAGAATAAAATGAAATTAAATAGAATTTCAAATTAAGTCGTATTGATAAAATGCAATTATGTCATAAAAATTGTCAGTACTCAATCATTTTCCAAGTGGACCAATACATTTTATTGCATATTTAAAAAGATCATAAAAAATTACTAAAGGTCTTCTTGTATCACTTTAATCGCTTTCATATGAATTTTCCGAGAATTTCCACTTTTAAGTAAAAATAATTCATATTTTTTAGTGTTAAATTATTGAAAATTTTCCATATTTTCAAATGGTTGTAACTTCCGAACTAGTTAATCTTTCGGAACGATTAGACCATCAAAAGAAAGGTATTTTCACGTACTTTAAGAATAAAATATAATTAGACAGAATTTCAAATTAAGTCGTATTGATAAAATGCAATTAGTTCACAAAAATTGTCATTACTCTATCATTTTCCAAGTGGACTAATATATTTTATTGCATATTTAAAAAGATCATAAAAAATTACTAAAGGTCTTCTTGTATCACTTTAATCGCTTTCATATGAATTTTCCGAGATTTTCCACTTTTAAGTAAAAATAAATCACATTTTTTAATGTTAAATTATTGAAAATTTTCCATATTTTCAAATGGTTGTAACTTCCGAACTAGTTAATCTTTCTGAACGATTAGACCATCAAAAGAAAGGTATTTTCACGTACTTTAAGAATAAAATATAATTAGACAGAATTTCAAATTAAGTCGTATTGATAAAATGCAATTAGTTCACAAAAAATGTCATTACTCAATCATTTTCCAAGTGGACCAATATATTTTATTGCATATTCAAAAAGATCATAAAAAATTACTAAAGGTCTTCTTGTATCACTTTAATCGCTTTCATATGAATTTTCCGAGATTTTCCACTTTTAAGTAAAAATAAATCATATTTTTTAGTGTTAAATTATTGAAAATTTTCCATATTTTCAAATGGTTGTAACTTCCGAACTAGTTAATCTTTCTGAACGATTAGACCATCAAAAGAAAGGTATTTTCACGTACTTTAAGAATAAAATATAATTAGACAGAATTTCAAATTAAGTCGTATTGATAAAATGCAATTAGTTCATAAAAATTGTCATTACTCAATCATTTTCCAAGTGAACCAATATATTTTATTGCATATTTAAAAAGATCATAAAAAATTACTAAAGGTCTTCTTGTCTCACTTTAATCGCTTTCATATGAATTTTCCGAGATTTTCCACTTTTAAGTAAAAATAAATCATATTTTTTAATGTTAAATTTTCCATATTTTCAAATTATTGTAACTTCCGAACCACTTAATCTTTCTGAACGATTAGACCATCAAAAGAAAGGTATTTCAACGTACTTTAAGAATAAAATAAAATTAAATAGAATTTCAAATTAAGTCGTATTGATAAAATGCAATTAGTTCATAAAAATTGTCATTACTCTACCATTTTCCAAGTGGACCAATATATTTTATTGCATATTCAAAAAGATCATAAAAAATTACTAAAGGTCTTCTTGTATCACTTTAATCGCTTTCATATGAATTTTCCGAGATTTTCCACTTTTAAGTAAAAATAAATCATATTTTTTAATGTTAAATTTTCCATATTTTCAAATTATTGTAACTTCCGAACTAGTTAATCTTTCTGAACGATTAGACCATCAAAAGAAAGGTATTTTCACGTACTTTAAGAATAAAATGAAATTAAATAGAATTTCAAATTAAGTCGTATTGATAAAATGCAATTATGTCATAAAAATTGTCAGTACTCAATCATTTTCCAAGTGGACCAATACATTTTATTGCATATTTAAAAAGATCATAAAAAATTACTAAAGGTCTTCTTGTATCACTTTAATCGCTTTCATATGAATTTTCCGACATTTTCCACTTTTAAGTAAAAATAAATCATATTTTTTAATGTTAAATTTTCCATATTTTCAAATTATTGTAACTTCCGAACTAGTTAATCTTTCTGAACGATTAGACCATCAAAAGAAAGGTATTTTCACGTACTTTAAGAATAAAATAAAATTAAATAGAATTTCAAATTAAGTCGTATTGATAAATGCAAATAGTTCATAAAAATTGTCAATACTCAATCATTTTCCAAGTGGACCAATATATTTTATTGCATATTTAAAAAGATCATAAAAAATTACTAAAGGTCTTCTTGTATCACTTTAATCGCTTTCATATGAATTTTCCGAGATTTTCCACTTTTAAGTAAAAATAAATCATATTTTTTAATGTTAAATTTTCCATATTTTCAAATTATTGTAACTTCCGAACTAGTTAATCTTTCTGAACGATTAGACCATCAAAAGAAAGGTATTTTCACGTACTTTAAGAATAAAATAAAATTAAATAGAATTTCAAATTAAGTCGTATTGATAAATGCAAATAGTTCATAAAAATTGTCAGTACTCAATCATTTTCCAAGTGGACCAATACATTTTATTGCATATTTAAAAAGATCATAAAAAATTACTAAAGGTCTTCTTGTATCACTTTAATCGCTTTCATATGAATTTTCCGACATTTTCCACTTTTAAGTAAAAATAAATCATATTTTTTAATGTTAAATTATTGAAAATTTTCCATATTTTCAAATTATTGTAACTTCCGAACTAGTTAACCAATCTGAACGATTAGACCATCAAAAGAAAGGTATTTTCACGTACTTTAAGAATAAAATAAAATTAAATAGAATTTCAAATTAAGTCGTATTGATAAAATGCAATTAGTTCATAAAAATTGTCATTACTCAATCATTTTCCAAGTGGACTAATATATTTTATTGCATATTTAAAAAGATCATAAAAAATTACTAAAGGTCTTCTTGTATCACTTTAATCGCTTTCATATGAATTTTCCGAGATTTTCCACTTTTAAGTAAAAATAAATCATATTTTTTAATGTTAAATTTTCCATATTTTCAAATTATTGTAACTTCCGAACTAGTTAATCTTTCTGAACGATTAGACCATCAAAAGAAAGGTATTTTCACGTACTTTAAGAATAAAATAAAATTAAATAGAATTTCAAATTAAGTCGTATTGATAAATGCAAATAGTTCATAAAAATTGTCAATACTCAATCATTTTCCAAGTGGACCAATATATTTTATTGCATATTTAAAAAGATCATAAAAAATTACTAAAGGTCTTCTTGTATCACTTTAATCGCTTTCATATGAATTTTCCGAGATTTTCCACTTTTAAGTAAAAATAAATCATATTTTTTAATGTTAAATTTTCCATATTTTCAAATTATTGTAACTTCCGAACTAGTTAATCTTTCTGAACGATTAGACCATCAAAAGAAAGGTATTTTCACGTACTTTAAGAATAAAATAAAATTAAATAGAATTTCAAATTAAGTCGTATTGATAAATGCAAATAGTTCATAAAAATTGTCAGTACTCAATCATTTTCCAAGTGGACCAATACATTTTATTGCATATTTAAAAAGATCATAAAAAATTACTAAAGGTCTTCTTGTATCACTTTAATCGCTTTCATATGAATTTTCCGACATTTTCCACTTTTAAGTAAAAATAAATCATATTTTTTAATGTTAAATTATTGAAAATTTTCCATATTTTCAAATTATTGTAACTTCCGAACTAGTTAACCAATCTGAACGATTAGACCATCAAAAGAAAGGTATTTTCACGTACTTTAAGAATAAAATAAAATTAAATAGAATTTCAAATTAAGTCGTATTGATAAAATGCAATTAGTTCATAAAAATTGTCATTACTCAATCATTTTCCAAGTGGACTAATATATTTTATTGCATATTTAAAAAGATCATAAAAAATTACTAAAGGTCTTCTTGTATCACTTTAATCGCTTTCATATGAATTTTCCGAGATTTTCCACTTTTAAGTAAAAATAAATCATATTTTTTAATGTTAAATTTTCCATATTTTCAAATTATTGTAACTTCCGAACTAGTTAATCTTTCTGAACGATTAGACCATCAAAAGAAAGGTATTTTCACGTACTTTAAGAATAAAATAAAATTAAATAGAATTTCAAATTAAGTCGTATTGATAAATGCAAATAGTTCATAAAAATTGTCAATACTCAATCATTTTCCAAGTGGACCAATATATTTTATTGCATATTTAAAAAGATCATAAAAAATTACTAAAGGTCTTCTTGTATCACTTTAATCGCTTTCATATGAATTTTCCGAGATTTTCCACTTTTAAGTAAAAATAAATCATATTTTTTAATGTTAAATTATTGAAAATTTTCCATATTTTCAAATTGTTGTAACTTCCGAACTAGTTAATCTTTCTGAACGATTAGACCATCAAAAGAAAGGTATTTTCACGTACTTTAAGAATAAAATGAAATTAAATAGAATTTCAAATTAAGTCGTATTGATAAAATGCAATTATGTCATAAAAATTGTCAGTACTCAATCATTTTCCAAGTGGACCAATACATTTTATTGCATATTTAAAAAGATCATAAAAAATTACTAAAGGTCTTCTTGTATCACTTTAATCGCTTTCATATGAATTTTCCGAGATTTTCCACTTTTAAGTAAAAATAAATCATATTTTTTAATGTTAAATTTTCCATATTTTCAAATTATTGTAACTTCCGAACTAGTTAATCTTTCTGAACGATTAGACCATCAAAAGAAAGGTATTTTCACGTACTTTAAGAATAAAATGAAATTAAATAGAATTTCAAATTAAGTCGTATTGATAAAATGCAATTATGTCATAAAAATTGTCAGTACTCAATCATTTTCCAAGTGGACCAATACATTTTATTGCATATTTAAAAAGATCATAAAAAATTACTAAAGGTCTTCTTGTATCACTTTAATCGCTTTCATATGAATTTTCCGACATTTTCCACTTTTAAGTAAAAATAAATCATATTTTTTAATGTTAAATTATTGAAAATTTTCCATATTTTCAAATTATTGTAACTTCCGAACTAGTTAACCAATCTGAACGATTAGACCATCAAAAGAAAGGTATTTTCACGTACTTTAAGAATAAAATAAAATTAAATAGAATTTCAAATTAAGTCGTATTGATAAAATGCAATTAGTTCATAAAAATTGTCATTACTCAATCATTTTCCAAGTGGACCAATATATTTTATTGCATATTCCGAAAGATCATAAAAAATTACTAAAGGTCTTCTTGTATCACTTTAATCGCTTTCATATGAATTTTCCGACATTTTCCACTTTTAAGTAAAAATAAATCATATTTTTTAATGTTAAATTATTGAAAATTTTCCATATTTTCAAATTATTGTAACTTCCGAACTAGTTAACCAATCTGAACGATTAGACCATCAAAAGAAAGGTATTTTCACGTACTTTAAGAATAAAATAAAATTAAATAGAATTTCAAATTAAGTCGTATTGATAAAATGCAATTAGTTCATAAAAATTGTCATTACTCTACCATTTTCCAAGTGGACCAATATATTTTATTGCATATTCAAAAAGATCATAAAAAATTACTAAAGGTCTTCTTGTATCACTTTAATCGCTTTCATATGAATTTTCCGAGATTTTCCACTTTTAAGTAAAAATAAATCATATTTTTTAATGTTAAATTTTCCATATTTTCAAATTATTGTAACTTCCGAACTAGTTAATCTTTCTGAACGATTAGACCAGCAAAAGAAAGGTATTTCAACGTACTTTCAGAATAAAATATAACTAAACAGAATTTCAAATTAAATCGTATTGATAAAATGCAAATAGTTGATAAAAATTGTCATTACTCAATCATTTTCCAAGTGGACTAATATATTTTATTGCATATTTAAAAAGATCATAAAAAATTACTAAAGGTCTTCTTGTATCACTTTAATCGCTTTCATATGAATTTTCCGAGATTTTCCACTTTTAAGTAAAAATAAATCATATTTTTTAATGTTAAATTATTGAAAATTTTCCATATTTTCAAATTATTGTAACTTCCGAACTAGTTAATCTTTCTGAACGATTAGACCATCAAAAGAAAGGTATTTTCACGTACTTTAAGAATAAAATAAAATTAAATAGAATTTCAAATTAAATCGTATTGATAAAATGCAATTAGTTCATAAAAATTGTCATTACTCTATCATTTTCCAAGTGGACCAATTTATTTTATTAAATATCAAATATAAATTAATAATTTTTTATACACCCGCTGAATTCTGTGATACGAAAAAAGCAAAAAAGCACACACACAATTTAATTTTGTTGTTTTTTTTAAACCAGCAGACGAAAAAAAAATAAAATAATAATTACGGGATTTTATATAAAACCAGAAACAAAATTTTAATTTGTTGGTGCGTGCGATTGTTTCTTGTCTCTATACTTGTAATATATGTATAAATTGCAGTTTTGATTTGTGATCGTGTCGTTCGTATCGATATATTGTCAGCAAAGTGGACTTTTATTTTATTCATTTAATTTTTTAATAAAAATTTTCCAAGTAAATGGAAATAGGTTTTTCTTATAGTACATGGAAACGTGTATTTCTTTTTAGTTATATGAATGAAAATGTGAAAATGTGAAAATGTAATTAATTATTTGTGAAAATTTTATGAAGATAATCCCGTTAGTGTATGAAGTGTATGAATTTTTTATATAATATAACGATTTGATTTTGTTGTAATTTTATAGTTTTGCTTTTGTTGTATAATTTTTTTTTTATTTTTTTCAATTGTTCTATTATTTTTTTATTGTTGGTTTTTTTTTGCCATCGTATAAAATTTGTTTTACAAAAATGTAATTGAGATAATTTTGCGTTCGTGTTCGTGTGTGTTTTTCAATTGCCGATTCTTAATTTGTTTTATCATATATATAAATATTATGTTTTCACTTTGGAATGCGTACCTTATTACGAGAGGGAATAAATTATTCTTCAATATAGTTATTTAAGGTAACTTTTTCTTAAAGATATTACTATCGATAATTTTTAATTGATAGGTTTTTATTTTATTTATGTTTAAATAATGCAATCTTTAACTTGTGTTTGTGTATATTCGAACTAAATATATCTGCGTTTTCTATTTCATTGATATATATATTTTATTGTTTATTATAAATACGAAATTATATTCATTTTTTTTTTCTATTTTTTTCCATTTATAGGTTAGTGGAATGTTTTTTGACTGATCACTTTACGGATTTTATATGAAATTTGTGAACAAAAATGTGAGTAGAGAAAACAATTTTATTTTCACAAACAAAAATATAACAGTTTTATATTTAATAAAATATATATTAAGATGATATAAAAACTAAAATTCTCCAAATATAATATGTCCTATATATATCTCTATATACAAATTAACAAAATTGTACCGATCGAATAAATTAGATGCGAGGTTTACCAAGAACCGAATTTTCATATGAATTTTCCGAGATTTTCCAATTGCCAAAGTAAAAATAAAACATATTTTTTAATGGAAAATTATTGAAAATATAACACACACATATTAAAATCATTGTAATTTCTTAACCGTAATCTAAACGAATCGATACCATCGCGATATAAAAAAGGTATAAAATATATAGTCATATTGGAAAATGTAATCATTTGACAAATATTGCAAATTCCCCATTCTGTTCATTCTGTATGATGATAAGAAAAACGCACGCACACACAATTTAATATTGTTGTGTTGTTTTATTTAACCGGCACCCAAAAAGAAATAAAATAATAATTACCGGATTTTATATATTATATAAAACAAAAATTTTTATTGATTTCTTTGTTGTTGGTGCTTGCGATTGTTTCTTATTATCTCTATACCATATATATATTTATAATGTGTTAGCATCGTGGATTTATTCATTTAATTTTGTTCATTTATTGATTTAAAGCGACTCTTTAAAATTAAAATAAATAAATTAATATAAGTAAAGAAGCTTTTAAATAAACAATCATTTTCCACCAAGTGAACCAATCCATTTTATTACATATTATTTTGAAAATATCATAAAATCTCTTTTAATTTCTTTTATACTACATATATTATACTACTCTAACCACTATTATATCGAACACCGGCTATTTTATTTGAATTCTTGATTTTGAGATGCCAAAAAAGGACTTTAAACAACTTTATTTTTTAATCCTTCTAATTTTATTTCATAAAATGGTGATTTTAGTTAAATAATTACGAAGACAAAAGTAAAAAATCTTTTAAATTCAATTAGTTATGGAATTTCATTCAAATGCTGATTCAATTTCACAAAAAAAAAATTTGACTATTATAATATCGGACACTTATGTTATACCCCACTAATCTCCTTTGTAATACCTCCTTTGGCCTTTATAATAGCATACATAAACTCTTAGACGTTGTATTTACTAAATTTTTTGCATTCATCCGGTGTTTTTGTATTCTTCATTTCAATGATTTTTCATTGGAATTCTTCACTCCTTCAATTGTATGTATTTCATATCATCTATATTTACTTTGTTTTTATTAATGCCCACAACGATTCTATTGTACTTGAATCGGAACTGTATATGGTTCCTTTTAATCTTATTATTAAAACAGAATAATACGAAATATTCCTAAAGAACTTAATGTAACTAATTATAAGTCTACCGTATCAGATATTTAAATAAAATGTGGTTAACCGGTTCATTTGAGTCACAGAAAATGGTGTAAAATTTAATATGTTACTGATCGTGATAAACGCAACTGTGAAAAAACAGGAGAACTGCTATGGATGGTCAAAACTCTAAAATGGTCAACAGCAATCGAAAAAGTGGTCGCACGAAAGTGGACAAGTCAATAATGGATTCATAAACCGAACTATATATGAATATAAGATAAAAATACAGACATATTTTATTAAACAATGTTTTTTTCCTAATAATAATAATCCCTAATCATTTTTTTATCACAAATCAAAGCCCCTTTCAATTGTTTTCATCAAAAAAAAAAACAAAACAATAAACAATTTTGAGTTCTGCGGCAATGGAATGCGGCAACATATTTTGATGATGAATGTAAATTTGTTATTGTTGGTGATTCCGATAATCGAGTAAATCACACAAAAAATGAAGCATTCCATCGTGATTGTTATGAAAACGCACTGTGAAATTTTCATCCAGTTATTTACATAATTTACATTTCAAAAGGAGTCGTTTCTTTGTTTTAATTTACTTACTTAATTTTATTAATTTACATTTCATCCAGTGTACGGTTAACTCTCAAAAATGCATTCATATATTAAATGACTATCTTTTGCAATCGACTATTAAATTATATTCAAACGGCGCGAATATTCAATTTCAATAAGATGTTGCTCTACCACAAACCGCTAAAGCAACGAAGAACTGGTTGGAAGCTAAAGAAATGGGTTTAGAAATCCACTTTCAGAAATGTACATCTTCGCAAGTCCTGATGTAAGTCCAATAGAATCGTTGTGGGCATTAATAAAACAAATAATAGTGGTTAGAGTAGTAATTTAAATTATACAAAAACATTCTGTATTATAGTATAGTAATAATAATAAAAATATAATGAGCTCAATGTAATTGAGAGATTTTCAAGTGTATATTTTAGTATATATATACTTATACACTTTTCTAATATTTTGTATTTGTACAAATACTATATATATAGTATAAATTTGTGCCTTTTTTCCACCCCATAAAATTTCTATAAATATATATTTTATAATACCTGGTCGAACAGATTTTTTGTTTTTGTTTGTTTGTGTATATGAAAAACATGACAACAAAAATTGATTTAAAAACAAACCAAAAAAAACACCGTATTAAATTAAGATATTATTAATATATAATGTAAAATCTATTGAAACGCAGTTTTTTGATATATGACAATTTTAAATAACTTACCCTAATTTTTCGAATAATTTTTCTACTATCATTTCTGATGTCAATCGTTACCGAAATATGTTCACCGTGACCATATGCTGATTTATTTAATGCTGCTCGTAAACTTACACGTCCTTCTGTCCATAAAAATGGTTTGTCCACTGAACCTTCAGGTCCCTTTTTGTATTGTAAATTAATTACAAAAAAAAAAAATATAATATTAATATGATTATATTTTTGTAATGTAAAATTGACAATTGACAATTGACAATAATCCGATCTTATAGAACACTGCGTTATCGGTTTATATCTTAAATATATACAGGCATAAGTTTTAACAAAAATTGCTCTATTTGATTTGAGTTTTTTTTTTTTATGTATTTTATTATTGTTTTTATTTATATACTATATATGTTGAAAAATATTCTTGTATACTATACCAACACATTTTATATATAACTTTAAGTTTGCTTAGAACACACAATATATAGTTTAATAAAAGATACACGTATGTTTTCATTTTTGCATATTATATATAATACGATAATACCATCCCATATATATATATATATATATAGTATAAGTAAAGCTTTTAAACGAAACGAGAAAATTAAATGAACTGAAAAGGATCATTCTTTATAATATCTATGTATAATATGTATGTAACTATATGTACGTATATCGAATATGAAGAATAAAAATGTGTGTTGAAAGTAAAATATATATAAAAAATAGAAAAAAAAAAAAAAAGGGAAATTGATTTAAATCATAAAAGGTTATTTTTATGTTATGTTTATTTTATACTATACACACGCAATAATAATAATAATAATAATAAATAGATTATATATATATTTTTTTTTTCAAAGGTGGATACGGTCGTCGTATATATTTAGCCTAAGGCTAAAAAGTGTGATTGATGAATTGTCGAATTGATTTATCAAAATACAAAATAAATAAAAAAAAAAAATCGATATATAAATATTGTGTGTGTAAACTTTAATTTCTGAGTGCGATATCTTGAAAATTTGTTAACCAATCGTTTTGAAAATTTTATACAATCTTTATAATGCATTTAAGATGATCTCTGCAAAATATTGGATAGGGTTTACTTTGACAGAATGGTTCAGAATGGAGAATTTTCCAAGATTTTCACGATTTTTACTGTATTTTATATGAAAAATTTTACCAATTCATTTTCTGTGGGTGCGATATCTTGAAAATTCGTTAACCAATCGTTTGGAAAATTTTATACAATCTTTATAATGCATTTATGGTGATCTCTGCAAAATATTGGATAGGGTTTTCTTGGACGGAATGGTTCAGAATGGAGAATTTTCCAAGATTTTCACGATTTTTGGTGTATTTTATATGAAAAATTTTAAAAATTCAATTTCTTAATGCGATATCTTGAAAATTTGTTAACCAATCGTTTTGAAAATTTTATACAATCTTTATAATGCATTTAAGATGATTTCTGCAAAATATTGGATAGGGTTTCCTTTGACAGAATGGTTCAGATTGGAGAATTTTCCAAGATTTTCACGATTTTTAATGTATTTTATATGAAAAATTTTACGAAATCACTTTCTGAGTGCGATATCTTGAAAATTTGTTATGCAATCGTTTTGAAAATGTTATACAATCTTTATAATGCATTTAAGATGATCTCTGCAAAATATTGGATAGGGTTTCCTTGGACGGACTGGTTCAGAATTGAGAATTTTCCAAGATTTTCACGATTTTTAGTGTATTTTATATGAAAAATTTTACCAAATCCGATTCTGAGTGCGATATCTTGAAAATTTGTTAACCAATCGTTTGGAAAATTTTATACAATCTTTATAATGCATTTAAGATGATCTCTGCAAAATATTGGATAGGGTTTACTTTGACAGAATGGTTCAGAATGGAGAATTTTCCAAGATTTTCACGATTTTTACTGTATTTTATATGAAAAATTTTACCAATTCATTTTCTGTGGGTGCGATATCTTGAAAATTCGTTAACCAATCGTTTGGAAAATTTTATACAATCTTTATAATGCATTTATGGTGATCTCTGCAAAATATTGGATAGGGTTTTCTTGGACGGAATGGTTCAGAATGGAGAATTTTCCAACATTTTCACGATTTTTAGTGTATTTTATATGAAAAATTTTACCAAATCAATTTCGGTGAGTGCGATATCTTGAAAATTTGTTAACCAATCGTTTTGAAAATTTGACTCAAATATTCTTAATCCGCATTGTATAGATAATCCCTGCAAAATATTGGATTAAATTTCCTTGAAATTTCCTCGACTGTTCTCAACTGTCAATATATAAATTATTCCAAAGATTCGTTTGTTAAATGTTACGAAATCAATTTACATAATATCACTATTATTGGTTGTATCCCTCGGTATTCAATCCGAAAATGTTTTTTTCTTTTTTTCATATATGTGCATATTTAAATTTTTGGAAATGCTTATTCATGCACATCGAGTATAATATTTGTAAAACGTAAAATGCAATTATATATATTAAAAAGCTATATATCTCGCGATATATATATGTATATGTAAATAATCAATAAAATCAATATTTTTTTCAATTCGATCATATTTATAATTATACATATACAGATAGATTAATCCATCTATATAATATCTATATGTCTAATGTCCATATAAATATATCTATCTATACAGACGGATAGGTTTAAAATTATCGCATTTAATATTTAACGTTCACTTAACAATTTATATAATAAATCATTTATAACATAATGAGTTATAAGGCAGTTAATAAATAATAATATATATATATATATATGAATACCTTAAAAATTGGTTGATTTAATTTATTTGTAATACTTTTCCGATGTTCTATCTGTAAATCTGTTGAACATTTATCGATACGTGAACTGGCACCACCACCAATACCAATACCATCATCACCCGCGCTATTAATATTAAGTCCTGTGGTAACAGGACCGCTGGTACTACCTGCACTTGGCATTGTCGTCCCATTTGTATTCCGAAATTCATTATTTGTAAATTTATTTGTTAATTTTAATGCTTTTGGTGACAAACGTAAACGTAATGATTTCGGTAATGTTGAGGTGATCGATGACGGTGATGATGATGATGATTGTTGATTTTTCGTATTAGACGAATGTGTAGATTTTTGTGTTGTTATGGATGATGATACTAATGATTTATTATTATTATTATTTGTCTGGATTAATGATGGTTGAGCTATGTTGCTTGAATTAATTTTATGTAAAACTCGTACACCTAATCGAACCATCGATCTTCGTTGTAAACGTTCTTCATTGGGATCGGCTGCTTTTATAGTTTTATATATTTTCAAACAAACAAATAAATTATTAAACAATTTTAGATACAGAGTATATAAATAATTTGTAAAGATTATTGTTAGAATCGTTATTTAACTTTTTATTGATGAATATATTAATTTTTATATATTTACCCAAATGAACACGTATGTCATAGCTAGTACCTATCGGTGCCCCATTATAACGTTTTGCTGGTATTAATTGAACACTTGGCGGTGCAATTGAACCAACATCTAATGAAAATGGATAAGCTGTTTTTCCTAATTTTTCTATCAGTATTTGCTATTTTTTGGTTATTGAATAAATAAAAGAATTAAAAGTGGAAAAATTCATTATTAAAACATTTTCCAAAGATTTGTACCATAATAGTTCGATTTCTTGAAAATTTGTTAATCAATCGTTTTGAAAATCTTATACAATCTTCGTAATGCATTTAAGATGATCTCTGCAAAATATTGGATAGGGTTTCCTTGAATGAAATCGTTCAGAATGGAGAATTTTCCAAGATTTTCACGATTTTTAGTGTATTTTATATGAAAAATTTTACCAAATCAATTTCTGAGTGCGATATCTTGAAAATTTGTAAACAAATCGTTTTGAAAATTTTATACAATCTTTATTATGCATTTATGATGATCTCTGCTAAATATTGGATAGGGTTTCCTTGGATGGAATGGTTCAGAATGGAGAATTTTCCAATAGATTTTCACGATTTTTAGTGTATTTTATATGAAAAATTTGACCAAATCAATTTCTGTGAGTGCGATATCTTGAAAATTTGTTAAACAATCGTTTGGAAATGTCTATATACAATCTTTATTAGGCATTTATGATGCTCTCTGCAAAATATAGGATAGGGTTTCCTTGGACAGAATGGTTCAGAATGGAGAATTTTCCAAGATTTTGACGATTTTTAGTGTATTTTATATGAAAAATTTTATCAAATCAATTTCTGAGTGCGATATCTTGAAAATTTATTAACCCATCGTTTTGAAAATTTTATAAAATCTTTATTATGCATTTAAGATGATCTCTGCAAAATATTGGATAGAGTTTCCTTGGACGGAATGGTTTAGAATGCAGAATTTTCCAAAATTTTCACGATTTTTAATGTATTTTATATGAAAAATTTTACCAAATCAATTTCTGAGTGCGATATCTTGAAAACTTGTTAACCAATCGTTTTGAAAATTTTATACAATCTTTATAATGCATTTAAGATGATCTCTGCAAAATATTGGATAGGGTTTCCTTGGACGGACTGATTCAGAATAGAGAATTTTCCAAGATTTTCACTACTTTTAGTGTATTTTATATGAAAAATTTAACAAAATCAATTTCTGAGTGCGATATCTTGAAAATTTGATAACCAATCGTTTTGAAAATTTTATACAATCTTTAGAATGCGTTGAAGATGATCTCTGCAAAATATTGCATAGGGTTTCCTTGGACGGAATGGTTCAGAATAGTGAATTATCCAAGATTTTCCCGATTTTCTGAGTGCGATATCTTGAAAATTTGTTAACCAATCGTATTGGCCAAAGTGGACAAAATGTTCATAAACCATCGTAGATCCCATGGCCATTACCATGGCGAATAATAATAAAAATTCTTACCTGTAAACTGGTTAGCTCTTCTTTTTCTTCGTTTTCCGCTGGTGGCCAAATTTGTTTTAATGATATAATTGCTTCGTTACAAAATTTTAATCCCATTACCTCTTCATCTTCTCGGCCATATCTTTTGAGTGTATATGTTGGATAAAAAATTGAAAAGAAAATTCTTTAAGTTAATAACTAATTTTTTTTTCTTTTTTAAATTATTACCTATAAAAAGAAAATCACTTCAAAATTCTAATAACAAAATTCTATAAAATTGAATAATTTAAATTCCCTTTATTAAAGTATTTATAGGTTTAAAATATATAATACTAAAGGAAAAATACGTATCTACCTTTATTATAAATTTATTTATTTATTTATTATAAACGCAGTATATAGATAAATAGAAAATTGTTATTATTTAAAGTTAAAGAGGTGTGTGTGTGTGAGTTTGCCTTTGCGGTTATTTACCCTTAATAATATATATGTTTTAAACATCTGTTTAATACGTATATATATATATATATATATATATGCTTATTTATTTATGTGCAATTAGTGCTTTATATATAGATATATATAAATTTGAATTATGTTTAAAACTTACCTAAATGTTAGGGTTAGTTGTCCAAATATTTTGTGGTTTGATACAAATTTAGGATCAATGTAAATTACACCACGTAATGGTTCAACAATTCCTTCTCTGCATATAACATCTCGGCTACCCAAATACAATGTTAACGTTGAGTTTGGTGATGTTTTTTTATAAACTCTGTATATATATATATATATATATATATGTTAAATAAATAATAAAATATAAAGGATTATATTATATTAGTTTTATTAGTTGTTTTTTTTCTTTTGCATTTGTTTTTTTTTTTTTATAATAAATCTTCTAAAGTGATTATAAATTTTTGTATTTAATTTATCATATATAGAAAATTTCATAATTTGTAAACTTCTCATGAGCTATATTTTGACAAATATTACAACATTTTTAATTATCAAAACTGTTAGAAATATATATACTAAACAAAGTTAAATGGGATATTTAGAACTTTAGAATTAATATAGTTTGGATAGTATAAGGACGTTTTCTCTTTATATATAATATATATATATATACCATATATGAATATCTTGTGTATAGTTAAACAAATAATTATGGATTTTTATCAAATAAATACATTTTTATATATAATATAATATAATATACAAAATACGATGAACTGAATTGAACTCACACCCATTCACCCATATATTCACTTTATATATATTACACATGCATATTCTTTTTTTAAATCAACTATTGTATATAAAAAAGGGTATTTTTTACTGTTGATGCATTTTTTTTTATCTATATATATATATAAATGTATAATAATAACTATATTGAATCTAACAGGTTGTTTTGGAATATCGCCAATATATAAAGTTTAAATAAAAAATCATTCTAACATATATTTTTTGAGTGTAAAATTTAACCAATTACAAAATTACGTCAATGTAATAATTAGAAAATCACGAATTTTCGTTATTAAGTTTTCAATAATTTACTAATTGTAAAGAACAAAAAAATAAGGATTACTATAAATCATTGGCATTTGAATTCAATCAATTCGTCCGCTCAGACAATTAATTGTTTTCTATCGTTGAAAAAACTTACGTAAAATAAAAAGAAGTAAAATATATTAAGAAAACCATGCTTCATGCATTTTTTTTGTTTGGTTTTTATTCTATATATACCTCTTTTTATCTTATATGTAAGTTTCAACGATAGAAATTTACAGTTATTTTTGGATGTATAGCGGGTATCCCCCCTGTGGGATACCCGGGAATATATATACACTAACCACAACTGGCAGAATCGCCAGCGCGGTCCGTATATATATAAACCTACGGGGAACATAATTGCTGGAATATATGGTATGTGTCTCATCGTCGACTGTCCCACAAATTCAAACAACCATGTTCCCCTTAATTAAAAGCAAATCTCATATGTAAATTTTACATATGAGATTTTTGTTTGAAAATCGGCGGCATCGCTACCAACTCGACCATCGGGTTATATTAAGAAATATTCACTTAATTTTTGTTCACATATAATTTGAAATAACAAACAGTTTTGTATATGTATGCAGGAAAAATGTTATGGTTGAATGAAAGTTAATTTATATAATATATTTTATCACATATAGACATTTGTCTATTTCTGATTGTATGGAGATGTTAATAATATATTATTATTGAAAAGCAACACATCCACATCCACATTTTTATTAGAATATTCCTTGTACGATCGATATTATATAAAACAATCATGTACCGTTTTCTATTATATATTATAATTTATAAAAAAAAAAAATTTCTACAGACATTGTAACTGAACATTACAATTATATTTTGTTATTTTTATTGTAATATCGTCATTAATCCGGGTTTATATCAATTTAGTTTATTTAAAGTGAACATTAATCAAACTTTTATTATATTTCATATCGAGAGCATCTCTGTTCAATTTTCAGCTTTAAATTTTCCAGGAAATTAAATAAAAATGTTATTTAGAATCAATATAATCAGAATCAATATATTTCAACAACGCGTCTCTAGGACAAGGATCTCTAGGTCAAAAATCTACCAAATGAACAAGTCTATAATGTGTATCTCTGCAAGTGCAAGTACAATTCATATATATTAAATAAATATATACAAATAATATATATATATACACATATATGTATATAGTTTAGCAACAGAAAAAGAAGCAAGTTAATGATTATATATATTTTTATATTTATTTAATATAAAATAATGGTAGTTTTAAGAGTATACATATAACACATATAAATAACCATTTGGGAATTCTTTTAAAAGTATATAAAAACTTTTTGTAACATAAATTTATTAATTTAAAAGATTAAAAATCTATACGATATACGAGTAAGTATGTATTTTATAAAGGAAAAGATGTTTTCTATGATACTACCACCACGTTGATAGAGAACACATTGCGATTTTGCGATAATTTCGAATTACGTGCGGTAATAACGCGATAAGGTTGAACATTATAAATATCCATGAGCGAATTTAATTATATGTAAGGATATAAGTGACTTTTAAAAGGAAGATTTTTTCCCTTATATATATATATTCATCAGTATTATAATGTGAATTTTTACTTAAACTTCCGGATTTTTTTTTAAAATACTTATATTCCCAAACGTTGTCATACTTGAATTAATATTTATATTATCTTATATTTATAAAAACACCTTGTACAAATACAAATTATATACAAATGTATTATATTTTTTTAATACATACAAAAAAAAAAAAAAGAACTCTAATTTCATAAATTAATATTTTAGAGATATCGCCCTGAACAAATAAACATTTATTTAAAAATTATGATGAAATAAAATAACCAGAAAATTTATAAATATGTATTATCATAATAATATATATATAGTATATAGTGAATACTCTTAATTTATTAACATTTAAATAATTAAATCGGATGATAATATAAAGTTTCATTTGAAAAGTTTCAAATATGAAATATGGGATATAGATGAATGAGTTGATCCGCGCATATAATACAATACATATAAGTATACAAAATATATTGATGAATATTTTAAACGTACAATATATCTTATATACTATTCTATATATATAAAAATGTATAAAGTATAAAGTCATTGAATTTTAAATTAATTTAATATCATTATATAAAAAATAAATAAACATATTGTAGAATATAATTCAAATATACTATATATATATAAATATGAAAAAATTCCCATCAATATTTAATTTGCAAGACAATATACAATATTTTTTATAATTTAATATATTTCTATATATGGTTTTGTTAAAAAATTAATAATTTAAACAAAATGTTTTTGATTCCAAAGATTGATTTTTTACCTTATAGATTTTCAAGTTAAATAATACTATGACCCGGGGCTCAAGTACTTGCCAATTCACATGAAAGTTTTACTCCCTAGAATCCATTTAGAACATTATTACTTGTGAATCGGCCTATATTATAAAATATACTTTGTAATATACTTAACAATTACAGTCTATATTCATATGTGGGAAGTGCTGAAATCATAACATCAAGATTCAATCCTCAAAATGTATATCTCTGAAGATATGGAGATGATTTAGCTTTTGAGTTTTTGGGTTCTAATAATCCTATATAATGTGAAAACATCAAAATATGAAACATTTCTTTTTTTCCCATTATTTTCGGAATTCAATTTTTCCCTGTGTTTGTTTTCTATATTTTTCCCTATATACGGTTGTATTCAATTCAGATAATTGATGTTCATAAAAGTACTGGAGCTATGCCATGGCATTCCCACCAATTGTTTTAAAACAATGTGAATGCATCTACTTTTTTAGTTCACCCACTTTTAGAAAACTCTTTCACAAATCATTTTCGAATATGGAATATTTCCATCATCTTGGAAAATTGCTAATATATTACACCGCTATTTCAAAAGCGGGTACTAAAAGCAATCCTTCCCAATTATCGCCCAATAGCCATAACATCAATATACTTTCTAAGGTACAATGGAGAAATCGTAGTAAATCGTATGATTGTGCAATATCTGGATGATAAAAAAGAACTTATATTAGTGATTGCCAATATGGCTTCAGGCACAATAAACGATCTACATAGGAGATTTACTAAATTATTTAACCAATAAAATAGGTAATAGTATTATTGCAAATTTTGGTGAAACACAAGTGGTTTCACTAGACTATAAGATTACTAAGTCTTTTGATAGAGTATATGGCATATAAGGCATTAATATCCAAATGCCATTCATTTGGATTATGGGGACACATTCTGCGTAAATGGGTTGGGAATTTTTTAGCTAATATAGGCATATATTAAGGCTGTACTAGATGGAATTATAGTTCCAAACTTTATCCGGTTTATTCTGGGGTACCTCAGGGTTATGCTCTGCTATCGCCCACTCTCTTTTTAATTTTTATTTTAATGATTTTTATTTTATCGATAACAGAAAATCCAATGCACTGTTATGCAGACGATAGTACATTACATTCTTCGCTACATTACAAACTACACATCGTAATCATAATGCGAATCAAATGCGAATCAGTCTCGCCAGAAGATGATTTCTTCAATTAACAAAGATTTAAATTTAATATCAAATTGCGGGGAAGGATAAACTTAGTAGAATTCAATCCATCTAAAACAAAGGGGCATGTTTGTTCTCAAACAAACGATCCATAAATGTTGACCCAATAATACTTATGCATAATACAATTATTCCAAAATCTATATTGACCTATTAAATTTGGGAATGTCTTTGTCAAACAACTTTTCATGGAGTAATATAATATAATAATTGCAGCTAAAAAGGCGGCTTGGAGTCGCATTGGATTTTTAAGAAGATCGAAAGAATTTCTCAATTCTGAAAATTTAGCATTATAGTTTATAGGTCTTTTATAAGACCACTTCTAGAGTACAATTCCTACATATGGGCTGGTACACCAATTACTATACACTGCAGTTTAGTGACAGGATCGAAAAACACGCTATTTCGCTGATCAGAAACGAAACAATAATAACAAATTCCATTGAATCATTGGATCATAGACTGGATCAGTAGCTTCATTGTGCACATTTTTTATAGGTATTATTACCGCATGAATAATGCTCTAATGAAATTTTAAAGCTAATATTTCTGAACCAATTAACTTCTCTTCAAGAAATTCGAGAAATTCACAAAAGGCTTATTCTGATATTCTGTATCTATTAGTTTTTTTTGCGAACAAACAGATTTGGAAATTTATTTTCCCCAAGAACAGCAAGATTATGAAATATAGTCTCCCTGAACTATAGTATTTCCTCCTACTTTTGATTATCATAGTTATTTAAATTAAACATTTCATCTTATCTATAAAAACTAATCCGCACCTAAAGTGCAACTTGGACAATTGTTTGAAAACATATATGAGTGATTTTTTCTTATTTTGTTTTAGTAAAAGTTTTTTTTTTTCTATCTCATATATGTTTGCTTTATTTTCAAAATTTTTAATAAATTAATCCACATATTATAATAGATTTACCATCCAAAATCACTTAAGTGTATATTCAATGCATCTAATTTAAGGTTCATCACCTGATTAAGTGATTTCGTTACAGGCTCACGGTGCGGCAATAGAATTCCGAGGTTTTACGGGCGGGGTTAAACCGATTCTGCCATAGTAACGAACAAAAAAAAACTCATTTAAACACACAAAAAAAAACAAATTTTGTGTCAGCTCCTTTTTTTTAAATATTCAATCGCATTTATAAACAAAAAACTAATATTATTTGAGAAATGGATGAATGCGGGTCGTAATCTATATATAGATAAGTATATATGACCATATCTCCATATATGAATTTTATTCAATGATTTTTAAAATTTTACACAAAAATTCTTTTTTGTTTGTATATAGTATATAAATGAAAACGAATATTTTCAAATATTATACGGGGCGATACAAAACGATATATTGGACATTTGCGATAACAAAACTATATATATACAATATATAAATATTTATTATATAAATAAATAAATAAATAAAAATATAGAAAACAAAACCACTTGTCACATTCATATATATATATATATATATATATATATAGTAAAGGCATATATGTCAAATGGATTTGCAAACAAAATAAAAAAAAAACTGAAAGTAAAATGAAAAAGGTTTTTAAACTAAAATAAAATGTATTCATTTTGCCATATATACACGTTATATATAGAATTTAAATAAATTATGTACACATAAAGATATCCATAGTTGAATATTAACAAGTTTTACATAAAAAAATAAAAATAAACGTTTATAATAGACGTATATATGTGTAATGTGTATAAATAAAAATATTATTTTTTTTTTTTAAATGCTTTATAAATATATAGAATTTATATAGGATGTCTGAGTTCACGAATCTCCTAGCATTTAAAGGAGCAGATTTTCCATTGAAATTCGTTAGTTTACATGATGTTTGATTTCATTTCAATAATCAAAAATGAATCGATTTAAAAAAAAAACCACCCAGTCCCAGTTGACTAATAATCATCCATAAATCTGTCAATTGAAATTAAGGTATATATAGGATCTCTACATATAGTCAAGCAATTTCTGACTTCTACGACACTCTGTTTTGAATGTATATATAGTAAACGAAAAAAGGATTTTAACATTACATAACAATTTTTGTATGTTATAACCACAAATAAGTGTTATCTAAAAAAAAAAACAAACAAAACAAAACAAAACAAATGTTAAATAATTAAAATCTATATATTTTTTGTGAACAATTACAAAAAAAACAAACTTATCAGTTTGGTTTCACCCCAGTAAAAATACTCTTTTTTATTTTATTTTTTTTTTAAAATATAAACTATTATTATTATATATAATTAAATATTAATTAAAACTTATATATGTTTTGAACATTTAAATATATATGTTTTTTTATTATTATATATAACAATTTAATTATATACTTAACAAATGTTTCTATATGTATTAAATTTATTATATAATTTGTTTCTTATTCTCGTCGTGAATTCGTGATGGAAAATGCACTGAACAATATATAATTATTTTTTTTTTATTTATTTATATCCATTCATTTTCATTTTCATTTATTTTTTATGATTTCTTTCTGTTTCTTTTTTCTTATCCAATTTCAAACTTTATACACAGCAGCGTATATATATTGTTTTGTTATTATATATGTTATATATACTTACTAAATTATATAAATATATTTATTTTAAAGTGTTTTATATAGAAAATAAGAAATATCCTTTAAAATTTACTTTAAAAATTTTGTATATTTTGTATATTTAAAAGTTAAAATTAGAAAATAATTATATAGAATGTAGTATATGGTAATTATTAGTATGGAATAAAAATTATATTCTTTTTCATTCCCGTTTGCTTCATATAGTTCTCTAATCCTTTTTCAACAATTTCCATTGTATTTTTACAAATACCTGTTCAGTTATTCACAATTTTTACGATACTTATATACGATTCATAAAACAACATATCTATACTTAAAAAATACATTAAAATCTAATATTCTATTACTTTGATTAATTGATTGTTATATGTATATATTGCCAAGTGATTTTTCAACTATATACTATAGCAGATGTATACGACAGGAGTACAATATAATTACCATATATATGGTATATATTATAATACGAGAATTTTCCGAATATGGATCAAACATCTAACAAACAATTCTATATATTATATACTAGAAAAATTAGGTCAAAGCCATTGCTATATGTATATATATATATAATACAATATATGACAATATATGACGTCGTTTTTCTGTCTATACATAATATTGCATTGTTATTATTATTGTTGTTGTTTGTGAAATATATATAAAGGGTGATTTTTTATCTATTATCTCTTTGGCAACACTGGTTTAAACAGCTGACGCACGTTTCACTGTCAAACATCTTCAGTTTGGTCTATATAATTTAACCATATGAATCGTCTTACAAACGAACAACGCTTACAAATTATTGAATTTTATTATCAATGCGTGCGTGCTCTGTTAAGAAAGTTCATCGGGACGAAATTGTGTTCAGCGGCGACGAAGCTCATTTTTGGCGGCTCAATATGGGTACGTAAATAAGCAGAATTGTCGATTTTGGAGTGAATATCAGCCAGAAGCATTGCAAGAGCTACCAGAAAATGCATCCAGAAAAATTCACAGTTTTTGTTGCGGTTTATGGGTTGCGGTGGCATCATTGGACCGTACTTCTTCAAAGATGATGCGAATCGTAACGTAACGCTAACGAATGGTGAGCGCTACCGTGAGATGATATCCAATTTTTTTTTTTTTGCCCAAAATGCAAGAGCTTGACTTGCATGACATGTTTTGGTTTCAACAAGACGGTGGCTGGTGCCACATGCCACACAGCACGCGCAACAATGGACTTATTGAGACGAGGCCAGTTCGGTGAAAATTTTATTTCACGTTCGGGAACGGTCACGTTGGCCGCCGCCTAGATCGTGCGATTTCAGACGCCTTTAGACTATTTTTAGTTTTTTGGGCTATGTTAAAGATCATGTCTATACAGACAATGAGCCCGCTTCAATTGACGCATTGGAAGACAACATATTGAAGCATTTATTCGTGAGATACCGGCCGAAATGTTGCAGAAAGAGTATGCCAAAATTGGACTAATTGAGTATGGACCATTTGAGGCGCAGTCAAGATCAGCATTTGCATTTGCAATAATCTTCAAACATTAAATTATATGGACCATCGTACTATCGATTCAAATAAAGAATTCTGGTATTTTTCTGAATTTTATGTGTTTTTTTTTGAAACACTTTTCTATCGCTTTTAAAAAATCGCACCCTTTATATATATATATATATATATAATATAAGTAATGTAATGTATATATACATAAAATAAATAGCTTATATGAATATATGTATTTATTATGTTATGCATATATGTAATGCATATATACATGTAAAATTGTATAAAGAAACACTAGGGAAAACAAACATAAAATCGCACTGGGATAACCTACAGTGGATTTCTATTTATATACATATATATATATATATGTACGCGGTACATTGAGTAATTCTAAATTGAGTTACTTTTCTTTTTCCGATATTATAAAGATTTATTTTACATATATATATATATATATATATACAAGGGCAACCGCGAAATTAAGAATCCTTTATGATATTTTATTTGTATATCAATATTATACACGCAATTGTTGTAGCTTCCATCAAATTAATTTTCATTTAAAACTGACGATATGGTTTTAGCAAATAAAGCCTTCTGTTATTTCATTATTTGTTGCTTTTACGGTGTCGGTATAATTGGCCGTACCATCATCCAAAATATATGCAACTCGTATTTCTCGTAAAAATCGTATTTCGAAGATGGAATAAAACAAAAAAAGTAATATGTATACATGAAGTTGAAAAGGAGATTATATGTTTAAAAGTGTTTTATTTATTTGGGGTTATTTCTTTTGCGGTTGCCCTCGTATATAAAGAATGCTATTTTTGTTTCGTATTATAAAACTTATATATATATTTGTATGTAATATTTCTTAATCTTTTTGTTTTGTATATTATTATATTTACACTTTATTTATATTATGATAAAAAGGATATGTTGGGGGTTTTAAAAATGTATATACAGATATAAATATACTAATGCGTTTTACTCTGTTATATTATTACACATTGTTTATTATATATTGTACTTTCTTTCGTTGTAAATAAATATATAAATACAATTTTTTGTACTTATAACTTTGGTAAAGTCACTCGGCGCTTTCATATATATACTTATTACTAATAACTATTTATATGTAATTTAACATTAGTAAAAACATTTATTTATATTAAATTGGAATATTGGAATATAATATTCATTTCTATATATATTTACTATACAATTAAGTACAAAAAGTATATAAAAAGAAAAACAAGGTTCTTGGATTTTTCATTTATATATAATATAATAAATGTTCATGGAATGTATTTATATATAAAAAAAAATTCATTCAGATTATTCTGTGTTGGTATATTAATATTTGAATTCTATATATATATATATATATATATATATATATTAAATACAAAAAAAAAATGTATGTTGTATAATTGATAAAAACATTCAACTCCAAAATTCTGACAACATTTAGAAGTCGTTGGACTTATATAGTCTGTATTGGCTCAGTTCGACTGATGTGTAATTGATGTTTTTAATATATGCCTTTAATATATGATATCTAACAGAAATTAGATAAACAGAACTTTCCTATTTTTATATACAGATTAAAATTGAATTTAATACTAAAAGTTTTCACTTCAGTCAGAACAATTTGTGTATTTCTTTATATTTGTAAAGCCATTTTCCTGGTTAAAATTGATTCAATTTCTAAAGGTTCTATCTTGGAATTAAAAGACTATAAATCAAAGAATGTTATACAGAATATTATTTCGACTTGTATATTTTAATAAACCAAATAAACGACATACATTTTTTATATATATTACCAGATATTATATGTATATTACCTTTAAATTTGTTAAAGAAAACGCTGTCAATTATTTATACTTACTTTTAAGTATATATATACGCGCGGCTATATATTTAAAAGATTATTCATATATATATATATATATATATATATATATATATGAAAATACATTTTAAACTGTATGATGATTCTATATAAAATAATACATTAATTTTATACATTAAAAGGTTTTTTGCTAATATTATTATATTTTGTATAACCGCAACGCAATTGCATATATAAAAACATCTTACTTATAATAATATATATATATTATACTTATTTTAAAGTTGTATATATATAATTATATTCAATATCATAAATATATATAGAGTATATGTAATAATTTAATATATCATATGGCGCGCGTATAAAACAAACATTTAGTTTGTGGCTGCCTTACATTATATTATGCACGATCTATTTGTCGTGTATTGAATATTTATATATATATTAACAATAAGTACAATATGAATCCCAAAACGATGGGGTGTCTTTCAATATACATAATTTTGTAATTTTCATTAATATAAAAGAAAAAGAAAATATATGTTAGAACAATAAGAAAAGCATATATAACAGAATATATATAATAGAATACTTTATTAAATTCAATACAATAAATAATTACACATAATACCATTAAAAATATTAATATAATATAAATTAAACTATAATCAGCGAACATCAGCGTTAAAATGAATTCGTTCATATCGCATTTTAGTTTTTTTTTCTCTAAATTGAATATTTATTTTTTTAAATCGCACGGATATTCGTCGATAATGTAATCAAATAAAAAAGACGTACTCCTCTATATATAATATTTTACATATAATCTCTCAAACGGTCTAAAAAGGTCCAAAAATAAAATTTAATAAATGACCAATAATTTTTTTTTTATCATTAAATAGACCTATAATCGGACAAAAAATCCAATAACCTATCCACAAAAATTTCATTAATTAATCTATGCATAAAATTATATTCTACCATATCAAAAATTGAAATAACAAATCCTTTCAGTTGATGGGACCGCGATGAATGATGAAATAAATTACTTTACCAAACAATATTTTGTGATATTCGAGATATCATTTCTTTTTTTCTCTCTATATATTATCAATATTATATATATTGAATCTGCTCTATCGCTTATCGTTTCCCAGATCCATCCAAATTCATATATATATATATATACTTTTTTTTATTCATATATCAATGTAAACAAAACCAAAAAAAAAAAACCTTTTTTCCAGAAGAAACTGTGTGTGGAATTTAAATCATTTCGAACAAAAAAAAAACACTACTATATATAAATAAGTGATGAAAAGAAAAATGAGATAAAACTGATGCCGCCGCCGCCGCATGTGTCAATAATATAATAATAATAATATATCTGCGGTGGGTTAAATAAATAATAAATTTAATATATAGTATCAAAAATCTCTATATGTTGACTGATGAAAGTCCATTTAAAACTCAAGTTAATCAAAAAATTTGTAAAAATACAATACAATATATATGTGTTAAAATTTCGAAAAATATTCTGAAACTAAGAGCTAAAACGTTCTGAAACCTATTTATTCGGATTTAGCATCCCTTAAAGCATAAGTATACAAGTTTTCAGCCCGATAGCTCAAACTTAAAGGTTTCGGTGAAAAATCCATTTTTTCATAAGTGGTTAGTATAGCAAAACTTTGGGAAATCTTTGTCGGGCCATAACTCAAAAACTAAGGGCTAAAACGTTCTGAAACCTATTTATTCGGATTCAGCATCCCTTAAAACATAAGTATACAAGTTTTCAGCCCGATAGCTCAAATTTAAAGTTTTCGGTGAAAAATCCATTTTTTCATAAGGGGTTAGTATAGCAAAACTTTGGGAAATCTTTGTCGGACCATAACTCAAAAACTAAAGGCTAAAACGTTCTGAAACCTATTTATTCGGATTTAGCATCCCTTAAAGCATAAGTATACAAGTTTTCAGCCCGATAGCTCAAACTTAAAGGTTTCGGTGAAAAATCCATTTTTTCATAAGGGGTTAGTATAGCAAAACTTTGGGAAATCTTTGTCGGGCCATAACTCAAAAACTAAATGCTAAAACGTTCTGAAACCTATTTATTCGGATTTAGCATCCCTTAAAGCATAAGTATACAAGTTTTCAGCCCGATATCTCAAACTTAAAGGTTTCGGTGCAAAATCCATTTTTTCATAAGGGGTTAGTATAGCAAAACTTTGGGAAATCTTTGTCGGACCATAACTCAAAAACTAAAGGCTAAAACGTTCTGAAACCTATTTATTCGGATTTAGCATCCCTTAAAGCATAAGTATACAAGTTTTCAGCCCGATAGCTCAAACTTAAAGGTTTCGGTGAAAAATCCATTTTTTCATAAGGGGTTAGTATAGCAAAACTTTGGGAAATCTTTGTCGGGCCATAACTCAAAAACTAAATGCTAAAACGTTCTGAAACCTATTTATTCGGATTTAGCATCCCTTAAAGCATAAGTATACAAGTTTTCAGCCCGATAGCTCAAACTTAAAGGTTTCGGTGAAAAATCCATTTTTTCATAAGTGGTTAGTATAGCAAAACTTTGGGAAATCTTTGTCGGGCCATAACTCAAAAACTAAGGGCTAAAACGTTCTGAAACCTATTTATTCGGATTCAGCATCCCTTAAAACATAAGTATACAAGTTTTCAGCCCGATAGCTCAAATTTAAAGTTTTCGGTGAAAAATCCATTTTTTCATAAGGGGTTAGTATAGCAAAACTTTGGGAAATCTTTGTCGGACCATAACTCAAAAACTAAAGGCTAAAACGTTCTGAAACCTATTTATTCGGATTTAGCATCCCTTAAAGCATAAGTATACAAGTTTTCAGCCCGATAGCTCAAACTTAAAGGTTTCGGTGAAAAATCCATTTTTTCATAAGGGGTTAGTATAGCAAAACTTTGGGAAATCTTTGTCGGGCCATAACTCAAAAACTAAATGCTAAAACGTTCTGAAACCTATTTATTCGGATTTAGCATCCCTTAAAGCATAAGTATACAAGTTTTCAGCCCGATATCTCAAACTTAAAGGTTTCGGTGCAAAATCCATTTTTTCATAAGGGGTTAGTATAGCAAAACTTTGGGAAATCTTTGTCGGGCCATAACTCAAAAACTAAGGGCTAAAACGTTCTGAAACCTATTTATTCGGATTCAGCATCCCTTAAAGCATAAGTATACAAGTTTTCAGCCCGATAGCTCAAACTTAAAGGTAATGTTATATATATTAATTCTGATGTCTCTGAATCTTTCATTATATGTATTAAAGTATTTATCTATACATTTTGAAATTGACTAATTGATCGATTATATACCTCGAGGTTAATATATATGTATATAGGTGTAATGAATTATTTTTATCGCAGTTTAATAAAATAAATGACAATTATTTATATATGCCTATATAGAAATCGGGGGGTTTTCCCCAAACATTTCCGCCTTCCCTTCTCTGATTTCTAAATAACAAACTTTTCAAAATATTTATATTTTTGATAAAAATCATTTTGTATAATTTCTCTAAAGTCAAATTTTCTATATATAGGATTTTACTGTATTCATATATACAGATATAATATTATTAATATACATATGATTGAATTTTGTTAAAATGTACATATAATAAAATCATGTGGTTCATAAGATAATATATACATTTTGGTGCAGTATCAAAATATATTTTAAATGTACACATATATATATATATATTGAGACTATTATATAAACAAATATTGCGCATAGATATATATATATAGACTTATATTATTTACATATAGATTGAGATATTTAAAATTAAAGATTGATACCATACCGCACACAACACAACATCTATACTAATATCCCATTCATTTTCATTTTCAATATACATATATTTGTTCATTCATAAACATTTTAATACAAACAAAAAAGAAAATATACTAAAAACTAAACCATGATAAAAACAATAACATCTATTTTTTTATTATTATATTTTATATCTTTAAATGAAATAATAAATCTTTTTTTTTTATTTTATGTTTGTATTTATATATTATATGTTCTTATAGTGATTATACTCGTTAATCTGGGCCTATATAGTTAATGTTCAGATGGTTGTGTGAGTTTGTCAAACGTCCCGATTCCCGCGTCTCCGCCGATTCATAACAATAATTACATGTGCAAATGTGTTTTCGGAATGACAAAACTAAACCCTATATAATAATTTTCCGGGCTTTCCAATAACATTTGTCAGTGTCCTGCGAATAGCTTTTGTTTTAACATGTTCAAATTACTGTGATAATCAGATTATCGTATAGTGTCCAGATTATCGAGCCATCACGGTATCAAAATTTCTTTTGTAAATACATAACGATGTCATAAATTTATTGTATAGTATATGTATATGTGTATATATTGAGAGAGATGTTACATTTTATTTTATTTGTCAAGTTGATACGCTTAAATAATTTAATATATATGATAACTTTGTACAAATATATAAAGATATCATGCAGTTTATAACTTATATATATATATATATATAGGGATAAATATTAAAGAAACTGCTGCACGTTATATGTTGTTTTTTTATATATTATATAAAAGCAGTAAGAAGTAAAAATGTCTCTGGGGATGAATGTCCTTTTATTTCTCGTTTATAGTATATATATATATATATATATATATATATATATATATATATATAATATGAGGAAAATTTTTCCTTATACTACACTATATAATATATAAAATAATATAATCATTCAAAATGTGTTTATGCGTGTATGTATATATCACTTAAATTTTATTCAATGTACTTTTATTTTGTTTTTTTTTTTTCTTTATTGGGGAGAAACACTTTATTATTACTTAAATTTATTCTGTTTATTTCAAGATTTAGAGAAAAGTTTATGAGTTGTGTTTTATTTATTGTTGGTTCATTTATGATATTTTAAAATGATATATCAGTTTTTTACACATCACATCAGTGTAACAACTTTAAATAAATAGCATAATTTTTACTTAATTTTTTACCGAAAATGATACAGAATTTCCTTGAGCGAATATGTAAAATTACATGTAACATATATCTATCTATCTATCTATCTATATAGATACTTTTTTGACGTCATTTTATTATATCTGCAGATATAGATATAATAATAGTGCACTAATAAATAAATGAATTTCATTATAACGAAAGATATATAGTGATATATAGTGTATATATAGCAGAGGAAATATTTCGTATATACATTCTGCATGCATCAATTTGTAATTCAATTATATTTTTTTTGTTTTGTGTTATTCAAATCATGAATTTTTAATAATTTTTTTTGTATAGATAAAATTGTTTTTTTGTTATTATACTTTGTTTTGTTTGAATGTGTACAATATTTCGTGAAAACTACAAAAAAAAAACTATACGTTTTAATTAGAATTATATTTACTCATGCAAGATGACAATAATATAAATAAATATATTATATATAGATTTTATATATGGATATATGATGAATATAATAGAAATAGATGATGTAATATGTGATATAGTTGAAATGATATTTTATTTTTTTTTATTTTAATTACTCAAAGTTTGAAAAATATAAGTGTTTGTAATATAATTGGAACTTATATATATAACTCAACGACAGGAGGTACATAATGATAAATAGAATTATATAACTACACATATATAGGGTATACAAATTATAAAATATATATATATATATATATATTAATGTTTTATTAAGGATAAACTTAATATATTTTGGTTTTGTTCATCTGAATTAATATGATTTGCTTTTTATTCGCAAAACAACACGTTAATGGATCGTTGATTTTCTTGTACAGTTGCAGTACTAGTACTAGGAAAATGCTCAGAGTATTTTAATTCTATCCAATTAAAACAAAAACTAATCTTTATTACATATATATATATATAGTAATATCCTTGAAACCTGTACGTTGTTCAAAAATACTAAATTATTCCACACTGAACTCGGAAATATACATTTAAATTTTTTTTTATTTTATATATATATATTATGTGTATAGGAATTAATAATGCGGCGGATTTTTTTGGCTTGAAAATGGCATTTATTTGTATAACAAAATGAATGAGTACATTAACCAACATATTGCCCATCGTTAGCTATGATTTCCTCCCATCTTTTACGAAGTTTGTTTGATTCCTCGTTTGAAGAAGTCCTCATCTTTCTTCGAGGCAATCCATTCATCGACCCATTTTTGCACAAATTCAGCATTTCGAAAGCGTACGCATCTGTCAGGCTGACCTGCATTGATCTGAACAAATGGTAATCAGAAGGAGCAAGGTCTGTATAGTACGGGGGGTGATCAATCAATGATCCCAATAACCGAGCCTCTTTATTTTTTCCTTAACGATGTTTGCACGATGTGGTCTGGCATTGTCATCGTGCATTAAAATTTTGTGGTGTTTTCGAGCTAACTTCGTCGTTTTCCAACGTTTTTCATTCAATTTCTTTAACAATTCGTCCAGAGTGGTCGTCGGTATAGCGATCAGATGTAACCGTTTCATTCGGTTTTAACAGCTCATAATACACGACACACTTCTAATCCCCACCAAATGCACAGCATAAGGTTCTGGCAATGAATATCGCGTTTTAATTGGGAAGTTGATGGTTGGCCGGGATCAACATATATGATGCTTTACGTTTATAGGGTTGTCGTAATACACCCACTTTTCATCGCCAGTGACAATTCGACTCAAAAAACTATGTTTTTTTGTGCTCGGCAAGATATGGTTTATGACAAGATATGGTTTATGGCATGCATTCGTGCTTTGAGTTGAAATTTTTATTCAGTTGATGTGGGACCCATTTTCCTAGCTTACTGTCATCTTTTCCATTGAATGCAAACGTCTAGAAATGGTAGAGGCATCTATATTCAACTCTAATGCAAGCTCTTGTTGCGTTCGACAATTTCAATTTTCATCCAACAACGCCTGCAATTCTTCGTCTTCAAGTTTTTTTTTTGGCTGACCTGACCGTTCTTTGTCTTCCACTTCAAAATCATACCACTTCTGAAGCAAGGTGCAAACCACCGTTCACAAGTTTTTTGAGTTGAAACATGTTCACCGTAATCTTCTACCAACAATCGATAACTATCAGCAACGGTTTTTTTTTTTTCAAATTAAAGAAAGTTATTAAACTTCCCCGCAAAACAACTTTTTCAGGCATGTGTTTCGACATATTCGAAGTAAAAAAAGGGCTTTGTTGTTTACTACAAATCCTATAATGACAGGCAAAAAAAAAAGAATATGGGTGCGGTGTGCTCCGATGTACACAACGCTAGTTACGCCAACCGTTATCTAAATCCGCATTATTAATTCCTATACGCAATAATATACAAAAAAAAAACAAATTATAAATCTCTATGGAATAAACTGATAATGATGATAATGCAAAATAAACATATAAACAAAAAGGACTAAAAGCTATATAATATTAAAAGAATTTATTTATGTCCCCGTATAACCACAAAACGTAATTTTAGTTCTCTCTATATATGAATAATGTTAATTTTTGGTGTTATATATATATAAATATTTTTATAGGACCCATTTATATATAGCATACAGTTGAAGGATAATAAAGGTTAATACCTCCGCAGATACCTCTTATTATATACTACTGCGGTATTTACATATAGAAAAATTACTATATAGATAAATATTAAATGTATTAAATGCAGAGAATAATATATATTAATTATATAACACATAGATTACACTTGTTAATGAATATTATCAAATAGGTCCGTCTTATTTTTTATATTTATTTTTATATTGATTAATTGATTTCAATTATATTTTAAAAATTATATGGAAACAAATATATAAAGAAAAAGAAGTAATTTTAGCGTTCGATGATCAATCTTCATGCTTATCTTTACAGAATCCACTGCATCCATTTTAAATCATTTCCATATTTAAAGATATATGTTGTATTGAAATTTATTAAAATATATTATTATAATTAACATTTTTTTATTCTTAATTATTTTCAGGTATGTGTCAATTTATTACTCTGTTTTTGCACAAACTTCAATGTTTATCTTGTGAAAAACGTCCAACCAAATGTGAGTTGTAAAGAATTTTTTTATTTTATTTTTAGAAAGTTAATCTTTTTTTACTATACAACAAAGAAAACGATTAATATCTCTATACAATTTTCAATGTTATATATACAATATTAAAAATATTTTAGTATTTAAGTAATACTATATACTGTTTACGTTAAAGATTAAAGTAATGAATAAGTTCATTATTTTGTTTTCCCAGGGTATTTATTAGGAAATTTTTGTTATATAATACTAGACTAAAAAAGGAACTTGAATATCCAATTTAAATTTATGTTTAGAACAGAATAACGTTTATTGTTAAGTTCCATAAAAAAAAAATCCACTATCAATAATAAAAGAAAACCATCATATTTCCGGAGTAATTTTATCAGATAAAATTTTCCAAATCATATGTCACATATATACAACATAAATACCTACCTATACGTAAAATATTTATCTATCATTTTTTTTATTGTTTTCTATTTTAATACCAATATTTATTTTATTGTATGTATATTATATATATTATATATATATACACTATACACACGTATTCAAATTGTCCCTCAGGTGGTATATAGTAAATAGAAAATATTTATAATTCATTCGGTTATATTTTCCATTATATCACATCATTAATAATTTATAGTATGAATGAATATATAGTATATATATTTGAAAACATATATACTCGGTACTGTACATTCTGTAGTTATATATATATATAACTACAGAAAATATATAACAGGTGTAATATACTTATAAATTATTATTATATGTATATTCATTAAGTATATATATAGGTAAAATAACTGATATAGTATATTAAAATTGTGTGTGTCGCTATTGCTTTTTTTAATAATTCATATTTAATTTTGTTTTTTACCTTCACTATATATGAAAAAAATAATAAATATAAACTGCAATTACCGATATTTTTTAATCATTAAATGTGATCGGGTATTATTGGGCATTATATTTATTGGTAAATGTTTAATCTTTCTTTGGTTTATGGTTTATAACTTGAAATTTTGGTTAATGAATTATATTTAAATCTAAATTAATTTTGTTTGTATTCTCTATCGAGAGTATATATATCAGTATGCATCATCATCATGAAAAGTTTTTATTCAATCAAAATATTAAAGATAAGATTACTTCCAGTAAAAGGGGAACAAAATATTTTTGGACTTTAGTTAAATCTATTCAGGGTAATTTTGTTCAAAAATCTTCAGTTGCACCATTGATTAATGATAGTGGAACTATATTATTAACCGAACCATTAGAAAAGGCTAATCTTTTAGCATCCATATTTTCAGATAATACAGTCCTCAATGATAGTAATATGCCTATTCCAAATATACCTAATACGAATTTTCAAATGAAAAATATATATTTCAGAGACAGGGTTGTTTATAAAGCTCTTAGAGATATATAGATGTTCATAAAAGTATTGGAGCTGATGGCATTCCCCCAATTTTTTGATTCTGGAACAGTAGCTTCATTGTACACATTTTTTATAGCTATTATTACCATGAATAATGCTCTAATGAAATTTTAAAGTTAATTCCTGAGCCAATTAACTTCTCTTATAATTCGAGAAATTCACAAAAGGCTCATTCATATTCTGTATCTATTAGTTTTTTTGCGAACAAACAGATTTGGAAATTCATTTTTCCCAAGAACAGCAGCAAGATTATGGAATATAGTCTCCCTGAACTAGTATTTCCCCCGTACTTTTGATTATCAGTTATTTAAATTAAACATTTCATCTTATCTAAAAACTAATCCACGTAAAGTGCAACTTGGACAATTGTTTGAAAACATATATGAGTGATTTTTTCTTATTTTGTTTTAGTAAAAGTTTTTTTTTTATCTCATATGTTTGCTTTATTTTTTTTAAAATTTCATAAATTAATCCACATATTATAATAGATTTACCACCCAAAATCACTTTAGTGTATATTCAATGCATCTAATAAGGTTCATCACCTGATTAAGTGATTTCGTTACGGGCTCACGGCGGCAATAGAATTCCGAGGTTTTACGGGCGCTAAACCGATTCTGCCGTAGTAACGAACAAAAAAAAAACATTTGTCTTAACCAAAAATACATTTAAAAACCCATAATCAGAACAGAAATAAATAATATTTTCTCAAAACACTTAATATCAATTTTATAAATGCATTTCACTTACCTTAGGTCAGAATTTGACGCTTTGGTAATTTCACAATCAATTTTTTCAGTGTCTTTCAGCATGATACACATTGAAAAAGACTTGTGGGTATAATTGTGGGTAATTTGTCATATATGTGATGAAATTATCAAATACAAAATGCATTGAGATGTATATTATGATTTATGTTGTATAGTTTTCTTTTGATTATTCCATGTATACATTAATATTGCATGTATATTTAAATATTTATGTCATAATATATAAGAAACGAGTAAAATAACTGCACAATGCAACAATCAAATGTGCAAATTTTCTCCTTGAAAACACTTTTTTCATTTTATTTAAATTTTAATATTATATTTTTAAAATACACTGTTTGTTTAAATTCACTCTCTAAAATGTAATTTTAAATATTCTTATTTTTAAAATAATATATTTTTAATGCAAATATTCACAGTAAAATAATTTTTTATGCTATAAATTAATTATTAAATAAGTTCGATTTCATCCATATAATGATTGTTTTGACATGTTGCTTAAAATACATATATATATATATATATATGTATTGAATGAATTTTTAATTAAAATTACATTTTATTTTTCATTTTCCATTTTCTATTTATCATTAAATAAATAATATCACAAATATATTATGATTAGTAATATGCGGATAGTTTAATACTTTTTTTATTTTCAAATGCAATACACACTTTATATACACGTACACGACTTGTAAAATAAACACAATCGTTTATGATTTTGTGGTGGTTTGCGAAGCGAAAGATGCAAAGCAAACGACGATATGCTGTAATAATTATATTTATAAATAATTAATTTAAAAAAATAATAAAACTTTATGTTTAAAAACACATATGAAAAAAAAATTTATAAATACAATATGAACACACTCTATATCTATGCGACTAAAATACGATATATATACATTTTATATAATTTAAATTTATATCTGAAAATTTTCTGTTTGTTTGTTTCGTATATATGGTATATGTCTACAATTATTTATTTATTTTTTTTTTATATAAACTATATATATATATATATATATGCTATTTTCATTTTAATGTTTATATAATCCACACACAATATAAATTATTTACATGAACTACTATACTGATGAAGATAAAATAGATTTTTTATTATATATGAGTTTGTTTTTCATTTAATACAAAAAAAAAAAAAACAAAAAACTCTATATTTATACAAATAAAAATTAATAATAATAAAGAAAAAAATCCCAACAACCGCACACACACACACACTTTAATCTATAAACATTAAATTTTTAGAAAAACATTGTCATAAAAATTATATTCTATATTTATTTATATATATACATATATTGAAAATAGATTACACAGTGTTTTATATGATTATATTTAGAATACATAATACTATTTAGAATATATTTAAAATACTATTTTCAAATTATAGAAAATCGAATATCAAAGATAAATTACAAAGAATATTTACCTCTGGCTTAATATACATATTATATTGCATATTGCATATTATTTTTGATCGGTTTTAATAAAATAAAATAATAAATTTTTATACAACTCTATATATCTATACAACCAACAATTTGGTTTTATCGTTCAACAACAGTCTTCTGTTGTTGTTAGTTTCTTAATTTGTGGCTTTTACGGTGTCGGTAATGATAGCCGTACGACCAACCGCAAGCGGAAAATACAACTCTGTGTTAAAATTCAGATTCGGAAAATAACCGAAAACACAAAAACATATTTTATGCATTCAGTAGGATTCGTGGAACCCACGACCCCAAAATTTCGTTAGAATTTTAGGTTGGAATTTTTAACATTTACACCACACAGAGTTATGATTGTTTTAGATAAACGATTATTTTTAATTTTAAATAATAATATCATCAATAATCATAAGAGGGTATTTTGTTTGTTTTTTAAAAGTACTTTTCATCGTTTCGTTATATGTTATATATATATATATAGGTATAGAGTTGTTTGATATTGAAAACTTAATAAAGATTCTGCTTCCAAATCCACAATACATTTTCAATTAATTTTTTTTATTTTGGATGTGATATTATAAAAAATGGATCGTCCTAATTCTCGTCCATACAATAAGACAATTCTCGTCAGACAATAAGCATTATAAATATATCTATGGTCAAATTTTTAAAATGATTTGTTGGCAAATTTTCAAGAAATTGCACTCAGAAATTAATTAGGTAAACATATATTAATATAAAATGCATGAAAAATTGTGAAAATCTTGGAAAACTCTCAATTCTGAATCAAACCGTCCAATGAAACCTTCGCCAATATTTTGCGGATGTGCATAATCAATATCGTGTAAAATTTTCCGAAAAATTAGTTAACGATTTTTCAAGAAATTGCACTCAGAAATGGATTTGGTAATATTTTTCATATAAATTAACGTAAAAATTGTGAAAATCTTGGAAAACTCTCAATTCTGAATCAAACCGTTCAAGAAAAGCCCATCCAAAAGATTACATAGATCATCTAAAATATATACTGGTCAAGTTTTTTAAAACGATAAACTTTTTTTTTACATATATAGTTAAAGTATAACCGTATACATTCTACGACACATACACAAATATATATATATTCGCATATTCTGAATGAAATTATATTAACCATTTTTGTTTGTACAAAACATAAAATTATATAAACAAAATATTATTTTTATATTAAAGATTATGTTTATAATTAAAATAAATAAAAAAAAAAAAAAATAATGTTGTGGTTTAATCAAATATTTGAATATATTTTGTATATATTTTTTGTCATTCTTTACACCGTATATATGTACTAACATATATATATATAGTTAGGAATTTTGTTTGTTTTCTTTGTGCACATAAAAAAAACACCACACATATCTTCTATATATATTAATATTTAGCAATATATAAATATATGTAATACACACATAAACATATCACAAAATTATAAAATAACTAAATTGCGTTAAATACGAAAGTATATATACATCAATTTCATATATCTTTATATATATATATATAACGTATACATCCTATATCCTAAAAATAGAAAAGAATTAAATTAATTAAAAAATAAATAAATAAATAAGAAAACAACATTTTTAATTCAGAAAATCCTTACATTTTATATATATATATATATATATATATATATATGTATATGAAGTTATATATAAATGTTTTATATATATACTTATATAGTTACTTACTTACATACATTAAATGTATAAATTAAATTTTTGATATTAAAATATTTTTAATTCTATTTTGGATCTAAATATAAATATATATGTGAAAAATATTTCGAAAAATATGTATGTCATTTCAATGTAATTTATATAATAAATTATAATAATATATGTATGTACATTACATGAAAATAAAAACAACATTAATTATATCGCAAATGCCTATATATAATATAGTATTTAAAAGATCTCAATCTCATACGTTAAATGCTTGTGATGCTTGTATATGCGTAAAACAGTGAAATAGAATTTGCAAAAAGTGATGATGAAAATATAGATAGATTCCTGTGCGGAAAGCTTTATTTACTATAAATATATTTCGTTAATAGAATGAAAACATTTGACGATATAAATAAATATTTTCCCTGTATATTTTCCCTACACCGCTAACCAATCTGAACGATTAGACCACCAAAAGAAAGGTAATTCCGCGTACTGTAAGAATAAAATATAATTAAACATAATTTCAAATTAAGTTGTATTGATAAATTGCAATTAGTTCATAAAAATTGTCATTACTCAATCATTTTCCAAGTGGACCAATATATTTTATTGCATATTTAAAAAGATCATAAAAAATTACTAAAGGTCTTCGTGTATCACTTTAATCGCTTTCATATGAATTTTCCGAGATTTTCCACTTTTAAATCAAATTAAATCATATTTTTTAATGCTAAATTATTGAAAATTTTCCATGTTTTCAAATTATTGTAACTTCCGAACCACTTAACCTTTCTGAACGATTAGACCATCAAACGAAAGGTATTTTCACGTACTTTAAGAATAAAATATAATTTAATCGAATTTCAAATTAAATCGTATTGATAAAATGCAATTAGTTCACAAAAATTGTCATTACTCTATCATTTTCCAAGTGGACCAATATATTTTATTGCATATTTAAAAAGATCATAAAAAATTACTAAAGGTCTTCTTGTATCACTTTAATCGCTTTCATATAAATTTTCCGAGATTTTCCACTTTTAAGTAAAAATAAATCATATTTTTTAATGTTAAATTATTGAAAATTTTCCATATTTTCAAATTATTGTAACTTCCGAACTAGTTAATCTTTCTGAACGATTAGACCATCAAAAGAAAGGTATTTTCACGTACTTTATGAATGAAATAAAATTAAATAGAATTTCAAAATAAATAATATTGATAAATGCAATTATATCATAAAAATTGTCATTACTCTATCATTTTCCAAGTGGACCAATGTATTTTATTGCATATTTAAAAAGATCATAAAAAATTACTAAAGGTCTTCTTGTATCACTTTAGTCGCTTTCATATGAATTTTCCGAGATTTTCCCCTTTAAATAAAAATAAATCATATTTTTTAATGTTAAATTATTGAAAATTTTTCCATGGTTTCAAATTATTGTAACTTCCGCACCACTTAACCTTTCTGAATGATTAGACCATCAAAAGAAAGGTATTTCAACGTACTTTAAGAATAAAATAAAATTAAATAGAATTTCAAATTAAATCGTATTGATAAAATGCAATTAGTTCATAAAAATTGTCATTACTCTATCATTTTCCAAGTGGACCAATACATTTTATTGCATATTTAAAAAGATCATAAAAAATTATTAAAGGTCTTCTTGTATCACTTTAGTCTCTTTCATATGAATTTTCCGAGATTTTCTACTTTTTCTCTATCTCGAATAAAAACTAATTAAAATCGTTTTTTGTTTAGAATAATCTTATCATTTTAACAAATTTGAATAAAAGTAATTGAAACATTATACATCAAGTTTTATCTTTATTATTTTGTATACAATTCTCATTGGAACATTTATATTTAGTATATTTTATACTATGGTATGTAAAAATAGACAAGTTTAATTTATTGAATAAAATTTTATTATTCAATGAGTTTATGTATATATATATACGAATACGATAGAGTTTACCTTGTTAAATCCATATAAATAGTATATACTATATATATGTTATATATAGTATAGAATGAATGAATGAATAAATTTAATAATTTAATAAAATAAAAGTTTATTTCTATATATACTATATTACATGTTGGTTAGTATATATGTATATATACAAAATGATACATTTCGGAAGTATTACATATATAATAAAATTTCATATATATGAGATGTTCTTTCACAGCATCTTTTCCTTCAATATATACTAAAATGTAAATGATATACATAATTATATATTCTATATATGTGAAATATTTATTATATTATTTCCATATATAAAATTCATTCACATCTTTGTATACATATATACCATATATATATTTATGCCATATAAAATAATATAAAATTATATGTAAATTACGTGACATGATTGTCGCTCTTCCATATATATATATATATAAATTGTAATGTTTATATTTCTCTATAAAAAATGAAAATATATATTTATATTTATATTTGCAAATAAATTTTGTATAAAAAAGTCACATATATTTAACAAAAAAGAAAAAAAAACGACAATATATTATATTTGAATCATAAAATTTATATGTAATTAATATTTTTATTCTACATATAGACTTCTCGCATTTATATAAATTTTATGAATCAAACGTAATGGAACTAATTAGGTTAATTAATGTTTATACGAAAAATGTTTATATAATATATATTATATATTCATCATCTATCAGATCCTATATTTATAACATATAATATAAAATATACATTTAAATGTTTTGATCAACATATACAAATATATATATTCGAAGAAAGAACGAATTTTGTAAAATTTTCAAATATACAAAATATTATTATAAAATATATTGTATTATATCATATATGTAAAATGTAATTACGAATATATCTGTATGTAGATCTTATATATTTACCGCTTATATATAAATACATTTTCAACCTGAAAAATATGAAAACCACATATATTTATTTTTAGTATATTGGTTTTATATATATAATTATTTATTTATGACATAAAAAAAAAGAAAGGATATATTCACTGAAATAGCGCTTTTATCGGCTTTAAACGACAAAATGGTTGATTATATTTTTGTATATAAATTTTTGTTTTATTTTTTTTTTTTGTTCTAACCAAACCGCACTTTAACTTTAACCGCATTCACACACAAAGTTTATTACGATCCAAACATATATATGTTATGTTGGGGTTTTAAACCGTTTTGAAACCGTGGATTGAAAACACAATAATGGGTACAAAATTATATTACCTATATAAGGATACTATAATAATAATTGTAAACTGATCCTGCAAACTCTTTGAAAACAAAAAAAAAAAAAAACTGAACAATTTTCATTGATGTTCTATATACAACTAAACTTTTAAGTTCCGTTTTTGATTCTATTCCTATAGTGGTGGATAAATCGTGGGTTCTGTTCAAAACCATAAAAATTAAGGAAGATTTTTTCCATACGTCCACCTCGAAACATAAACTGTAAATTTGCTGTGTTTGATGAAATAGAAACGCGAACTCATCCATTATTCCTTTTTTTTGGGTTATTTTAATAAATATATAGTTGAATGAAATCTTTCATATATAGAAACGATCCTATAATATTGATTGACACAAACATAATTTATTGAAAGGATTCACTCAAAATGATTTAAACATGAGCATATAGTCATATATAGAGTTCTAATAAATATATATAAATTATAAACATTTATTCATCCATATATAATTTGAATATCTATATGTATATAGTAATATAAAAATAAAACGATAAAAATAGTATATGTATGTAATAAATTTTAATAATAATAAAATATCCATTAATTTATTTATGACCGACAATATAATAATAGAATAAAATTGATCAATTCCTTTTAACTTTATTCTATATATATATATATCTATAATATATATACTTATATTATTATGTATATGATGTGCGTTATGTGTGATTAAATTTTGAAAATATAAAGGATTTTTGTTGTATATTCAACAGAGCCTATATATATATATAGCCTATATATATATATATATTATACATATATATTGAAAAAGAGTATCTATAATATTTCCGATATAAGTATTTTGAAATAAAATGCCTACGTGTTTTATCCTCATACATATATATTAAATAAATATATATGATACATTTTCTCGTCTGTTTTCCAGTTCCAAATATACTATATATAAATAACACTATTTAATAATTTATTTCCTAAAATTCCTAAAATAATATAATAAAATATATAATAACAACAGACAGAATATAACATTATAATAATGATATTAATAATAATAATGAATTATATATATACGAAAAGGATATACGCAGAGAATTTATTTTTTTCAATTGTATACTTTTAATGTAGTATTGTAGACATTTACATCCTTAATTCAAAAAAAAAAAACACTGGAATACAAAAATATAATATAATAAAATTTAGGAATTATATTTATAGAGTGAAAACTGCAGAACCATAATCAATATTATAATATCATTTTGATTAAATTCCCAATATCCCTACCTATAATTAAATTCGTTGATTTTGCCGTATACACGATTTTAATTTATTGTATTTCACTGTGGTGTTTATAATTAACCTATACGTATGACTAAACTCATTGAAAAATATATAATTTTTAGTATACTTTTGACGATTCTAAAAGAAATGGCAAAACATTTTTCATGTCTTCCTGAACTATATATAATGGCTTCAAAAATGTGTTTATAATATTTTCGGTGTTGGGGGTGTTTTGATCAACTATATACACCACATAAAGTCACATATAAAAGAAATGGAATATTTTCGAACAAATATAAATTATAGATATACATTTGTATATTGTATATATGTATATAAAAAATATGCATTCTCATCGATTGCGTGACATACATTTCAATCATAAAATTAAATTAAGAATATCTATATATATATATATATATTAATATATTGATGTTGATTTTGATAGCAATAATAATCTTTTTTCAATATTGTTATTTTGTTTTATTTATAAATATATATATCTATATTTACTATATAGACAATGTGCATTAAATAATTATATTTATATTTATGTGAATGTGAAGTAAATTTATAAGAAAAATAATCGTGATATATTTGTCTATATATATATAATTGGATTTTGTAAGAAAAAGTCACATATTATGCATTGTTTTCAATAGGTCTTATAGGTCTTTTATAAGACCACTTCTAGAGTACAATTCCTACATATGGGCTGGTGCACCAATTACTACCCTGCAGTTTAGTGACAGGATCCAAAAACACGCTATTTCGCTGATCAGAAATGAAACAAAAACAAATTCCATTGAATCATTGGATCATAGACGATCAGTAGCTTCATTGTGCACATTTTATAGGTATTATTACCATGAATGCTCTAATGAAATTTTAAAGCTAATTCCTGAGCCAATTAGCTTCTCTTATAATTCGAGAAATTCACAAAAGGCTCATTCATATTCTGTATCTATTAGTTTTTTGCGAACAAACAGATTTGGAAATTCATTTTTCCCAAGAACAGCAAGATTATGGAATAGTCTCCCTGAACTAGTATTTCCCCCGTACTTTTGATTATCAGTTATTTAAATTAAACATTCTCATACCTAAAAAATAATCCACCTAAAGTGCAACTGCGGACAATTGTTTGAAAACATATGAGTGATTTTTTCTTATTATGTTTTAGTAAATTTTTTTTTTATTTCATATGTTTGCTTTATTTTCAAAATTTCATAAAATAATCCACATATTATAATAGATTTACCACCCAAAATCACTTAAGTGTATTCAATGCATCTAAAAGGTTCATCACCTGATTAAGTGATTTCGTTACGGGCTCACGGCAATAGAATTCCGAGGTTTTACGGGCGCTAAACCGATTTTGCCGTAGTAATGAACAAAAAAAAAAAAATAATATAATGAATAAGGGGCGCTAATAAATCTTTTTAATATTAATAAATATAAGAATAAAATATAACATTTAATCAAATGTTTGAAATAGAGATCTGATTCACGCAAACATTAATTTGCATATGCATACATAAGGTAAAAAAATAATTGACTAATAAATCCTTTTTATATATTGTGTTTATAGATATAAAGGAAAATGAAAGGAAAATAGTTAGAAATTACTAAATTTTTAATTATTATTCGTAATTCTATGAAAAAGTTTTGACATCGTATCCAATAAAATTAATTATTTATTCCATTAGAATGCCTCATGATTGAACATGATCATCCTTATCATGATCAACATTTCAATCATAAATATATTCATAGAAGCATATAACTCCCACATAATATGGTCCATATTACAATATATTATAATTATTTTTTGAATATTATTATTTAAAACACTATAAAAATATTTCCTTTTAATCACATATATTTAATTCATCACATCACTCTGTGATGAGCTTATATTTATTTATTTTTTTAAGCTTATACACCATTTATTTAAATCCCTTTTACATTTTATATATATTTACATTAAATTTTATATAAATATCAAATTTATTTGTGTCAAAATTTTGTATATACGGTTGAATTAATTGACCAACAATTTTAAACGAAAAAAAAAAAACAAAACATTATTATAATAATAATAATAATAATAAATGTCTTTTATATGAATTGCAAAATATTAATTATATATATATAGCTATAGGATGGGTGTATAAAAGCATAACGAAGTGAATATATTTTCATTATAATGTATACGTGTTTTATTTTACAAATTATATACCCACATATAGGTACATCCATATCCCCATATAATACGCGCAAATATAATGATAAATATTTCCACCGTCAATTTCATATATAGTTTAAATATTCAAATTTCTATATATCTTTTATATCTATATACATATACGTATACGACTGCGACTCTATAAATAATAATTCATGTAATAATAATTAGTATGATGCCAAAATGAAAATAAAAAAAAAAACAGTATAAAAAGGGTAACAATTTTGGAAATTTCTGCATGAAATCATTTTATATTTATTTATTTTTTTTTCCCTTATTTATTCTTAATGTTGACTATAACATTCCGATGATGATTATGATGATAATGATTAAATTCATTCAGTATAAAATGCAGAATACTTGAGAAATAATAATAATATTTAAGTATTTTTATATACTTTTGTTTTTTTTTTGGTACATTTTCTATATATATATAAAATTTAGATATAGAGATTATATATATATATAGAAATACCATTTAATTTCATATTAAAAAATATCGGGGAGACTATATAAATAACAAGTCATAAGGGTATATTAAACTTTTAGTTTATTTTTATTTTTGTTATGTTGTATATATGTAGAAAATCCATATTTCATTTTTCTTCAATTAAAAAAATGTTTCTTTATAAGAAAATAATCTTTTAACAGCATTTTTACTTATAATAATAAATAAATAACCATCTTCTTTCTGATTGAAGCAGACATTCTGATAAAAAAAAAGAGAAAAGAAGATTAAAAATGTAAATTTTATAAATATATTATCTATAAACTTATTTTGATAATTATATATGCCCAATTCAATGGCCCAATTTATGGAGTATAACTCAAAATATATATATAGATAGATATTATCAATATACTTATTATTTTATATTGGGGAAATACGTATATAATTAAATTATTTATAATTTTATAATTGATACCAATTATTATTTTATATTGCTGTATGGATGGTTGATGGATTATTTAAAAAAAAATGATAAAATTCTTATTTTCATTCATCTAAAGGGTGATTTTTTAAAAGCTATAGGAAAGTTTTTCACAAAAAAAAACACATAACATTCAGAAAAATGCATGAAATCATTATTTGAATCGATAGTACGGTCCATATAATTTAATGTTTGAAGATTATTTCATGCAAATGTTGACCTCAAGGTCTGCGCCTCAAATGGTCCATCCGCTTAGTCCAATTTTGGCATACTCTTTCTGCAACATTTCGGCCGGTATCTCACGAATAAATGCTTCAATGTTGTCTTCCAATGCGTTCCAATTGAAGCGGGCTCATTGTCTGTATATAGACATGAGCTTTTTAACATAGCCCCACAAAAAATAGTCTAAAGGCGTCTGAAATCGCACGATCTAGGCGGCGGCAATTGACCGGTCCCGAACGTGAAATAAAATGTTCACCGAACTCGCCTCTCAATAAGTCTATTGTTGCGCGTGTTGTGTGGCATGTGGCACCGTCTTGTTGAAACAACATGTCATGCCATGCAAGTAAAGCTCTTGCATTTTGGGCAAAATTTTGGGTTGGATATCATCTCCCCGTTGCGCTCACCATTCACAGTTACGTTACGATTCGCATCATCTTTGAAGAAGTACGGTCCAATGATGCCACCAGCCCATAAACCGCACCAAACTGTGAATTTTTCTGGATGCATTTTCTGGTAGCTCTTGCAATGCTTCTGCCTGATATTCACTCCAAAATCGACAATTCTGCTCATTTACGTACCCATATTGAGAAAAAAATCAGCTTCGTCGCTGAACACAATTTCGTCGCGATGAACTTTCTTAACAGAGCACGCATTTTGATAATAAAATTCAATAATTTGCAAGCGTTGTTCGTTTGTAAGACGATTCATATGGTTAAATTATATAGACCAAACTGAAGATGTTTGACAGTGAAACAAAACACGAAACGTGCGTCAGCTGTGTTTAAACCAGTGTTGCCAAAAAGATAATAGCTAAAAAATCACCCTTTATAATATTATTTCATTTATTCTACTGACATTTAATGCATACATTTTTGGAATAATCGCCAATTTTATCATTTAAAATGATATATACGCAGAAAAGGATATCCTACCGAATGATCAAGATTATTTCTGTATTTTAAAATCCCATCTACTATCAAATGGCGTTGTTTTGAATCTGAATATTTTGGTTTAAAATTGATTGATACATTGCTTTTTGAGTTATTGCCTGGCAAAGATTGCACAAAATCCTCTTATACTAAAAAAAATGATTTTTTTCCCGAACACTTTTCAATTTGGGAAAGAAAATGTGCATACCAGCTATAGATTAAAGGGCCCTGAATCCGAATATCTTGGTTTCAAATTCAACTCGAAAATAGGGATCAAATAGGAATCAAAGTCAAAGTAATAAAGAATATAAAAGAACGATTTGTATGATCAATCACAAATGTGTATATATAGTAGTAAAATTTTAGTTAAGACGAAGTTATTCTTGTGATAATAAAACATTTCTATAATATTGTGTGTATATATGAATCAAAAGTAACTTAAATGCGATAAAATTGCTGCTTTGTATAAATTTTCTACTTTATTACATATAGTGCGCATATAATCTTAAAGTAAAAATTGTATATTTCATTCATTTATTCGGTCGTCTATATTTATGGAAAATCTTAATTTTATTAATACATTTGTTGTAGGCGGTTCCGCGGTGTAATGTATCTTTTTTAATATATATATATATATATATATATATATATATATATATATATATATATATATATATATATATATAAATTTATAATATATTATTATATCACTTATCTGCGTTGATATAGTATATATAAAAGTATTATTAAATGAAAGCAATACAGTAAATTTTATTTTCATTCCATGCATAATAAACCATGATAATAATTCATTTTTCTTTTTATTATATAGATATCGCATTCACTATAAATCTATATATAGATAAAATTATACATATAACCATAGATATGGGATAATAATTATGTTTACAAATTAATATTAGACAAAAGGGATCCCTTATTGAAAAATTTTTATTGAAGTACTCGCCTCTCGCTATTCAAATTAATATAAATTTATTATTTTTTTTATATGGTATATGCTTATAATGAAATCCACTTGAATTTGTAGTATTAACAAACAAAAAAAAAATTTAATAAAACAAAAATCCTATAATTGAGAAAAAAAATCATATAGATTGTTTTTAAAATCCCCTTTTAGACCTTTAGACCTATATGGCGAAAAAAAAGGAAAGGCATATAATGTTGAAATACTTTATTTCGTAAACCTATATACACTTTATTTTACATACATAAATATATGTTTTTTTTTTATTAAAAATAACAGGTAAAAAAAATAAAAAAACCTTTTGATTAAAATACCTTAAAAAATTTTTATTTTGAAGTTAATTTATATTCTATATATATATTCTATACGGATTTATTTTATTTTTCGTTTAATAAAAGGCAATTCTATTCATTACATTGTTATATTGTCTTTTAATAACTCTTAATTGAATTTTACTGTATATATACCTCTTATTATTTTTATTATATTAAACTTATTTATTGTGAATATGGCAATAATAATTTCAAGTATTTGCAATAATGTTTTATATTATAATTATGGAATAAAGAATAAAAAAACATTGAACAAAGTGTATATTTTCACATAGGAAGTATTTATTATATACATACATATACATACAAGAATTATTAAAAAAAATTTAATTCAATTATAATACAATTAATTTTTGTTATAGAGAATATTTAATTATATTCTGATAATCTTTTGTTTTTCTAAAAGGCATATATGAAACTTTTCGTATCTGCATTTTCACATAGACATTTGTTGCGATAAACTACACCAGAAAATCAACAAATTATAAACAGAAACTGTTGTCCGACTCCAAAGCAGCAATCAATCTGTGATTGTAAACCTCGCATTTTTATTCTTATTTTGATCACTATAAAATTCATATATTTAGAATTAGAATATATTCAAATACACTTCCCGAAACACGAAAACATTTTCTTTACACCATATACGAACATTTGCAATGATGTGAACATGAACATATAAAAAAAAAACATGAATATATAATATTTATGTGCGGGTATATACTATTATAAATTGCAAATGTGTTCATTATGTTATAGAACATCTCCATTCCAAAAACTTGTATACGTATATATTAAAATATATATTGATCAAACGGATATACGCTTTTATTATGGGTATATATATACAAAATATTCATTACATTATTAAATTGTATTATATATTGTATATGGTCTTCTATAGTATATATATTTTATATATAAACGTACATATAGTTTCTGTGCTTTACAATGCGGTGCTATACATGGTATAAATATAAAATAATAATATACAATATATATTAATATAACTAGATAGATAGATGGATAGGTACTAAAAGATTATTTAATAAAGAGAAAATCATCCTGTTGTTACAAATATATTGCATATATTCCAATATATATACATCTAAACGTAATGATGATGTACTATATATGTAAATATACGGGATATACAATATTATTTATATATGGAATAATGGATACACCATATATATATACAAATTTTATATAAGAAAATTTAAACAAATTATACTGAATATATTATATTACTTTATTGGCGAGGTATACTAATAATAATAAGGTGATCATTGAATAAGGTGATGAGGTGATCATTGAACAGTATACAGTATATAAGGTGATCATTGGACAGTATACTATCTATATATATATATATTTATATGCAAATTGATAACAATCTACAAAAAAAAAATTATCTTTATCAGTGATACCGACACGAGATCATTTAACGCATAAAAATCTCATTATATATGTTTTCAAAATGTTAATTACTAAATTTGATTTGTAAATGAGAGAATGAATTTTCTTTATATATATTTTCATACTAATAGTAAATTTTTCTTATATGTTGTAAACTCTATAATTGATGATTATTTTGAAAATCTAATATGTATAATAAAAAAAAATGGTCACCGTATGTTTATTTATGTTATACTATACTTATAACAACTATAATCTCTTATATAACTATGCTATATAATATATATATGTAAATTTATAATAATATCATATAGAAGATTTAGTTTGGATATTATAGAACATGAACATTACACATAGCTATGAAGTAAATTATATATTTAGTTAGTTATATATTGTTGAAATTACATTATTTAATCCGTGTATTCTATATATATATATATAAGAATAAATTATTAATTACATTAAATATATATATATATAGATTTGTATATATGTTTATTATGAAGGGTTATCATTTACAATCAATGTATTATATATATAAGATAATATAATATGCGGTATAAAGTAAAACAATCAAAAATTTTACTAATAAAATATAAATATACTAAAGAATTTATATAACAATATTATAGAGAAATACTATAACTATATATTTGTAATATATTATCTAAAATATTTAAAGATAACCACATCAATTAGTAAGTGCAAAAATGTTATTTGTAATTTCATCACCAGCTTAAATTAACAATAAAAATATACATATAAGTTGTTTTCTATATATATATAATAAAATACAAAATATTTTCAAAATATGGTCGGAATTTTTAATGATTATTTCAACTATATATTCTATAAATATAATATAGATGATGAAATTAATGAAACAAGTATACAATTGAAAAAAAAAACCCTATATTATATATATTTTATATCCCATTAACTCTATAAGATTCTTGACAAAAGATTAGCTCTATAAAGAAAATAACATCAATTCAAGAATCAACTGACATCTTAACTTACGGCACGCGCACATAAAGCCGATTCTTAAAATAGCATTAAACAATCTGCGGTTATACATATTCTAGATAGAATTTATATTGTTCTTATTGTATTATAATCTACAAAAATCTATTGAAAACATTTTTATTTAAGTTAAAAATAATAATATATGTACAAAAAAAAAAAAAACACAAAAATCAATATATAAATTTTCTCGTATTCGCATATAATATTGTATATGGATATAGATATAGAATCATATATGATACAGCACGCGATATATTCACTATATATATATTAAATATATTGTATATATATATATACACATCAATTGTTTATAAACTTTTATATTAACATCTTTTTTTTTTGTATATACGTCATGTAATTTAAACATAAATGTATATTATACGCATTTATGTATAATAAAAAAGAAACACAATTTATATCGATTGTATATTATTTTTATATCCAAAAATAATATCGACTTGATCACAGATGAAATATATATACCATATATTTTATTTTAACAAACGCAGATTAAATATATAATATAAAAGAATCAAGTATATATAATAACATAATTTTGTGAATAATTATATGCTATATATAGATATTATAATAATAACAAAAACAAAAAAAAAATTAATACAATTTTAGAAGACATATTTACATTTATTGAAAGTTATCATCGGCGATTTTTTTGACATCATCAAAACTAAGACACAAAATTATACAGATATCAGATAGAAATTCCTACATAAAGGGTGATTTATTAAAAGCTATATAGGAAAGTTTTTCAAAAAAAAAAAACACATAACATTCAGAAAAATGCTTGAAATCTTTATTTGAATCGATAGTACGGTCCATATAATTTAATGTTTGAAGATTATTTCATGTAAATGTTGATCTTGACTGCGCCTCAAATGGTCCATACTCAATTAGTCCAATTTTGGCATACTCTTTCCAACATTGCAACGGCCGGTATCTCGGCCGAATAAATGCTTCAATGTTGTCTTCCAATGCGTTCCAATTGAAGCGGGCTCATTGTCTGTATATAGACATGAGCTTTTTAACAAAGCCCCACAAAAAATAGTCTAAAGGCGTCTTAAATCGCACGATCTAGGCGGCGGCAATTGATCGGTCCCGAACGGGAAATAAAATTTTCACCGAACTCGCTTCTCAATAAGTCCATTGTTGCGCGTGCTGTGTGGCATGTGGCACCGTCTTGTTGAAACCACATGTCATGCAAGTCAATTGCATTTTGGGCAAAAAAAAATTTGGATATCATCTCACGGTAGCGCTCACCATTCACAGTTATTACGTTACGATTCGCATCATCTTTGAAGAAGTACGGTCCAATGATACCACCGCAGCCCATAAACCGCACCAAACTGTGACTTTTTCTGGATGCATTGGTAGCTGTTGCAATGCTTCTGGCCGATATTCACTCCAAAATCGACAATTCTGCTTATTTACGTACCCATATTGAGCCAAAAATGAGCTTCGTCGCTGAACACAATTTCGTCGCGATGAACTTTCTTAACAGAGCACGCACGCATTGATAATAAAATCCAATAATTTGCAAACGTTGTTTGTTTGTAAGGCGATTCATGGTTAAATTATAGACTTATATGATAACTGAAGATGTTTGACAGTGAAACAAAACACGAAACGTGCGTCAGCTGTGTTTAAACCAGTGTTGCCAAAAAGATAATACCTAAAAAAAAATCACCCTTTAGAAGCTTTAAAGATTTTCTCCTATTTATCTCACAAAATATTTCTAACGAATCCATATACAATAAGGATAATAAAAAGAAAATAACAAAAAATATCCCTATCTTATATATATATATAACTTTAATAAAAATAATATCTGAATATTAAATCTTTATATTCAAATAGAATGTTAGATAGATATATAGAAATATGAAGTTTTTTATATTATATTAAACGAAATGAATTTACCTCTATATAATAATATAATAAAATATTCCTAATATAATATATTTTCTTCTATGATGAAGTAAAATTGTGAATAAAAAAAAACAAAATTTAAATTCTGTATATCAACCAAAATTTGTTGTTATTATTATTTGCTTTTGCTTGCTTGCCTTTTGCTTGATTGTACTATATACAGAAAATGTAAGAAAATATTTATTAGCATATAGCATTTCTATATATATAAAAAAAAATAAAATATGCATACAATCTAACTCATATATAAAATCGACAATTTCATAAAAATGTCTTATCTATATTTATGATTTACCATATCATCTGTTGTTGTTGTTGTTATTATTTAATATAATTTATATATGTAAAAGAAAATATTTATGTTTTGAAGCTGAGGGGAGACGCAGGTAAAATTAGATATATATATATAAAAATTGTGTGCCCTAGGAATGTTTTATTTTATTTATTTTTTTTTATACATCCTCCCTATATATTGAAATGGAAATTATTTGGGCAAATAACATTTGTAAAACATAAAATGTTTAAATGCGATCAACATTCAATTATATAATGTTTTTTTTTTTTTTGGGTAATATATTTTTGGGAATTTGGCTGGAAATTTTTACTATCTGACAAAATTATGTTTTACTATATAAAATTGAATAATTTATTACATGTATAAAATTAATAATTTATAAATATATTATAGTGTATTTTATGTCGAAAATCTATCGACAAATTATAATATTGCGATAATGTATATTATAGATTAACTATGCAAAATATTGGAAATTCCTTTATTCTTTGGGCAAACCAATTTAGAATTTTCCAAAATTTTCCAAGATTTTCCAAGAATTTTTAGTGTATTTTATATTTAAATTACAAAAAAAATCAGATGTTTGTAAAATGAATTTCTGAGTGTGCGATATTACTTGAACACAAATTTTTCAAGATTTTTTCTGTATTGATTTTGTGTATTTTATATTTTTGTTTTAGCAACATTTCCATTTATACATTATAAATTACAAAAAAAAAAACCTAAACGTAATCTATCTTTATTAAACAATACTATTTATATACTTTACTTACTAAACAATTTGTCATTTGTGTCATCTTATATTTCGTCGTGATTGAAAACACGAGTCGTATATTTTGAAAAAAAAAATAAAAATTAAATGCAAATTTTGATATATTCAAGTTAAATTACACGTTTTTTTTTTTAAGTCTAAAATATAATACAAAAACCTTGACATTTACATGAATTTTAATACTATGAAATAAATATATAAAAGATTTTCGTGTGTGTTATTCAAATATAAACATTGTTTAAAGCAAAAAAAAAAAAAACAACTATAAAAAGTTGACTGACTATGCAAAAAATTAAACAGATTTTTTAACACAATAAATTTTATTTTCATATACAAAAATACATAAATTTTAATGCACGTATGTGTTTTATATTGTATAAATATCATCGCATTTACCATATAGAATAAAAATAATCCGTTCCGTGGATGGATATGATATCGGAAAATACCATTTGTTCTTGCTACATTTTTTTTTTATATACAAATATATATATAAACAAATGAAAAATATACTTAAAATAAATAATACACTCTCTGTTCAAATGAAAAAATACATATTCATATATATAAGTTATTGTTACATTTTTTTTAGAATTGTTTATATAGAAACTTCTTATGTATTGTATTATTTTTTGTTATTTTTAACAATATACAATTATAATAAGTTTTTGAATTTGAAATATTTTTCCGAAAATAACTCAATCCCATTAAATAAAGATCAAGTAATTCATATTTGAATGTATATTTATAAGATATTTATTGTCATTTGACTAATAAGTTATTAAATTTCAAGATATTCATCAATTTTTTTGTGTCCGTGTGATGAACACTTCTGGCGCCGCAGAGTGTTTGTTATGCGATTAAAATATTATATATATAAGAGCTAAATAATTAACTTAATGACATTTATGAGCTTTTAAATTAAAAGTTTATTATATATATTTATTTATGTCCGAATATGATGGAAATATATATATTATAGCACGTATATATACATACAATGAATACCAATTTTTATTTTTAGAATTTTTTTTTTTTAAATTATTTGATATACACGCACATATAGCGAATTATATTGGATGAATCAAAAAATAATGACGCAAATCAATATACAGAATATTTTTGGTAAAAAGTGACCACAGTAGAATATTTTCGGACTATTGAGTTGATTTAATAAAGATTGTAACTGTGCTAGTTAAATTGCCAAACAAATCAAAATGCATTGTGATACTATTTCAAGATACTTTATAATTCTTAGCATGATTTGATCAATGAATCTCATTGGTATTGCTCAGTTTTTAAACAGATTCTGCGATTGAATATTCAGAATGTTATTCAAATAGAGGCGGGATTGCGTTCTGATCCTTAAATATAATATTTCGTTCCACATCTAGTATATTGTAATAGAAAAACAATCCGCTCAATATAATATTTTAATAATATACAAAAAAAAAACATTACATGCTTATTTATTATGCGTATATATACATAAATTTTTCAATATAATTTTCAATACTATCAAAATATGTGGAAGCAAAACAAAAAAAAAATAAAAAAAAATAAAAGGTATATATACATCATATATGCAAAATGAAAATCGATTTTTACTTTTATGTCATTATATAAATATTATCATATATAAATATATATGTATATATATACAGAAGAATAATAATAAATAGAAACCAGAGGAAATGAATGGAAATGAATCATTCAAAATATATTTTGCAAATTATAGCGACAATGTTTTTATATTTTAAAATTAGCGAATCTATATATGGTATATAAAATATACATAAAATATAAGATTGATGATGTATGATGTACTCTATGATGAAGTCGTAAGTTCATCTATATAGGTTTTTGTATATAATTTAAACAGATATCATTTATGATTCTATGAAAAGTATTACATCTTAAAAAATATAGCCAAAAATATCCGTATATTTCATATTATATATACTCATTATTTATATATGGGAAAATCTATTTTGATTTAATAAAAAAAATACGTTTTTAGACGTAATTTCTCATTTGCATACCACAAAATGAAAATAATACCATAAAATCTGCTCATGATTTAATCTTTTTGAAATATGTTTTACCCAATTTCCTTATGCATTAAGAGCTCTTATGCCGCAAAATTTCATTTCATTTGTACAAGAAGATTGAATTTTTGATAAAAGCTTGATTGATTATAGAGTTTGAATGGTGAAAATATCTAAAAAATACTCTGATTTTATTCATTTAAAAGTTTAACAAACTTTTTGTCAGTTTAGGGGATCATTTAAATTATTGAAAATTCAATAATTTATTGGATTATAAAATGGTAAATACACAAAGGGTTATTTAAACCGCATAGATAAATATTTTACAATTATTTACTGATAACGATACGATACGCATATATATACATCGCAACAAGTATAACTATATAACATTGTATTGTATAAATATTATTCCCTATATTATTATCATATAAATAAATTTTATTATCTATATAATGTTTATAAATTATATAAGAGATAGACAAAATATTTTTTAAATTTTCAATTTCTATAACCTTTTTTTCTTTCTATATAATAAAATAACATATAATTTAAATTTTATGAATCGAATTTGTATATATAGATTTATTAATAATAATAATCCAACTTAATTTACTTTAAAACAATATAAAACAATTGCATTTGCGGTAATAACAAAAAATAAGTTGTTATATTGTGCTAATATTTTCGCATTATATACTACTCTAACCACTATTATATCAGACACCTGCTATTTTATTCGAATGCTCGATTTTGATATGCCAAAAAAGGACTTTAAACAACCATTTTTTGTAATACTTCTAATTTTATTTCATAAAATGGTGGTTTTTTAGTTAAATAATTACGCAAAAAAAAGTAAAAAATCTTTTAAATTCAATTAGTTATGGAATTTAATTCAAATGCTGATTCTATTTCACAAAAAATTTGACCATTTGAGCATTATAATATCGCGGACAATTATATTATACGCCACTAATATACGCCTTTGTAATGCCTCCTTTGGCCTTTATAATAGCATACATATTCTCTTAGACGTGGTATTTACTAAATTTTTGCATTCATCCGGTGTTTTTGTATTCCTCATTTCAATGATTTTTCCTTGGAATTCTTCACTCCTTCAATTGTATGTATTTCATATCATCTATATTTACTTTGTTTTATTAATGCCCACAACGATTCTATTGGACTTAAATCGGAACTGTATATGGTTGTTTTTAATCTTATTATTATTAAAAATAATTTATAGAAATATTCCTAAAGAACTTAATGTAGCTAATTGTAAGTCTACCGTATCAGATATTTAAATAAAATGTGGTTAACCGGTTCATTTGAGTCACAGAAAGTGGTGTAAAATTTAATATGTTACTGATCGTGATAAACGCAACTGTGAAATAACAGGAGAACTGCTATGCTGAGTGATGGTCAAAAGTCTAAAATGGTCAACAGCAATCCAAAAAGTGGTCGAACGAAAGTGGACAAAGGAATGGATTCATAAACCGAACTATATATGAATATAAGATAAAAATACAGACATATTTTATTAAACAATGTTTTTTTCCTAATAATAATAATCCCTAATCATTTTTTTATCACAAATCAAAGCCCCTTTCAATTGTTTTCATCAAAAAAAAACAAAACAATAAACAATTTTGAGTGCTGCGGCAATGGAATAACATTATATTTTGATGATGAATGTAAATTTGTTATGGTTGGTGATTCCGATAATCGAGTTATTCAAACACAAATGAATGAAGCATTCGATCGTGATTGTTATGAAAACGCACTGTGAAATTTTCATCCAGTTATTTACATAATTTACATTTCAAAAGGAGTCGTTTCTTTGTTTTCATTTACTTACTTAATTTTATTAATTTACATTTCATTTAGTGTACGGATAACTCCCAAAAACACATTCATATATTATAAATGACTACCTTTTGCGATCGACTATTTTAATTATATTCAAACGGCGCGAATATACATTTCAATAAGATGTTGCTCTACCGCAAACCGCTAAAGAAACTAAGAACTGGTTGGAAGCTAAAGAAATGTGTTTAGAAATCCACTTTTAGAAATGGACATCTTCAAGTCCTGATTTAAGTTCAATATAGAATCGTTGTGGGCATTCAAAAAACAAAGTAAAACCATGATACAAAGAAAGTTACAATTGAAGGAGTGAAGAATTCCAAGGGAAAATCATTGAAATGAGGATTACAAAAAACACCGGATGAATGCAAAAACTTAGTAAATACAACGTCTAAGAGAATGGATGGTGTCATATAGGTCAAAAGAGGTGTTACAAAGGAGATTAGTGACGTATAACATAAGTGTCCGATATTATAATGGTCAAATTTTTTTTTTTGTAAAATTGAATCAGCATTTGAATTAAATTCCATAACTAATTGAATTTTTAAAGATTTTTTACTTTTGTCTGCGTAATTATTTAACTAAAATCACCATTTTATGAATTAAAATTAGAAGGATTAAAAAATTATTGTTTAAAGTCCTTTTTTTGCCATATCAAAATCGAATATTCGAATAAAAATGGCAAGTGTCCGATATAATATAGTGGTTAGAGTAGTATTCTACAATTTTTTTTTATTATACTATATATATAAAAATAAAATTTTCAATTTGTACAAATAAAAATATATGTATATCGTTTTGTATTGCAGAAAATCTATAAATAAAATTAAATTTACTCTAATATGTATATATTCTTTCTTGAAAAAAGGGGAGAAAATCAAAATAATATGCAACGTAAAATTTATATATTGATAGATAGATTTGTATATATGATATATATATATATAAAAGATAATCAAATTTCATATTCGATTTGTTTTTTAAATTATCCAATTCAATTTTTTTTTTGTATTATATATTTTATTTATGTATAAATATTATACATATCAAGTAAGTAAATTTAAAATTTTGTTTTATATATACTCGTACTCGTATACATATATACATAAAAATAAAAAAATGTTCATTGAATTTTCTTCACGCAGGTATATTATTATTATTATTATAATTAATTCGTTATATATATACCTATTTGTTTATTGTTTTGTTTATTATTGTGTACACGCAAGGTTTAACTTTATCAATAAAATATATGAATATATAAATATTTTCCACTAACTATTTATATATATCCTTTATATATATACATGAAACTGTGTTCAAGGAGCTGAAAAAATTAGTATGTGTTTATTATTACTATATATATACTATAATGTTTTATTTTATATTCTATTGAAAGACCGTGAAAATACATATATATATATTTTTGTTCATCATTCAAATTTAAATATACAATATATTAATATAAGAGAAAGAAAGAAAATTAACATAAAAATATATCCTTTTTTTTTTGTTTTTCTTTTAATTATATTTTTTACCGCTGTATATATTCTTTAATTAAATTAATTTAGATATACACTATTATAGACATAATAAAAAATCGTACAAAAACTTTTATTTATTTTTATATCATTTCCTCCCGTGTATATATAATATATAAATTGTAAATCATTTCGCACACAAATTATTCTTATTTTATATTCAGAAACTATATAACAAAACATTTATTTATATATATATATATATATCGAAAACAAAACAAAAAAAAAACTAAAATTTAAATAATAAATTAACTTTTAATTTAAACAAATTATCACGGACACGATAACTTTTTTTTTTTTTATTTACACTATAATTTATATTATTTATTTATTTTGAAATTCTAAAAAATCTACTTGAATTGAATTAAATTTTTTTCCACGACATAATTGTTGGCTGACACAACATTATCAATTCACGTTTAAACCCAAACTGTTTTTCATATATATATATAATAGTAGTGAATATGAAATTGTATAAATATAAAATCTAGAAATATTTATTTCCATTTTCCATATAGAAATTTTCTTTTTACATATATATATATATACATTTAAAACTCTATGAGAATTTTCCGATATGCGTCGACTCATTTTGCACACTATATATAATATATTGTTGGTAGCAAATTTTAATATGAATGTTTTTTTTTATCTGCTCAAAATTATTATTATTATTCCTATTATAATTTCATATTTTTTTTTATCGATTGTATAAAATTGGCCGTAGACCGCGTTAAATTTAAAGGGGAATCGATCCTGTCTATATGTGTGCATTTTAGCATTAATGCACATTTAAATAATATCCCTTTCAAATAATATATTTAATGGATGTAATCAATTAGCAAAATTATATATATATATATATATATATATTTCAAATTCAAAATTATAAACGCAATCAAAGCGTTGCTTGAATATTTTTTGTTTTATAAAGTCACAGTCCGATTGAAGATCGCTTTGCAGAAGGAGATCATTATATTCATACAATATATTTACCAAATTTAATTCTTCTATATATAGGATGACCTCAATCGATAGAAAATTATTAAGTTAATAATAATTGTAACAAATTGATATATGTAAGTATATACAAAAAGAATATTTTTCTATTCATCAATATTTTTGTTATGCTTATGCTTTAAGGGATGCTAAATCCGAATAAATAGGTTTCAGAACGTTTTAGCCCTTAGTTTTTGAGTTATGGCCCGACAAAGATTTCCCAAAGTTTTGCTATACTAACCCCTTATGAAAAAATGGATTTTTCACCGAATACTTTAAGTTAGAGCTATCGGGCTGAAAACTTGTATACTTATGCTTTAAGGGATGCTAAATCCGAATAAATAGGTTTCAGAACGTTTTAGCCCTTAGTTTTTGAGTTATGGCCCGACAAAGATTTCCCAAAGTTTTGCTATACTAACCCCTTATGAAAAAATGGATTTTTCACCGAAAACTTTAAGTTTGAGCTATCGGGCTGAAAACTTGTATACTTATGCTTTAAGGGATGCTAAATCCGAATAATTGGGTTTCAGAACGTTTTAGCCCTTAGTTTTTGAGTTATGGCCCGACAAAGATCTCCCAAAGTTTTCCTATACTAACCCCTTATGAAAAAATGGATTTTTCACCGAAAACTTTAAGTTTGAGCTATCGGGCTGAAAACTTGTATACTTATGCTTTAAGGGATGCTGAATCCGAATAAATAGGTTTCAGAACGTTTTAGCCCTTAGTTTTTGAGTTATGGCCCGACAAAGATTTCCCAAAGTTTTGCTATACTAACCCCTTATGAAAAATTGGATTTTTCACCGAAACCTTTAAGTTTGAGCTATCGGGCTGAAAACTGGTGTACTTATGCTTTAAGGGATGCTAAATCCGAATAAATAGGTTTCAGAACGTTTTAGCCCTTAGTTTTTGTAAAATATTATTCAAATATATACAAAATTTATTCGTTGTAATTTTAATGTTTCACGGTGAATTGAAATTGAAATTGAAATATATATATTAACTTTATATAACACATATTTACATAATTTTTCCATTATCTTTTTTTTTATTATTATTATTATTATTATGATGATGTATTGGTAAGAGTATAATAAATGGTTTATACTATTATATATATATATATATATATAATATATGATGGGCTTTACCTATATAAAATTTAGGTAAATTTACCTATATATATTGTAATATTTTGTGTGAATTTGTTAAAACATTATATAGTAATTGTGTGTTTTTTCAAGGGTTTCAATGGTGGAGCAGTCTTTATAAAAATCATGTCATGTCAATTGGATAAGAACAAAAGTTTTTGAAAAATCATTGTATTTTTAATTATATGGGCAAATTGTAATTGTAGGTTTTTCATCAATTTTATCTTTTGGAAATGTTTACATTGTTTTCTTATTTCCTATTTCATCTCATCTATTCAAATTTTCCTCTACAACTGATGATTGGTTTCAGGTTCTATTCTTATCTAGCGTTTTGAAAGTTTATATCTCAAAATCCAATGTTTTAATATTATTGATGAAACTTTACCAGCATTTATTTTGTTCATGTATTTTTCAATTTAATCATTATCTTATTCTGTTTTCAAACACCAACTTCTCTGTTAAAATTTCATTTCCATAAGAATAACTATATTTAATTTAAAGAATTTAAATCACGATATTCTTTCATGTGGGAGGTGGGGGTATGGTTTTTTTGTCTTTAATTAATTTTCACGTGCATTGATTATTTTCTTCGTTTAACAATAAATTTATTTATTCTTTATTATATAATAAACATAATTTATGCGGTATTAGTATAAAATTTATATCGGACCATATAATGTATATTGTATATTGTAAAGATATTTTGATGATATGTTCTTATATACAAATTTAATTCGCATGTGACCCTTTTCGTTTTATCGCACTTTATTTATATATATATATATATATTTTATTCACGTGCAAATTCAAATACTCTATATCTAAACATTTTTTCTTTTCTATATATTTCTACCGTATTATAAACGTATAATTTATATATTTTTCTATACTTTTTCTAATAATCAACACATTTCTATAGTTAACCAAAGCAACAAAAAAAAAACACGTTTCCTTATATAACTATATATATATATATATATATATATCTAAAAAAAAAAATTATCATTGAATAGGAATTCACAATTATATACTACATATAAATAATATTCAGTTGAAAAGAAATAAATATAACGTAAAATTTTGTACATTTGATGACACTTATCTTCTAATTGTTGCAATCCCATATAACCTTTGGATTTTTCTTATTATTTTCTTTTTGCTACAAGAATTACATAAACTGTCCTATTTTTTTTTATAATATTATATTATTATGGTAGAGTATATATAAGATCATCATCAGCTAAATATAGTTATTACCAAAAAAAAAAATCCCTTAAAAACGGAAAACTGAATGGTCATGCGATAATATCTCACTCAGTGTTAATACGATAAATACCGTACAAAATAATATTTTACACTCTATAGATACCTACATATAAAAATATATAATACCCTAATTCCGCATGTGTATTCAAACAAATTGTTATACCAAATTATATATAGATACATATATAGATTTAGATCACTCAGAAACTCATATATAGAAATGTATTTTTATTTTGATTGTTATTTTGAAATACGACGTAATGTTTTGAATGAAATTTAATACATCATCTTATTCGATTATATAATGAATGATTTTTATTATATAAAAAAAAAATGTATACTTTTTTTGTTACACAAGAACGTATATGTGTTGTTATTTCTTCCATAACAGAACATAAGACTGAAATTGAATGAATACAAGTTCCAAATTTGATTGAAAGTTATAATGCAAATAAAATCTATATAAAAGGTTTTATCAATCCATTTTTAATTATCAGAATGTATATGAATAATATATATATATACGGTCTAGATAAATTGACTGTTTCCATATATAATAATACACTGATAAATTCTTATCATTATTAACCTCGCTTATATCCTCTTATTTTATATATATCGTATATATACGATATATATTGTATAAGACGTTTATCGATATACGATTATTCTATATATATATATATATATTATATATGTATCAGAATTAGAAATATAAAAAAATAAATAAATAAGCGATAGCATATACGAAAATAAATGTAAAAATAAAGTGAAACCAAAAAAAAAAAAAAAAACAATGTGTTATCTCTGTATACAATTACAAACATTGCACATTTCCAAATTCTGTATAATTTTCTGTACAACAATGCTGCGTATAGATTTCTTTATAGGAAAGAATGTATCATTTTGTTTGTGGAAAATTTCGTTAACTATTCTATTATTTCTAACTTTCTGTAGGAAATAGCTGTATAATTGTTCGGCATTTTTCATTACAATTTTCTAACCAAATCCTATCTTCCAAATGTTATTTTATGCTTAAAATGTGTATTTCCAAATATCTTTCATTTGTTCAGCTATCCGTTTAGCGGTATGACCTCGTTATAGATATTATTAACAATTAGACAATTGACAATTTTGGAGTTTTAAGTATATAGTATTTAATTAGTTTTTCTTGTTTATTAAGTCACAAAAAAACCCACATCAAATCGAAAACAAATTGTATACTATTATTATTATTATTATTATTATTATATTAGATTTTGAATTAAACATATAAAGCTTATATATATATATATATCATATCCAAAATGTGTACGCGTAGTTTTTCCAATTTCCTATTGTAACAAATCTATTTAAGGAAATTGCATTAATATACATATATATATGTATAAATAAATAGGAATAATTTACACATGTTAACTGAAGAAAAATGTGAAAACGACTGTGCTGAAAACTGTAAAGAAAATAAAAATAATATTATAATAATAAAAAATGTATTTATATTGTGTGTTTTCTCCGACAAATAAATCCAACACAACAAAAGAAAATTGGAAATGTATATTACATTATATTATAGGAGATAAAATTGTGTAAAAATGGAAAATTGTATTATAATGGGATTTGTATTAATTTTTTTTTTTTCTTTTAAATTTTTATCTTGTCGTTATATTAATCAGAGGTTTTTAAATTATTTATTTCACCTATATTGCTATTGATATCCCGTTTTATGTATATAAATATAAAAAATAAAATAAATTTTTCGCTATACAACCAACAGTCTGGTTTTAGCGTCCAACAACAGCCTTCTGTTGTTAGTTTCTTAATTTGTGTCTATTACGGTGTCGGTAATTAGCCGTACGACCAACCGCAAGCGGAAAATACAACTCTGTGTTAAAATTCAGATTCGAAAATAAACGAAAACACAAAACATATTTTATGCATTCGGTATAGGATTCGAACCCACGACCCCAAAATTTCTTTAGAATTTTAGGTTGGCATTTTAAACATTTACACCACAGAGTTATAATATGTATATATAGGTCTTATACATTTTAGGCGATAATTAATTTGAAATTGTTTAGTTATTTTCAAAAAAATACACACAAACAAACTCCAGATTATTATATCATCTATATTCGTTTGTGGCTCACCTTCAATTAATTCTTATAGATCCATTAATTCATAATGTATCATACTAAATATTTGTCCAGGTTATATGAACGAAAACAATTTCTATATATATATAACAATTTCAAAATTAAACTTAAAAACTTTGAATACAACCATTTATATATGGAGTTGCGGTTATACTTTATAGATAATCTTATATTCAGTTTTATGTACATATAATCTTATGAAAGAAATGAAAAAATTGATTGTTTTAGAATGGGTACAAAAACAAAATATTACAATATTATGTAATATTATGTATATATGAAAAATAAATGTTTTATGTGTCAGATAGGAGGAGGAGGGAGTCTTGTTTTACAAGAGGTTGCAAAAGGAAAAGAATTTTTTTTTCTTTTTTGAATAAATCCAATTTCATTTTTTTTTTTGAGGGTATAATAATATTTAAATACTTTTTTTTATGTATGATGAAGCAGGTTTCCATCCGCACATAATAATAATAAAATGAATGAATGAATTTGTTATGAAAGGAAATAATTTAAATAATTATTAGTATTTTTTTATATTTTATTTAACTTCTTGATTTTACACAATTTTCATTTTATTTTATTTTACTTTTTTTATTATCCCCATTTTTGTGTGTGTCTTTAATTTGTTTTTATTAAAATTAAAAGAAAATTTCAATTAAAAGAAAAAAGATTATAATTTCCGAAAAAAGGGATAACTTCGTTACTGAATTAAAATGATAAAAATTATTCCCGCATGTGATGCGGTGATTTGATGTTTATATTTAATGCATTTCATGTGTATTTGATTGCGATTTTATATATGATTAAAAGGGTATCGTTTGTCTAAAGCAAAAAAGAAAAACAACGACATTTTTTTTTATTTTTAGTTTATTAATAATCACATTTTTTTTTATTTATTGTATAAGAATTTGTTGTGTGCGGTTAGAAAAATTGTTGGTGAATTTTATTTTATTTTATTTGATATAATTTATGTATGATTTATATATATATAGTGTGTGTGTGTGTGTGTGTAGGTACATATTCTAAATGTTTTTAGAAACATTTACGATGAACAATGCCTGGACCAGATTCATCATATTCTTGTTTCGAAATCCACATTGTCTGGAAAGTGGATAGTGAGGCCAAAATTGAACCACCAATCCATACGGAATATTTACGTTCAGGCGGTGCAATAATCTTAATTTTAATTGTTGATGGTGCAAGTGATGTAATTTCTTTTTGCATACGATCGGCAATACCTGAATTAATTAATTTTTTAATAAAATATATATATATATATTAGATATATATAATTTGGAAATAATTCTATTTTGATATATTTACCTGGATACATTGTAGTACCTCCGGATAATACAGTATTTGCATATAAATCTTTACGAATATCAACATCACATTTCATAATTGAATTGTATACAGTTTCATGAATACCGCATGATTCCATGCCAACAAATGATGGCTGAAATAATGCTTCAGGTGCACGAAAACGTTCATTACCAATGGTAATCACTTGACCATCAGGTAATTCATATGATTTATCGGATGATGTTGATGCGGCCGCATTTGTCATTTCCTGTTCAAAATCCAATGCAACATAACATAATTTTTCCTTTACATCACGTACAATTTCACGTTCGGCTGTTGTTGTAAATGAATAACCACGTTCCGTTAAGATTTTCATTAGGAAATCGGTTAAATCACGTCCGGCCAAATCAAGACGTAAAATTGCATGTGGTAATGCATAACCTTCGTAAATTGGTACGGTGTGTGATACACCATCACCGGAATCTAATACAATACCGGTTGTACGACCGGATGCATACAATGAGAGAACAGCTTGAATGGCAACATACACAGCTGGACAATTAAATGTTTCGAACATGATTTGTGTCATTTTTTCACGATTCGCTTTTGGATTTAACGGAGCTTCCGTTAACAATACGGGATGTTCTTCGGGTGCTACCCGTAATTCATTGTAAAATGTATGATGCCATATTTTTTCCATATCATCCCAATTCGTAATAATACCATGTTCAATGGGATATTTTAATGTTAGAATACCCCGTTTACTTTGAGCCTCATCACCAACATAACAATCTTTTTGACCCATACCCACCATTACACCCTGATGACGAGGACGGCCAACAATTGATGGGAATACGGCACGTGGTGCATCATCACCGGCAAAACCTGCCTTACACATACCTGATCCATTGTCTAATACAAGTGCTCCCGCATCATCATCACACATTTTGATTTATGGTTTTTGGTTGAACGTTTTCCTGGTATATAATTGGCTACTATGTGTTTGTCTATTTGCGTGTCGATGCGCTTTTCTATATATACATATATGTTATGAAATGATATTGGGAAAATACCAAATAGTTTAAAATCAATTTATAATTAGAATTTCTATATAACAATATCGTATCTCATAACACACAAACATACATTCATCACAATGTTTTTTTTTTTGTTCAATTAATTGTGTTTATTTTGCCAAGGTATTTTTATTTAATTTATATTTAAATTAAATAAATATATATCGATATTATAATAAATTTAAATATACGTGCGGTTATTTATATATATAGGTATATAAATACATTGAAAATAACTATTATAACATTTTCAATTGATATTTAACTATAGAATTAAAATTAGAATTTTCTATATATATATACTTTAAATAACAATTTTATTTTTTGTTTATTTTTAATCAATTCATTGCGGCGAGTGCAAAATTATTCGTGTAATCGTTTGTGAATTTCTTAAATTTAAATGCGGTAATTTTATATTATTATTATAAACTGAAATCAATTCTGAACCATTTTTTGTTTAAGAACAAAATTTTATAATAGAAAATCAATTATGATGTCAATTGGGATGTTTTTATTTAAGAAAAGTCATTTCTATTAATATAAATCCAATGGTGATGATGTTTGGAATATTTTTCTTTAAGAATCGTCGTTTCTATTGATAGAAAATCAATTCTAAAAAATGTTTTTTTTAAAAAGTTGTTTAAGGACATTAATTTCAATTGATTATAAGCTCATCTCATATAGTTTTATTTAATACAAGTAATTTCCATTGATGGAAAATTAATCGTGATTATGTTTTAAAAAATTAAGGAAATTCATTTCTACTATTAAAAAAATCCAGGATTGATTTGTGTTTTTAAAATTTAGTAAATTGATTTTTATTAATCAGGCCTTTGATGATGAAAATCAGTTCTTTGATGATATTCTGGATACTTTGGTTTAAAATAAAGTTATTCCTCCTCTCCATAGAAAATGAATACTGATATTTTTGTTTAATAAAAAAAAGTAATTTCTTTTTATATACAAAAACTAATCATGGTCTTTTTCTATTTATGTTTAACAAACAGCAGATTTTTTAAACACTTTTTCAAAAAACATTATTATAATTATCTTAACTTTCATAGATTTTTTTTAATTAATAAAACACACTCGAAAAACATAATCCATACATTTTTATCATAAAATGTATCTATTTCTACTATACTATTATATATATATGTACTTCTATATATAGATGAATATTTCATCAATTAAATTCACAATAAGTGTTCTACAAATTTGTTTTATTTAAATTCACTTAACAAAAAACACAATATACCTTTTACAATAATATTCACAAATAAACTAAAATTTAAATTAAACTATATAATAATAATCAAATCCACTTACCGGTGACTCAATTAGATGACAATAAATGAAGTGATAAAATTTTAATGATGGTCTATTTATTCATTTTTTTTGTTTTAAAATCTATATACTATCCAAAAAAAAAAAAAATCAATTGCACTTATACACAATTAATCTAATTCGTTTTGCATTCGTAAAATTAATATATATATATATATATTGATATGTATATAAACAAATTTATTTAGCGGCGGCACTCTATACATTCTCTTTCGTATATATGCAAACAAACAAACAAACAAACAACTTGGTAATCATCTGGAAATAGAAACGATCCTTAGAAGGATCGAATCGAAAAATAATTAAAGAAATACAAAAGTAAACAAATTAAAGTAATATATATATAAAAATTTTACAATGTAAATGCAATTCAATTTTATATTTGTGTAGGTATATAAATAAGATACTAATTGAATTTTATTATTGTTTAACTGCGTTTAAGAGTATATTTTATAATTAAAATTTATTTAGTTTCGTTATATTTTACAAATTTTAATGTATGTATATATTGTATATGTATAATTTATATTTTTTAAACATACACACTCCTGTATTTTATTGATTTATTCATCAATATAGAGTACATAATGAATTTTATTATGCTTATCTGTAAATAGTAATTTATTGTTTTTTTTTTTTGATTAAAACAATTGTTTGATTCAACCGAGAGTTTTTTTTTTTTTTTTAAATAAATACATATACAATCGCAATCCTATCGAGATAATTTTAGATTCATATTAATTTGATTTCCTATTTTGATATGAAAATTATCATTTTGGGGCATGATCGCGCTATATATTTTGAGCGCAAACAAATATTCACGATTTATGAATATAAAACACGTCAAAGTCTGGTAAAATTTCTTATATACAAAATCATTGTGGACATTAATAAAACAAAGTTAAAAAATTATAAGAAATTTACAATTGAAGGAGTGAAGAATTCGCAGGAACAAATGATTGAAATGAGGAATGCCAAAACACCGGATGAATGCAAAAACTTAGTAAATACCACGTCCAAGAGAATGGATGGTGTCATATAGGCCAAAGGAGGCGTTACAAAGGAGATTAGTGGCGGCATATAATATAAGTGTCCGATGTTATAATGGTCAAATTTTTTTTTTGTGAAATTGAATCATTTTGAATTAAGGTCTCTAACTAATTGAATTTAAAAGATTTTTTACTTCTGTCTGCGCAATTATTTAACTAAAACCATCATTTTATGAAATAAAATTGGAAGGATTAAAAAATTGTTGTTTAAAGTCATTTCTCGGCATCTAAAAGTCGAGCATACGAATGAAATAGAAGGTGTCCGATTTAATAGTGGTTAGAGTAGTATATCTGATCTATTCGATAATACCTTATTTGTTCTTCAATATATATATATATATATATAGATTAATAAAACAACAATAAATATAAATATAATCATTCGTGTTTAATTATTATATATATATTTATTTACATATTATAATATAATTATATTTTGTTTGGCACACGATTTATAATAGAATATAAATGTTTTGTTTTTTTTATTTCTTCGGACCGAAGGACTCCCGATTGCAATATTATTTTTAGAAAATATACTTTTATTGTGGGTCAGTGTAAACATCTTTACACTATCACATCTTTTTGCTTCTTTTTATTGTATATAGTTATTATACCAATGCGGTTATATATATATATATATATATGATAATGAATTGAAATTTATATATAGGAATATGAATATGTATAATATATAGAAAAAATTTATATATTATTTATATATGCAATAGATTTTTTTTTTTTTAAAATATGTAGAATTTTTCAAGTCAACAAATATTAAATTATTTATTATTTGTTAATTATATAATTTACTATTTAATATTGTATATAAATAATTTATATCTTTTTCTCTATTTATTTTTCATGTGATCGAACAACGCATATAGCATTGATTATGGCGAGTTTTGTACAGGGGAAAAATACGATTTTCGGGCAATGATATATAATGTTTTATATACATCGAAATTCAATAAGGTATGTTTAATTTTAATACATTTTGATTGATTAATTTAATTGTTTATTTTTTCTATTTACATTTTCATACATACATCAAAAATAATACCCTAACCAAACAAAAATCAAAATATAAAAAGAAAAAAGAAACTAAACTAATTCGACCTAGCGGCCTGGTCAGTCGACCGTAGCCCCGAGTCCCGTTTATATTTATTATTTTTTTTTCCCTCAGCTATCTATTATACTCATCCTTAACCAAACTTTCCCTATATCTCTCCATCTCCAATAACACACCCGCAACACCCTTCCATCCAAACACCTCACCATTTTCTTTCCTCCACTCCCCCTCCAAAAACTTATTCACCTCATCCCTTAACAAACTTCTTACCCCGATCCATTTCATCCTCACGCCTTCCAACACCGGACACTCCCCTACAAAATGCCAACCCGTCTCCTTAACCCCCATATTGCACATTGAGTACACCCATCTTTGCTCACTCACCCACCCTCTGGCATTCAATCCCATCGCATCTCCTCCATTCTCATTACTCTGATCTCTTCAAACCTCAAATTTCCCTTAAAATACCCCTGCACACCTCCTCCCCATTTGAACTTCGGATACACCCAATCTTCCTTCTGTCTCCTTCCCTCTCTTATCAACTCCCTTACACACTTATCCTTCACCTTCCTTATCAACACCACCTCCGTTCGTAATCTCCAATACTCCACATCCCTTGACTCCCAATTCCATTGCATTTCCACTACCTCCGCCCACTTCTTCCACTCCGTTATCCAACCCACATTCTTTTCCACCATTTCCCATAAAATATTTCTCGCCAAACTTGTGTCTCCCTTTTCCAACATCCGTACCACAAATCTCACGTGCAGCCTAAAGCCTTAATTGTTTATAAGCCGTAAGCCTTAATTGTTTTTAAATTTTTTTATTTGCTATATTTAACCCGCAATACTTATATATATTTTATCGTTTAATTAAATCATGCGATAAGTATTTTCCATATAAATTTACTCAGAAATTTATGTTTGATTGCGGATAAATTTTTTACTTTATATCATCTGCGTTCAAGGGATTAATGTTGAGTTTTTTTTTTTTCTTTTTGGTATTGATCATTGGAATAGAAAAAAATCTTTTAGTATTTCCTTCCACTTTTTTGAGCAAATATCTTCTTATTTGAACATTATTCATATCCTTTATTATATCCTTTTGAATTTAGAGAATTTTAATCCTCGTGGTACTTTTGATTTTCATCGTAACCAATTATATTGAATTGAAAAATTTTAACTGTTCTACTAACTATAATGTGATGTGATTACAAATATATTTAAAAAAATATCAAACAATATATACCGATGATACTTATTGAAAATCGTATGTATTAAGTGAGATATAAATATTATATATATATATAGTTTTGATGTTTTTATGTGTCACAAACATTTTTGATATTATATGAAATATGTCTCTTGAATTTTTCTCTGTATATATATTTACAATAATTAAAAATAAAAAATATATATATTATATTAATTTTAATGATAATTGACTTTTAATTATTTATTTGTTTGTTCTTTATTATTTATTATATGGCGCATTTTTTTAATATAAACATATTCGTATATAATGTTTATATTATATTTTGAAACTTTATACGCAGGGTTGTATATACTGGGCATTTCCTTTAATATATATCGAATCTATAGAGTAGATATATATATATATAAATGATTTTATGGAATAGATCTATAGATCAATAATACTAATACATATATTCATTTTAACGATTATCTTTTATCTATAAGCAAAAAATTATAGACTTTATTAAGATCACCATTAAGATATTGCGATATAAAGATAGTATTTTATTTCGTTTTTATCTTATAAAATACTGTCACCTGTCAGTTTTGTTTTGGGCGAACCCAGTAAAAATGAATGGATTACTATATGGATTTTATGGAAAACATATATTATTTTATGTTTGTTTTTTGAACTACATAAGTATATGTATATATAAAATTTTTTTCACATAATAGAATATAATATTATAATAAATAACTCATATATATAATATCGTGAATGTAATATGATAAAGTTTTTTTTTTTTTTTCTTTGAGGGTACTTATTATAATATAAAAATATCCCAAAAATGTTTGTTTTATATATATTTGATTGCGAGAAATAAAATATTGTACCTATATACCTATAATATATGTTTTATTAGATATAATATCATAAGCAGTCATAAGTACATATTAAAAATATAATTGACACTTATGTTGCGTTGCTGCTGTTTGCTTTTTTGCGAAGGTTATATTATGAATATTATTACTGTTTTATCTAATTTTTTTTTGGTTAATGTGAATAATATTTTGATATAATAACTTTATTTTATTTCGGTTTTATTTGTTAAAATATTGATTATTATTATACTTTTTAGATAAGTGTGAGGAGGAAACTCACGACTCACAATTTATTGAATAACAAATATTTATATATATATATATATATATGTATGAATGAATGATTGCGATAAAATTAATTTTTTGGTTCATTTCGCAGTTATATCTGTAATAATATTTAAATGTTTCTTTCTTTTACAATAAATTTACAAAGAAAGTATATGTTAAAAATTAGGTCAGAAAATGTTTGGTTTTTTTTTTTTTGTTCGATATATATACAAAAAGGACTTTTTATTATTTTTATCGATTTTCCCTGTTTTCTTTTAATGTTTATTTTTTTGTTTTTGTTTTGTTTTTTTTTGATCAATATATTAAAATGTATTATGTTGTATATTGCATATATATTCTAAAAAGGAAATGTATAAAGTCAATATAATATTTAAATTATTTGGTATATACACAATACACTTATATAAGAAGTATATATATTTTTTTTATATTTAAAATATAAACATATCGTTTTAATGTATATATATTTTTTTATCAAATTAAAAATCAATCAATCTATATGATTATAATTATACTATTATTCGTTATAATTTTATTTTATTATGAATTGACACATACAAAATTTAAAATCTAATCTGCGGAGCGAATAATATAAGATGAAGCGACCAATAGTTTTAAGTTTTAATATGTTTTAAAAAAATGAATAAATATATTCATTGTATATATACTTTTATATAATAAATAATTATATATGTTTTATATGTATATGCATAAAACAATATAAGATTCTGTAGCGCATATCGTTGCATTTTTTTTTATTTTTTTTGCATTACAACTGTATAATGAAATATTTTCTTATGCGTAAAATTCCATTTTAAAATTGTTGGCTGTGCTCTACGACGGCATATAAAATTATTGTCTCTATTTTCGAATTTATAACATAACAATCATATATTATACATATATACCTATATATATATGATAAACGAATCTATATAATTGGGTTTTTAAACGAAGAGGTTTATATATATATATATATATATAAATATATCATGCATATGAGAGAATGTATAGATAGAGATTGAAGATTGATGACGCGAAATTTGAATGATTGACCCGTAATGAATTAAATTGCATATATCAATCTTACAATTTGTTTCGTTCCTGAATGCGTGCTATATATATATATAACATATATATATATATATAACGAAAATATTTAACGAAATTATTTTTATTTTATATATTTACATATATATAAAATATATAAAATAAACATAAATTTAAAAATGTATAGCAGACATTAAATCTTATACTTATATATATATATATATATATATATATATATATATATATAAATAAGATATATTTTTATATATATACGAAATATATATTAATAAAATCGAATTGTATTGAAAATATATATATAAATAAATACATGTATATGATGCTGAATATATACGATATATATAATTTTAATTTATTTCCTGGTGACAAATTGAATATACATAACCTTTTTTTTTTTTATTCTATTTTTCAGGTATGTGTATTTTATATATTCTACTACCCCTTACCCTTACGAATTTTCACATATAATGAATTCCAACAAATGTGAGTAAATCATTTTTTATTGTTTTGTCTTTCATTAAAGTATAATTAAACAAAAAATATAATTGTCATTTCATTGTAAATTTAACAAAAAAAAAACCGACAGGTCAGATCTTTTTGAGAACCCCCTCCTACCATGAAAATCATCATTGTTTTTATTTCTGTATTGGATTGTTAGGGGATTTTAGATTTTAGTTTAGTTGTTTTAGTTTTATTTATAATTTATTATTTATAGTTTTTAATTTACAACTACAACACAATATTAACAAACTATATTTTATATATTTTGTTATTGTAATTATTGTATCTCTTCGTTTTTGTTTTAAATGCTATTATTATTGTATTGGATTTGTTAACATATTTTAGGATTTAATTTATATTGATTTTAACTTGTGATTTTGTCATTTATTACATAAAATACTTATACATTTTCTAGGTGAACCAATTCATTTTATTACATATTAAAAACAGATCATAAACAAAAGGTTTCCTTACGTCACTTTAGACGCTTCTTATGAATTTTCCGAGATTTTCCACTTTTAAGTAAAAATAAATCACATTTTTTAATGTTAACTTTGGCCAAATCTTTGTCGGTGAAAAATCCATTTTTTCATAAGGGGGTACCCTTTCAAAACTTTGGGAAATCTTTGTCGGGCCATAACTCAAAAACTAGGGGCAAAAACGTTCTGAAACCTATTTATTCGGATTCAGCACCCCTTAAAGCATAAGTATACAAGTTTTCAACCCGATAGCTCAAACTTAAAGGTTTCGGTGAAAAATCCATTTTTTCATAAGGGGTTAGTATAGCAAAACTTTGGGAAATCTTTGTCGGGCCATAACTCAAAAACTAACGGCTAAAACGTTCTGAAACCTATTTATTCGGATTCAGCATCCCTTAAAGCATAAGTATACAAGTTTTCAGCCCGATAGCTCAAACTTAAAGTTTTCGGTGAAAAATCCAATTTTTCACAAGGGGTTAGTATAGCAAAACTTTGGGAAATCTTTGTCGGGCCATAACTCAAAAACTAAGGGCTAAAACGTTCTGAGACCGATTTATTCGGATTCATCATCCCTTAAAGCATAAGTATACAAGTTTTCAGCCCGATAGCTCAAACTTAAAGTTTTCGGTGAAAAATCCATTTTTTCAAAAGGGGGTACCCTTTTAAAACTTTGGGAAATCTTTGTCGGGCCATAACTTAAAAACTAAGGGCTAAAACGTTCTGAAACCTATTTATTCGGATTCAGCATCCCTTAAAGCATAAGTATACAAGTTTTCAGCCCGATAGCTCAAACTTAAAGGTTTCGGTGAAAAATCCATTTTTTCATAAGGGGTTAGTATAGCAAAACTTTGGGAAATCTTTGTTGGGCCATAACTCAAAAACTAAGGGCTAAAACGTTCTGAAACCTATTTATTCGGATTCAGCATCCCTTAAAGCATAAGTATACAAGTTTTCAGCCCGATAGCTCAAACTTAAAGTTTTCGGTGAAAAATCCATTTTTTCAAAAGGGGGTACCCTTTTAAAACTCTGGGAAATCTTTGTCGGGCCATAACTTAAAAACTAAGGGCTAAAACGTTCTGAAACCTATTTATTCGGATTCAGCATCCCTTAAAGCATAAGTATACAAGTTTTCAGCCCGATAGCTCAAACTTAAAGGTTTCGGTGAAAAATCCATTTTTTCATAAGGGGTTAGTATAGCAAAATTTTGGGAAATCTTTGTTGGGCCATAACTCAAAAACTAAGGGCTAAAACGTTCTGAAACCTATTTATTCGGATTCAGCATCCCTTAAAGCATAAGTATACAAGTTTTCAGCCCGATAGCTCAAACTTAAAGGTTTCGGTGAAAAATCCATTTTTTCATAAGGGGTTAGTATAGCAAAACTTTGGGAAATCTTTGTTGGGCCATAACTCAAAAACTAAGGGCTAAAACGTTCTGAAACCTATTTATTCGGATTCAGCATCCCTTAAAGCATAAGTATACAAGTTTTCAGCCCGATAGCTCAAACTTAAAGTTTTCGGTGAAAAATCCATTTTTTCAAAAGGGGGTACCCTTTTAAAACTTTGGGAAATCTTTGTCGGGCCATAACTCAAAAACTAAGGGCTAAAACGTTCTGAAACCTATTTATTCGGATTCAGCATCCCTTAAAGCATAAGTATACAAGTTTTCAGCCCGATAGCTCAAACTTAAAGTTTTCGGTGAAAAATCCATTTTTTCAAAAGGGGGTACCCTTTTAAAACTTTGGGAAATCTTTGTCGGGCCATAACTTAAAAACTAAGGGCTAAAACGTTCTGAAACCTATTTATTCGGATTCAGCATCCCTTAAAGCATAAGTATATAAGTTTTCAGCCCGATAGCTCAAACTTAAAGGTTTCGGTGAAAAATCCATTTTTTCATAAGGGGTTAGTATAGCAAAACTTTGGGAAATCTTTGTTGGGCCATAACTCAAAAACTAAGGGCTAAAACGTTCTGAAACCTATTTATTCGGATTCAGCATCCCTTAAAGCATAAGTATACAAGTTTTCAGCCCGATAGCTCAAACTTAAAGGTTTCGGTTAGTATAGCAAAACTTTGGGAAATCTTTGTCGGGCCATAACTCAAAAACTAAGGGCTAAAACGTTCTGAAACCTATTTATTCGGATTCAGCATCCCTTAAAGCATAAGTATACAAGTTTTCAGCCCGATAGCTCAAACTTAAAGGTTTCGGTGAAAAATCCATTTTTTCATAAGGGGTTAGTATAGCAAAACTTTGGGAAATCTTTGTTGGGCCATAACTCAAAAACTAAGGGCTAAAACGTTCTGAAACCTATTTATTCGGATTCAGCATCCCTTAAAGCATAAGTATACAAGTTTTCAGCCCGATAGCTCAAACTTAAAGGTTTCGGTGAAAAATCCATTTTTTCATAAGGAGGTACCCTTTTAAAACTTTGGGAAATCTTTGTCGGGCCATAACTTAAAAACTAAGTTCTAAAACGTTCTGAAACCTATTTATTCGGATTCAGCATCCCTTAAAGCATAAGTATACAAGTTTTCAGCCCGATAGCTCAAACTTAAAGGTTTCGGTGAAAAATCCATTTTTTCATAAGGGGTTAGTATAGCAAAACTTTGGGAAATCTTTGTTGGGCCATAACTCAAAAACTAAGGGCTAAAACGTTCTGAAACCTATTTATTCGGATTCAGCATCCCTTAAAGCATAAGTATACAAGTTTTCAGCCCGATAGCTCAAACTTAAAGGTTTCGGTGAAAAATCCATTTTTTCATAAGGGGTTAGTATAGCAAAACTTTGGGAAATCTTTGTCGGGCCATAACTCAAAAACTAAGGGCTAAAACGTTCTGAAACCTATTTATTCGGATTCAGCATCCCTTAAAGCATAAGTATACAAGTTTTCAGCCCGATAGCTCAAACTTAAAGGTTTCGGTGAAAAATCCATTTTTTCATAAGGGGTTAGTATAGCAAAACTTTGGGAAATCTTTGTTGGGCCATAACTCAAAAACTAAGGGCTAAAACGTTCTGAAACCTATTTATTCGGATTCAGCATCCCTTAAAGCATAAGTATACAACTTTTCAGCCCGATAGCTCAAACTTAAAGTTTTCGGTGAAAAATACATTTTTTCATAAGGGGGTACCCTTTTAAAACTTTGGGAAATCTTTGTCGGGCCATAACTCAAAAACTAAGGGCTAAAACGTTCTGAAACCTATTTATTCGGATTCAGCATCCCTTAAAGCATAAGTATACAAGTTTTCAGCCCGATAGCTCAAACTTAAAGGTTTCGGTGAAAAATCCATTTTTTCATAAGGGGTTAGTATAGCAAAACTTTGGGAAATCTTTGTTGGGCCATAACTCAAAAACTAAGGGCTAAAAGGTTCTGAAACCTATTTATTCGGATTCAGCATCCCTTAAAGCATAAGTATACAAGTTTTCAGCCCGATAGCTCAAACTTAAAGGTTTCGGTGAAAAATCCATTTTTTCATAAGGGGTTAGTATAGCAAAACTTTGGGAAATCTTTGTTGGGCCATAACTCAAAAACTAAGGGCTAAAACGTTCTGAAACCTATTTATTCGGATTCAGCATCCCTTAAAGCATAAGTATACAAGTTTTCAGCCCGATAGCTCAAACTTAAAGTTTTCGGTGAAAAATCCATTTTTTCAAAAGGGGGTTCCCTTTTAAAACTTTGGGAAATCTTTGTCGGGCCATAACTCAAAAACTAAGGGCTAAAACGTTCTGAAACCTATTTATTCGGATTCAGCATCCCTTAAAGCATAAGTACACAAGTTTTCAGCCCGATAGCTCAAACTTAAAGGGTTCGGTGAAAAATCCATTTTTTCATAAGGGGTTAGTATAGCAAAACTTTGGGAAATCTCTCTCGGGCCATAACTCAAAAACTAAGGGCTAAAACGTTCTGAAACCTATTTATTCGGATTCAGCATCCCTTAAAGCATAAGTATACAAGTTTTCAGCCCGATAGCTCAAACTTAAAGTTTTCGGTGAAAAATCCATTTTTTCAAAAGGGGGTACCCTTTTAAAACTTTGGGAAATCTTTGTCGGGCCATAACTTAAAAACTAAGGGCTAAAACGTTCTGAAACCTATTTATTCGGATTCAGCATCCCTTAAAGCATAAGTATACAAGTTTTCAGCCCGATAGCTCAAACTTAAAGGTTTCGGTGAAAAATCCATTTTTTCATAAGGGGTTAGTATAGCAAAACTTTGGGATATCTTTGTTGGGCCATAACTCAAAAACTAAGGGCTAAAACGTTCTGAAACCTATTTATTCGGATTCAGCATCCCTTAAAGCATATGTATACAAGTTTTCAGCCCGATAGCTCAAACTTAAAGTTTTCGGTGAAAAATCCATTTTTTCCAAAGGGGGGTACCCTTTTAAAACTTTGGGAAATCTTTGTAGAGCCATAACTCAGAAACTAAGGGCTAAAACGTTCTGAAACCTATTTATTCGGATTCAGCATCCCTTAAAGCATAAGTATACAAGTTTTCAGCCCGATAGCTCAAACTTAAAGGTTTCGGTGAAAAATCCATGTTTTCATAAGGGGTTAGTATAGCAAAACTTTGGGAAATCTTTGTTGGGCCATAACTCAAAAACTAAGGGCTAAAACGTTCTGAAACCTATTTATTCGGATTCAGCATCCCTTAAAGCATAAGTATACAAGTTTTCAGCCCGATAGCTCAAACTTAAAGGTTTCGGTGAAAAATCCATTTTTTCATAAGGGGTTAGTATAGCAAAACTTTGGGAAATCTTTGTTGGGCCATAACTCAAAAACTAAGGGCTAAAACGTTCTGAAACCTATTTATTCGGATTCAGCATCCCTTAAAGCATAAGTATACAAGTTTTCAGCCCGATAGCTCAAACTTAAAGGTTTCGGTGAAAAATCCATTTTTTCATAAGGGGTTAGTATAGCAAAACTTTGGGAAATCTTTGTCGGGCCATAACTCAAAAACTAAGGGCTAAAACGTTCTGAAACCTATTTATTCGGATTCAGCATCCCTTAAAGCATAAGTATACAAGTTTTCAGCCCGATAGCTCAAACTTAAAGGTTTCGGTGAAAAATCCATTTTTTCATAAGGGGTTAGTATAGCAAAACTTTGGGAAATCTTTGTTGGGCCATAACTCAAAAACTAAGGGCTAAAACGTTCTGAAACCTATTTATTCGGATTCAGCATCCCTTAAAGCATAAGTATACAAGTTTTCAGCCCGATAGCTCAAACTTAAAGGTTTCGGTGAAAAATCCATTTTTTCATAAGGGGTTAGTATAGCAAAACTTTGGGAAATCTTTGTCGGGCCATAACTCAAAAACTAAGGGCTAAAACGTTCTGAAACCTATTTATTCGGATTCAGCATCCCTTAAAGCATAAGTATACAAGTTTTCAGCCCGATAGCTCAAACTTAAAGGTTTCGGTGAAAAATCCATGTTTTCATAAGGGGTTAGTATAGCAAAACTTTGGGAAATCTTTGTTGGGCCATAACTCAAAAACTAAGGGCTAAAACGTTCTGAAACCTATTTATTCGGATTCAGCATCCCTTAAAGCATAAGTATACAAGTTTTCAGCCCGATAGCTCAAACTTAAAGGTTTCGGTGAAAAATCCATTTTTTCATAAGGGGTTAGTATAGCAAAACTTTGGGAAATCTTTGTTGGGCCATAACTCAAAAACTAAGGGCTAAAACGTTCTGAAACCTATTTATTCGGATTCAGCATCCCTTAAAGCATAAGTATACAAGTTTTCAGCCCGATAGCTCAAACTTAAAGGTTTCGGTGAAAAATCCATTTTTTCATAAGGGGTTAGTATAGCAAAACTTTGGGAAATCTTTGTCGGGCCATAACTCAAAAACTAAGGGCTAAAACGTTCTGAAACCTATTTATTCGGATTCAGCATCCCTTAAAGCATAAGTATACAAGTTTTCAGCCCGATAGCTCAAACTTAAAGGTTTCGGTGAAAAATCCATTTTTTCATAAGGGGTTAGTATAGCAAAACTTTGGGAAATCTTTGTTGGGCCATAACTCAAAAACTAAGGGCTAAAAGGTTCTGAAACCTATTTATTCGGATTCAGCATCCCTTAAAGCATAAGTATACAAGTTTTCAGCCCGATAGCTCAAACTTAAAGGTTTCGGTGAAAAATCCATTTTTTCATAAGGGGTTAGTATAGCAAAACTTTGGGAAATCTTTGTTGGGCCATAACTCAAAAACTAAGGGCTAAAACGTTCTGAAACCTATTTATTCGGATTCAGCATCCCTTAAAGCATAAGTATACAAGTTTTCAGCCCGATAGCTCAAACTTAAAGTTTTCGGTGAAAAATCCATTTTTTCAAAAGGGGGTTCCCTTTTAAAACTTTGGGAAATCTTTGTCGGGCCATAACTCAAAAACTAAGGGCTAAAACGTTCTGAAACCTATTTATTCGGATTCAGCATCCCTTAAAGCATAAGTACACAAGTTTTCAGCCCGATAGCTCAAACTTAAAGGGTTCGGTGAAAAATCCATTTTTTCATAAGGGGTTAGTATAGCAAAACTTTGGGAAATCTCTCTCGGGCCATAACTCAAAAACTAAGGGCTAAAACGTTCTGAAACCTATTTATTCGGATTCAGCATCCCTTAAAGCATAAGTATACAAGTTTTCAGCCCGATAGCTCAAACTTAAAGTTTTCGGTGAAAAATCCATTTTTTCAAAAGGGGGTACCCTTTTAAAACTTTGGGAAATCTTTGTCGGGCCATAACTTAAAAACTAAGGGCTAAAACGTTCTGAAACCTATTTATTCGGATTCAGCATCCCTTAAAGCATAAGTATACAAGTTTTCAGCCCGATAGCTCAAACTTAAAGGTTTCGGTGAAAAATCCATTTTTTCATAAGGGGTTAGTATAGCAAAACTTTGGGATATCTTTGTTGGGCCATAACTCAAAAACTAAGGGCTAAAACGTTCTGAAACCTATTTATTCGGATTCAGCATCCCTTAAAGCATATGTATACAAGTTTTCAGCCCGATAGCTCAAACTTAAAGTTTTCGGTGAAAAATCCATTTTTTCCAAAGGGGGGTACCCTTTTAAAACTTTGGGAAATCTTTGTAGAGCCATAACTCAGAAACTAAGGGCTAAAACGTTCTGAAACCTATTTATTCGGATTCAGCATCCCTTAAAGCATAAGTATACAAGTTTTCAGCCCGATAGCTCAAACTTAAAGGTTTCGGTGAAAAATCCATGTTTTCATAAGGGGTTAGTATAGCAAAACTTTGGGAAATCTTTGTTGGGCCATAACTCAAAAACTAAGGGCTAAAACGTTCTGAAACCTATTTATTCGGATTCAGCATCCCTTAAAGCATAAGTACACAAGTTTTCAGCCCGATAGCTCAAACTTAAAGGGTTCGGTGAAAAATCCATTTTTTCATAAGGGGTTAGTATAGCAAAACTTTGGGAAATCTTTGTTGGGCCATAACTCAAAAACTAAGGGCTAAAACGTTCTGAAACCTATTTATTCGGATTCAGCATCCCTTAAAGCATATGTATACAAGTTTTCAGCCCGATAGCTCAAACTTAAAGTTTTCGGTGAAAAATCCATTTTTTCCAAAGGGGGGTACCCTTTTAAAACTTTGGGAAATCTTTGTAGAGCCATAACTCAGAAACTAAGGGCTAAAACGTTCTGAAACCTATTTATTCGGATTCAGCATCCCTTAAAGCATAAGTATACAAGTTTTCAGCCCGATAGCTCAAACTTAAAGGTTTCGGTGAAAAATCCATGTTTTCATAAGGGGTTAGTATAGCAAAACTTTGGGAAATCTTTGTTGGGCCATAACTCAAAAACTAAGGGCTAAAACGTTCTGAAACCTATTTATTCGGATTCAGCATCCCTTAAAGCATAAGTATACAAGTTTTCAGTCCGATAGCTCAAACTTAAAGGTTTCGGTGAAAAATCCATTTTTTCATAAGGGGTTAGTATAGCAAAACTTTGGGAAATCTTTGTCGGGCCATAACTCAAAAACTAAGGGCTAAAACGTTCTGAAACCTATTTATTCGGATTCAGCATCCCTTAAAGCATAAGTATACAAGTTTTCAGCCCGATAGCTCAAACTTAAAGGTTTCGGTGAAAAATCCATTTTTTCATAAGGGGTTAGTATAGCAAAACTTTGGGAAATCTTTGTTGGGCCATAACTCAAAAACTAAGGGCTAAAACGTTCTGAAACCTATTTATTCGGATTCAGCATCCCTTAAAGCATAAGTATACAAGTTTTCAGCCCGATAGCTCAAACTTAAAGGTTTCGGTGAAAAATCCATTTTTTCATAAGGAGGTACCCTTTTAAAACTTTGGGAAATCTTTGTCGGGCCATAACTTAAAAACTAAGTTCTAAAACGTTCTGAAACCTATTTATTCGGATTCAGCATCCCTTAAAGCATAAGTATACAAGTTTTCAGCCCGATAGCTCAAACTTAAAGGTTTCGGTGAAAAATCCATTTTTTCATAAGGGGTTAGTATAGCAAAACTTTGGGAAATCTTTGTTGGGCCATAACTCAAAAACTAAGGGCTAAAACGTTCTGAAACCTATTTATTCGGATTCAGCATCCCTTAAAGCATAAGTATACAAGTTTTCAGCCCGATAGCTCAAACTTAAAGGTTTCGGTGAAAAATCCATTTTTTCATAAGGGGTTAGTATAGCAAAACTTTGGGAAATCTTTGTCGGGCCATAACTCAAAAACTAAGGGCTAAAACGTTCTGAAACCTATTTATTCGGATTCAGCATCCCTTAAAGCATAAGTATACAAGTTTTCAGCCCGATAGCTCAAACTTAAAGTTTTCGGTGAAAAATCCATTTTTTCCAAAGGGGGGTACCCTTTTAAAACTTTGGGAAATCTTTGTAGAGCCATAACTCAGAAACTAAGGGCTAAAACGTTCTGAAACCTATTTATTCGGATTCAGCATCCCTTAAAGCATAAGTATACAAGTTTTCAGCCCGATAGCTCAAACTTAAAGGTTTCGGTGAAAAATCCATTTTTTCATAAGGGGGTACCCTTTTAAAACTTTGGGAAATCTTTGTTGGGCCATAACTCAAAAACTAAGGGCTAAAACGTTCTGAAACCTATTTATTCGGATTCAGCATCCCTTAAAGCATAAGTATACAAGTTTTCAGCCCGATAGCTCAAACTTAAAGGTTTCGGTGAAAAATCCATTTTTTCATAAGGGGTTAGTATAGCAAAACTTTGGGAAATCTTTGTCGGGCCATAACTCAAAAACTAAGGGCTAAAACGTTCTGAAACCTATTTATTCGGATTCAGCATCCCTTAAAGCATAAGTATACAAGTTTTCAGCCCGATAGCTCAAACTTAAAGTTTTCGGTGAAAAATCCATTTTTTCCAAAGGGGGGTACCCTTTTAAAACTTTGGGAAATCTTTGTAGAGCCATAACTCAGAAACTAAGGGCTAAAACGTTCTGAAACCTATTTATTCGGATTCAGCATCCCTTAAAGCATAAGTATACAAGTTTTCAGCCCGATAGCTCAAACTTAAAGGTTTCGGTGAAAAATCCATTTTTTCATAAGGGGTTAGTATAGCAAAACTTTGGGAAATCTTTGTTGGGCCATAACTCAAAAACTAAGGGCTAAAACGTTCTGAAACCTATTTATTCGGATTCAGCATCCCTTAAAGCATAAGTATACAAGTTTTCAGTCCGATAGCTCAAACTTAAAGGTTTCGGTGAAAAATTCATTTTTTCATAAGGGGTTAGTATAGCAAAACTTTGGGAAATCTTTGTCGGGCCATAACTCAAAAACTAAGGGCTAAAACGTTCTGAAACCTATTTATTCGGATTCAGCATCCCTTAAAGCATAAGTATACAAGTTTTCAGCCCGATAGCTCAAACTTAAAGTTTTCGGTGAAAAATCCATTTTTTCCAAAGGGGGGTACCCTTTTAAAACTTTGGGAAATCTTTGTAGAGCCATAACTCAGAAACTAAGGGCTAAAACGTTCTGAAACCTATTTATTCGGATTCAGCATCCCTTAAAGCATAAGTATACAAGTTTTCAGCCCGATAGCTCAAACTTAAAGGTTTCGGTGAAAAATCCATTTTTTCATAAGGGGTTAGTATAGCAAAACTTTGGGAAATCTTTGTTGGGCCATAACTCAAAAACTAAGGGCTAAAACGTTCTGAAACCTATTTATTCGGATTCAGCATCCCTTAAAGCATAAGTATACAAGTTTTCAGCCCGATAGCTCAAACTTAAAGGTTTCGGTGAAAAATCCATTTTTTCATAAGGGGTTAGTATAGCAAAACTTTGGGAAATCTTTGTCGGGCCATAACTCAAAAACTAAGGGCTAAAACGTTCTGAAACCTATTTATTCGGATTCAGCATCCCTTAAAGCATAAGTATACAAGTTTTCAGCCCGATAGCTCAAACTTAAAGTTTTCGGTGAAAAATCCATTTTTTCCAAAGGGGGGTACCCTTTTAAAACTTTGGGAAATCTTTGTAGAGCCATAACTCAGAAACTAAGGGCTAAAACGTTCTGAAACCTATTTATTCGGATTCAGCATCCCTTAAAGCATAAGTATACAAGTTTTCAGCCCGATAGCTCAAACTTAAAGGTTTCGGTGAAAAATCCATTTTTTCATAAGGGGTTAGTATAGCAAAACTTTGGGAAATCTTTGTTGGGCCATAACTCAAAAACTAAGGGCTAAAACGTTCTGAAACCTATTTATTCGGATTCAGCATCCCTTAAAGCATAAGTATACAAGTTTTCAGCCCGATAGCTCAAACTTAAAGGTTTCGGTGAAAAATCCATTTTTTCATAAGGGGTTAGTATAGCAAAACTTTGGGAAATCTTTGTCGGGCCATAACTCAAAAACTAAGGGCTAAAACGTTCTGAAACCTATTTATTCGGATTCAGCATCCCTTAAAGCATAAGTATACAAGTTTTCAGCCCGATAGCTCAAACTTAAAGTTTTCGGTGAAAAATCCATTTTTTCCAAAGGGGGGTACCCTTTTAAAACTTTGGGAAATCTTTGTAGAGCCATAACTCAGAAACTAAGGGCTAAAACGTTCTGAAACCTATTTATTCGGATTCAGCATCCCTTAAAGCATAAGTATACAAGTTTTCAGCCCGATAGCTCAAACTTAAAGGTTTCGGTGAAAAATCCATTTTTTCATAAGGGGTTAGTATAGCAAAACTTTGGGAAATCTTTGTTGGGCCATAACTCAAAAACTAAGGGCTAAAACGTTCTGAAACCTATTTATTCGGATTCAGCATCCCTTAAAGCATAAGTATACAAGTTTTCAGTCCGATAGCTCAAACTTAAAGGTTTCGGTGAAAAATCCATTTTTTCATAAGGGGTTAGTATAGCAAAACTTTGGGAAATCTTTGTCGGGCCATAACTCAAAAACTAAGGGCTAAAACGTTCTGAAACCTATTTATTCGGATTCAGCATCCCTTAAAGCATAAGTATACAAGTTTTCAGCCCGATAGCTCAAACTTAAAGGTTTCGGTGAAAAATCCATTTTTTCATAAGGGGTTAGTATAGCAAAACTTTGGGAAATCTTTGTTGGGCCATAACTCAAAAACTAAGGGCTAAAACGTTCTGAAACCTATTTATTCGGATTCAGCATCCCTTAAAGCATAAGTATACAAGTTTTCAGCCCGATAGCTCAAACTTAAAGGTTTCGGTGAAAAATCCATTTTTTCATAAGGAGGTACCCTTTTAAAACTTTGGGAAATCTTTGTCGGGCCATAACTTAAAAACTAAGTTCTAAAACGTTCTGAAACCTATTTATTCGGATTCAGCATCCCTTAAAGCATAAGTATACAAGTTTTCAGCCCGATAGCTCAAACTTAAAGGTTTCGGTGAAAAATCCATTTTTTCATAAGGGGTTAGTATAGCAAAACTTTGGGAAATCTTTGTTGGGCCATAACTCAAAAACTAAGGGCTAAAACGTTCTGAAACCTATTTATTCGGATTCAGCATCCCTTAAAGCATAAGTATACAAGTTTTCAGCCCGATAGCTCAAACTTAAAGGTTTCGGTGAAAAATCCAATTTTTCATAAGGGGTTAGTATAGCAAAACTTTGGGAAATCTTTGTCGGGCCATAACTCAAAAACTAAGGGCTAAAACGTTCTGAAACCTATTTATTCGGATTCAGCATCCCTTAAAGCATAAGTATACAAGTTTTCAGCCCGATAGCTCAAACTTAAAGGTTTCGGTGAAAAATCCATTTTTTCATAAGGGGTTAGTATAGCAAAACTTTGGGAAATCTTTGTTGGGCCATAACTCAAAAACTAAGGGCTAAAACGTTCTGAAACCTATTTATTCGGATTCAGCATCCCTTAAAGCATAAGTATACAAGTTTTCAGCCCGATAGCTCAAACTTAAAGTTTTCGGTGAAAAATCCATTTTTTCAAAAGGGGGTACCCTTTTAAAACTTTGGGAAATCTTTGTCGGGCCATAACTCAAAAACTAAGGGCTAAAACGTTCTGAAACCTATTTATTCGGATTCAGCATCCCTTAAAGCATAAGTATACAAGTTTTCAGCCCGATAGCTCAAACTTAAAGGTTTCGGTGAAAAATCCATTTTTTCATAAGGGGTTAGTATAGCAAAACTTTGGGAAATCTTTGTTGGGCCATAACTCAAAAACTAAGGGCTAAAACGTTCTGAAACCTATTTATTCGGATTCAGCATCCCTTAAAGCATAAGTATACAAGTTTTCAGCCCGATAGCTCAAACTTAAAGTTTTCGGTGAAAAATCCATTTTTTCAAAAGGGGGTACCCTTTTAAAACTTTGGGAAATCTTTGTCGGGCCATAACTTAAAAACTAAGGGCTAAAGCGTTCTGAAACCTATTTATTCGGATTCAGCATCCCTTAAAGCATAAGTATACAAGTTTTCAGCCCGATAGCACAAACTTAAAGGTTTCGGTGAAAAATCCATTTTTTCATAAGGGGTTAGTATAGCAAAACTTTGGGAAATCTTTGTTGGGCCATAACTCAAAAACTAAGGGCTAAAACGTTCTGAAACCTATTTATTCGGATTCAGCATCCCTTAAAGCATAAGTATACAAGTTTTCAGCCCGATAGCTCAAACTTAAAGGTTTCGGTGAAAAATCCATTTTTTCATAAGGGGTTAGTATAGCAAAACTTTGGGAAATCTTTGTTGGGCCATAACTCAAAAACTAAGGGCTAAAACGTTCTGAAACCTATTTATTCGGATTCAGCATCCCTTAAAGCATAAGTATACAAGTTTTCAGCCCGATAGCTCAAACTTAAAGGTTTCGGTGAAAAATCCATTTTTTCATAAGGGGTTAGTATAGCAAAACTTTGGGAAATCTTTGTTGGGCCATAACTCAAAAACTAAGGGCTAAAACGTTCTGAAACCTATTTATTCGGATTCAGCATCCCTTAAAGCATAAGTATACAAGTTTTCAGCCCGATAGCTCAAACTTAAAGTTTTCGGTGAAAAATCCATTTTTTCATAAGGGGTTAGTATAGCAAAACTTTGGGAAATCTTTGTTGGGCCATAACTCAAAAACTAAGGGCTAAAACGTTCTGAAACCTATTTATTCGGATTCAGCATCCCTTAAAGCATAAGTATACAAGTTTTCAGCCCGATAGCTCAAACTTAAAGTTTTCGGTGAAAAATCCATTTTTTCAAAAGGGGGTACCCTTTTAAAACTTTGGGAAATCTTTGTCGGGCCATAACTTAAAAACTAAGGGCTAAAGCGTTCTGAAACCTATTTATTCGGATTCAGCATCCCTTAAAGCATAAGTATACAAGTTTTCAGCCCGATAGCACAAACTTAAAGGTTTCGGTGAAAAATCCATTTTTTCATAAGGGGTTAGTATAGCAAAACTTTGGGAAATCTTTGTAGGGCCATAACTCAGAAACTAAAGGCTAAAACGTTCTGAAACCTATTTATTCGGATTCAGCATCCCTTAAAGCATAAGTATACAAGTTTTCAGCCCGATAGCTCAAACTTAAAGGTTTCGGTGAAAAATCCAATTTTTCATAAGGGGTTAGTATAGCAAAACTTTGGGAAATCTTTGTCGGGCCATAACTCAAAAACTAAGGGCTAAAACGTTCTGAAACCTATTTATTCGGATTCAGCATCCCTTAAAGCATAAGTATACAAGTTTTCAGCCCGATAGCTCAAACTTAAAGGTTTCGGTGAAAAATCCAATTTTTCATAAGGGGTTAGTATAGCAAAACTTTGGGAAATCTTTGTCGGGCCATAACTCAAAAACTAAGGGCTAAAACGTTCTGAAACCTATTTATTCGGATTCAGCATCCCTTAAAGCATAAGTATACAAGTTTTCAGCCCGATAGCTCAAACTTAAAGGTTTCGGTGAAAAATCCATTTTTTCATAAGGGGTTAGTATAGCAAAACTTTGGGAAATCTTTGTTGGGCCATAACTCAAAAACTAAGGGCTAAAACGTTCTGAAACCTATTTATTCGGATTCAGCATCCCTTAAAGCATAAGTATACAAGTTTTCAGCCCGATAGCTCAAACTTAAAGTTTTCGGTGAAAAATCCATTTTTTCAAAAGGGGGTACCCTTTTAAAACTTTGGGAAATCTTTGTCGGGCCATAACTTAAAAACTAAGGGCTAAAGCGTTCTGAAACCTATTTATTCGGATTCAGCATCCCTTAAAGCATAAGTATACAAGTTTTCAGCCCGATAGCACAAACTTAAAGGTTTCGGTGAAAAATCCATTTTTTCATAAGGGGTTAGTATAGCAAAACTTTGGGAAATCTTTGTAGGGCCATAACTCAGAAACTAAGGGCTAAAACGTTCTGAAACCTATTTATTCGGATTCAGCATCCCTTAAAGCATAAGTATACAAGTTTTCAGCCCGATAGCTCAAACTTAAAGGTTTCGGTGAAAAATCCATTTTTTCATAAGGGGTTAGTATAGCAAAACTTTGGGAAATCTTTGTTGGGCCATAACTCAAAAACTAAGGGCTAAAACGTTCTGAAACCTATTTATTCGGATTCAGCATCCCTTAAAGCATAAGTATACAAGTTTTCAGTCCGATAGCTCAAACTTAAAGGTTTCGGTGAAAAATCCATTTTTTCATAAGGGGTTAGTATAGCAAAACTTTGGGAAATCTTTGTTGGGCCATAACTCAAAAACTAAGGGCTAAAACGTTCTGAAACCTATTTATTCGGATTCAGCATCCCTTAAAGCATAAGTATACAAGTTTTCAGCCCGATAGCTCAAACTTAAAGGTTTCGGTGAAAAATCCATTTTTTCATAAGGAGGTACCCTTTTAAAACTTTGGGAAATCTTTGTCGGGCCATAACTTAAAAACTAAGTTCTAAAACGTTCTGAAACCTATTTATTCGGATTCAGCATCCCTTAAAGCATAAGTATTCAAGTTTTCAGCCCGATAGCTCAAACTTAAAGGTTTCGGTGAAAAATCCATTTTTTCATAAGGGGTTAGTATAGCAAAACTTTGGGAAATCTTTGTTGGGCCATAACTCAAAAACTAAGGGCTAAAACGTTCTGAAACCTATTTATTCGGATTCAGCATCCCTTAAAGCATAAGTATACAAGTTTTCAGCCCGATAGCTCAAACTTAAAGGTTTCGGTGAAAAATCCATTTTTTCATAAGGGGTTAGTATAGCAAAACTTTGGGAAATCTTTGTTGGGCCATAACTCAAAAACTAAGGGCTAAAACGTTCTGAAACCTATTTATTCGGATTCAGCATCCCTTAAAGCATAAGTATACAAGTTTTCAGCCCGATAGCTCAAACTTAAAGGTTTCGGTGAAAAATCCATTTTTTCATAAGGGGTTAGTATAGCAAAACTTTGGGAAATCTTTGTAGGGCCATAACTCAAAAACTAAGGGCTAAAACGTTCTGAAACCTATTTATTCGGATTCAGCATCCCTTAAAGCATAAGTATACAAGTTTTCAGCCCGATAGCTCAAACTTAAAGGTTTCGGTGAAAAATCCAATTTTTCATAAGGGGTTAGTATAGCAAAACTTTGGGAAATCTTTGTCGGGCCATAACTCAAAAACTAAGGGCTAAAACGTTCTGAAACCGATTTATTCGGATTCAGCATCCCTTAAAGCATAAGTATACAAGTTTTCAGCCCGATAGCTCAAACTTAAAGGTTTCGGTGAAAAATCCAATTTTTCATAAGGGGTTAGTATAGCAAAACTTTGGGAAATCTTTGTCGGGCCATAACTCAAAAACTAAGGGCTAAAACGTTCTGAAACCGATTTATTCGGATTCAGCATCCCTTAAAGCATAAGTATACAAGTTTTCAGCCCGATAGCTCAAACTTAAAGTTTTCGGTGAAAAATCCATTTTTTCAAAAGGGGGTACCCTTTTAAAACTTTGGGAAATCTTTGTCGGGCCATAACTTAAAAACTAAGGGCTAAAACGTTCTGAAACCTATTTATTCGGATTCAGCATCCCTTAAAGCATAAGTATACAAGTTTTCACCCCGATAGCTCAAACTTAAAGGTTTCGGTGAAAAATCCATTTTTTCATAAGGGGTTAGTATAGCAAAACTTTGGGAAATCTTTGTTGGGCCATAACTCAAAAACTAAGGGCTAAAACGTTCTGAAACCTATTTATTCGGATTCAGCATCCCTTAAAGCATAAGTATACAAGTTTTCAGTCCGATAGCTCAAACTTAAAGGTTTCGGTGAAAAATCCATTTTTTCATAAGGGGTTAGTATAGCAAAACTTTGGGAAATCTTTGTTGGGCCATAACTCAAAAACTAAGGGCTAAAACGTTCTGAAACCTATTTATTCGGATTCAGCATCCCTTAAAGCATAAGTATACAAGTTTTCAGCCCGATAGCTCAAACTTAAAGGTTTCGGTGAAAAATCCATTTTTTCATAAGGGGTTAGTATAGCAAAACTTTGGGAAATCTTTGTTGGGCCATAACTCAAAAACTAAGGGCTAAAACGTTCTGAAACCTATTTATTCGGATTCAGCATCCCTTAAAGCATAAGTATACAAGTTTTCAGCCCGATAGCTCAAACTTAAAGGTTTCGGTGAAAAATCCATTTTTTCATAAGGAGGTACCCTTTTAAAACTTTGGGAAATCTTTGTCGGGCCATAACTTAAAAACTAAGTTCTAAAACGTTCTGAAACCTATTTATTCGGATTCAGCATCCCTTAAAGCATAAGTATACAAGTTTTCAGCCCGATAGCTCAAACTTAAAGGTTTCGGTGAAAAATCCATTTTTTCATAAGGGGTTAGTATAGCAAAACTTTGGGAAATCTTTGTTGGGCCATAACTCAAAAACTAAGGGCTAAAACGTTCTGAAACCTATTTATTCGGATTCAGCATCCCTTAAAGCATAAGTATACAAGTTTTCAGCCCGATAGCTCAAACTTAAAGTTTTCGGTGAAAAATCCATTTTTTCATAAGGGGGTACCCTTTTAAAACTTTGGGAAATCTTTGTCGGGCCATAACTCAAAAACTAAGGGCTAAAACGTTCTGAAACCTATTTATTCGGATTCAGCATCCCTTAAAGCATAAGTATACAAGTTTTCAGCCCGATAGCTCAAACTTAAAGGTTTCGGTGAAAAATCCATTTTTTCATAAGGGGTTAGTATAGCAAAACTTTGGGAAATCTTTGTTGGGCCATAACTCAAAAACTAAGGGCTAAAACGTTCTGAAACCTATTTATTCGGATTCAGCATCCCTTAAAGCATAAGTATACAAGTTTTCAGCCCGATAGCTCAAACTTAAAGTTTTCGGTGAAAAATCCATTTTTTCCAAAGGGGGGTACCCTTTTAAAACTTTGGGAAATCTTTGTAGGGCCATAACTCAGAAACTAAGGGCTAAAACGTTCTGAAACCTATTTATTCGGATTCAGCATCCCTTAAAGCATAAGTATACAAGTTTTCAGCCCGATAGCTCAAACTTAAAGGTTTCGGTGAAAAATCCATTTTTTCATAAGGGGTTAGTATAGCAAAACTTTGGGAAATCTTTGTTGGGCCATAACTCAAAAACTAAGGGCTAAAACGTTCTGAAACCTATTTATTCGGATTCAGCATCCCTTAAAGCATAAGTATACAAGTTTTCAGTCCGATAGCTCAAACTTAAAGGTTTCGGTGAAAAATCCATTTTTTCATAAGGGGTTAGTATAGCAAAACTTTGGGAAATCTTTGTTGGGCCATAACTCAAAAACTAAGGGCTAAAACGTTCTGAAACCTATTTATTCGGATTCAGCATCCCTTAAAGCATAAGTATACAAGTTTTCAGCCCGATAGCTCAAACTTAAAGTTTTCGGTGAAAAATCCATTTTTTCATAAGGGGTTAGTATAGCAAAACTTTGGGAAATCTTTGTTGGGCCATAACTCAAAAACTAAGGGCTAAAACGTTCTGAAACCTATTTATTCGGATTCAGCATCCCTTAAAGCATAAGTATACAAGTTTTCAGCCCGATAGCTCAAACTTAAAGGTTTCGGTGAAAAATCCATTTTTTCATAAGGAGGTACCCTTTTAAAACTTTGGGAAATCTTTGTCGGGCCATAACTTAAAAACTAAGTTCTAAAACGTTCTGAAACCTATTTATTCGGATTCAGCATCCCTTAAAGCATAAGTATACAAGTTTTCAGCCCGATAGCTCAAACTTAAAGGTTTCGGTGAAAAATCCATTTTTTCATAAGGGGTTAGTATAGCAAAACTTTGGGAAATCTTTGTTGGGCCATAACTCAAAAACTAAGGGCTAAAACGTTCTGAAACCTATTTATTCGGATTCAGCATCCCTTAAAGCATAAGTATACAAGTTTTCAGCCCGATAGCTCAAACTTAAAGGTTTCGGTGAAAAATCCATTTTTTCATAAGGGGTTAGTATAGCAAAACTTTGGGAAATCTTTGTCGGGCCATAACTCAAAAACTAAGGGCTAAAACGTTCTGAAACCTATTTATTCGGATTCAGCATCCCTTAAAGCATAAGTATACAAGTTTTCAGCCCGATAGCTCAAACTTAAAGGTTTCGGTGAAAAATCCATTTTTTCATAAGGGGTTAGTATAGCAAAACTTTGGGAAATCTTTGTTGGGCCATAACTCAAAAACTAAGGGCTAAAACGTTCTGAAACCTATTTATTCGGATTCAGCATCCCTTAAAGCATAAGTATACAACTTTTCAGCCCGATAGCTCAAACTTAAAGTTTTCGGTGAAAAATACATTTTTTCATAAGGGGGTACCCTTTTAAAACTTTGGGAAATCTTTGTCGGGCCATAACTCAAAAACTAAGGGCTAAAACGTTCTGAAACCTATTTATTCGGATTCAGCATCCCTTAAAGCATAAGTATACAAGTTTTCAGCCCGATAGCTCAAACTTAAAGTTTTCGGTGAAAAATCCATTTTTTCAAAAGGGGGTACCCTTTTAAAACTTTGGGAAATCTTTGTCGGGCCATAACTCAAAAACTAAGGGCTAAAACGTTCTGAAACCTATTTATTCGGATTCAGCATCCCTTAAAGCATAAGTACACAAGTTTTCAGCCCGATAGCTCAAACTTAAAGGGTTCGGTGAAAAATCCATTTTTTCATAAGGGGTTAGTATAGCAAAACTTTGGGAAATCTCTCTCGGGCCATAACTCAAAAACTAAGGGCTAAAACGTTCTGAAACCTATTTATTCGGATTCAGCATCCCTTAAAGCATAAGTATACAAGTTTTCAGCCCGATAGCTCAAACTTAAAGTTTTCGGTGAAAAATCCATTTTTTCAAAAGGGGGTACCCTTTTAAAACTTTGGGAAATCTTTGTCGGGCCATAACTTAAAAACTAAGGGCTAAAACGTTCTGAAACCTATTTATTCGGATTCAGCATCCCTTAAAGCATAAGTATACAAGTTTTCAGCCCGATAGCTCAAACTTAAAGGTTTCGGTGAAAAATCCATTTTTTCATAAGGGGTTAGTATAGCAAAACTTTGGGATATCTTTGTTGGGCCATAACTCAAAAACTAAGGGCTAAAACGTTCTGAAACCTATTTATTCGGATTCAGCATCCCTTAAAGCATAAGTATACAAGTTTTCAGCCCGATAGCTCAAACTTAAAGGTTTCGGTGAAAAATCCATTTTTTCATAAGGGGTTAGTATAGCAAAACTTTGGGAAATCTTTGTTGGGCCATAACTCAAAAACTAAGGGCTAAAACGTTCTGAAACCTATTTATTCGGATTCAGCATCCCTTAAAGCATAAGTATACAAGTTTTCAGCCCGATAGCTCAAACTTAAAGTTTTCGGTGAAAAATCCATTTTTTCAAAAGGGGGTACCCTTTTAAAACTTTGGGAAATCTTTGTCGGGCCATAACTCAAAAACTAAGGGCTAAAACGTTCTGAAACCTATTTATTCGGATTCAGCATCCCTTAAAGCATAAGTACACAAGTTTTCAGCCCGATAGCTCAAACTTAAAGGGTTCGGTGAAAAATCCATTTTTTCATAAGGGGTTAGTATAGCAAAACTTTGGGAAATCTCTCTCGGGCCATAACTCAAAAACTAAGGGCTAAAACGTTCTGAAACCTATTTATTCGGATTCAGCATCCCTTAAAGCATAAGTATACAAGTTTTCAGCCCGATAGCTCAAACTTAAAGTTTTCGGTGAAAAATCCATTTTTTCAAAAGGGGGTACCCTTTTAAAACTTTGGGAAATCTTTGTCGGGCCATAACTTAAAAACTAAGGGCTAAAACGTTCTGAAACCTATTTATTCGGATTCAGCATCCCTTAAAGCATAAGTATACAAGTTTTCAGCCCGATAGCTCAAACTTAAAGGTTTCGGTGAAAAATCCATTTTTTCATAAGGGGTTAGTATAGCAAAACTTTGGGATATCTTTGTTGGGCCATAACTCAAAAACTAAGGGCTAAAACGTTCTGAAACCTATTTATTCGGATTCAGCATCCCTTAAAGCATAAGTATACAAGTTTTCAGCCCGATAGCTCAAACTTAAAGTTTTCGGTGAAAAATCCATTTTTTCATAAGGGGGTACCCTTTTAAAACTTTGGGAAATCTTTGTCGGGCCATAACTCAAAAACTAAGGGCTAAAACGTTCTGAAACCTATTTATTCGGATTCAGCATCCCTTAAAGCATAAGTATACAAGTTTTCAGCCCGATAGCTCAAACTTAAAGGTTTCGGTGAAAAATCCAATTTTTCATAAGGGGTTAGTATAGCAAAACTTTGGGAAATCTTTGTCGGGCCATAACTCAAAAACTAAGGGCTAAAACGTTCTGAAACCTATTTATTCGGATTCAGCATCCCTTAAAGCATAAGTATACAAGTTTTCAGCCCGATAGCTCAAACTTAAAGGTTTCGGTGAAAAATCCATTTTTTCATAAGGGGTTAGTATAGCAAAACTTTGGGAAATCTTTGTTGGGCCATAACTCAAAAACTAAGGGCTAAAACGTTCTGAAACCTATTTATTCGGATTCAGCATCCCTTAAAGCATAAGTATACAAGTTTTCAGCCCGATAGCTCAAACTTAAAGTTTTCGGTGAAAAATCCATTTTTTCAAAAGGGGGTACCCTTTTAAAACTTTGGGAAATCTTTGTCGGGCCATAACTTAAAAACTAAGGGCTAAAGCGTTCTGAAACCTATTTATTCGGATTCAGCATCCCTTAAAGCATAAGTATACAAGTTTTCAGCCCGATAGCACAAACTTAAAGGTTTCGGTGAAAAATCCATTTTTTCATAAGGGGTTAGTATAGCAAAACTTTGGGAAATCTTTGTAGGGCCATAACTCAGAAACTAAGGGCTAAAACGTTCTGAAACCTATTTATTCGGATTCAGCATCCCTTAAAGCATAAGTATACAAGTTTTCAGCCCGATAGCTCAAACTTAAAGGTTTCGGTGAAAAATCCATTTTTTCATAAGGGGTTAGTATAGCAAAACTTTGGGAAATCTTTGTTGGGCCATAACTCAAAAACTAAGGGCTAAAACGTTCTGAAACCTATTTATTCGGATTCAGCATCCCTTAAAGCATAAGTATACAAGTTTTCAGCCCGATAGCTCAAACTTAAAGGTTTCGGTGAAAAATCCAATTTTTCATAAGGGGTTAGTATAGCAAAACTTTGGGAAATCTTTGTCGGGCCATAACTCAAAAACTAAGGGCTAAAACGTTCTGAAACCGATTTATTCGGATTCAGCATCCCTTAAAGCATAAGTATACAAGTTTTCAGCCCGATAGCTCAAACTTAAAGGTTTCGGTGAAAAATCCAATTTTTCATAAGGGGTTAGTATAGCAAAACTTTGGGAAATCTTTGTCGGGCCATAACTCAAAAACTAAGGGCTAAAACGTTCTGAAACCGATTTATTCGGATTCAGCATCCCTTAAAGCATAAGTATACAAGTTTTCAGCCCGATAGCTCAAACTTAAAGTTTTCGGTGAAAAATCCATTTTTTCAAAAGGGGGTACCCTTTTAAAACTTTGGGAAATCTTTGTCGGGCCATAACTTAAAAACTAAGGGCTAAAACGTTCTGAAACCTATTTATTCGGATTCAGCATCCCTTAAAGCATAAGTATACAAGTTTTCAGCCCGATAGCTCAAACTTAAAGGTTTCGGTGAAAAATCCATTTTTTCATAAGGGGTTAGTATAGCAAAACTTTGGGAAATCTTTGTTGGGCCATAACTCAAAAACTAAGGGCTAAAACGTTCTGAAACCTATTTATTCGGATTCAGCATCCCTTAAAGCATAAGTATACAAGTTTTCAGCCCGATAGCTCAAACTTAAAGGTTTCGGTGAAAAATCCATTTTTTCAAAAGGGGGTACCCTTTTAAAACTTTGGGAAATCTTTGTCGGGCCATAACTTAAAAACTAAGGGCTAAAGCGTTCTGAAACCTATTTATTCGGATTCAGCATCCCTTAAAGCATAAGTATACAAGTTTTCAGCCCGATAGCTCAAACTTAAAGGTTTCGGTGAAAAATCCATTTTTTCATAAGGGGTTAGTATAGCAAAACTTTGGGAAATCTTTGTAGGGCCATAACTCAGAAACTAAGGGCTAAAACGTTCTGAAACCTATTTATTCGGATTCAGCATCCCTTAAAGCATAAGTATACAAGTTTTCAGCCCGATAGCTCAAACTTAAAGGTTTCGGTGAAAAATCCATTTTTTCATAAGGGGTTAGTATAGCAAAACTTTGGGAAATCTTTGTCGGGCCATAACTCAAAAACTAAGGGCTAAAACGTTCTGAAACCTATTTATTCGGATTCAGCATCCCTTAAAGCATAAGTATACAAGTTTTCAGTCCGATAGCTCAAACTTAAAGGTTTCGGTGAAAAATCCATTTTTTCATAAGGGGTTAGTATAGCAAAACCTTGGGAAATCTTTGTTGGGCCATAACTCAAAAACTAAGGGCTAAAACGTTCTGAAACCTATTTATTCGGATTCAGCATCCCTTAAAGCATAAGTATACAAGTTTTCAGCCCGATAGGTCAAACTTAAAGGTTTCGGTGAAAAATCCATTTTTTCATAAGGAGGTACCCTTTTAAAACTTTGGGAAATCTTTGTCGGGCCATAACTTAAAAACTAAGTTCTAAAACGTTCTGAAACCTATTTATTCGGATTCAGCATCCCTTAAAGCATAAGTATACAAGTTTTCAGCCCGATAGCTCAAACTTAAAGGTTTCGGTGAAAAATCCATTTTTTCATAAGGGGTTAGTATAGCAAAACTTTGGGAAATCTTTGTTGGGCCATAACTCAAAAACTAAGGGCTAAAACGTTCTGAAACCTATTTATTCGGATTCAGCATCCCTTAAAGCATAAGTATACAAGTTTTCAGCCCGATAGCTCAAACTTAAAGGTTTCGGTGAAAAATCCATTTTTTCATAAGGGGTTAGTATAGCAAAACTTTGGGAAATCTTTGTCGGGCCATAACTCAAAAACTAAGGGCTAAAACGTTCTGAAACCTATTTATTCGGATTCAGCATCCCTTAAAGCATAAGTATACAAGTTTTCAGCCCGATAGCTCAAACTTAAAGGTTTCGGTGAAAAATCCATTTTTTCATAAGGGGTTAGTATAGCAAAACTTTGGGAAATCTTTGTTGGGCCATAACTCAAAAACTAAGGGCTAAAACGTTCTGAAACCTATTTATTCGGATTCAGCATCCCTTAAAGCATAAGTATACAAGTTTTCAGCCCGATAGCTCAAACTTAAAGGTTTCGGTGAAAAATCCATTTTTTCATAAGGAGGTACCCTTTTAAAACTTTGGGAAATCTTTGTCGGGCCATAACTTAAAAACTAAGTTCTAAAACGTTCTGAAACCTATTTATTCGGATTCAGCATCCCTTAAAGCATAAGTATACAATTTTTCAGCCCGATAGCTCAAACTTAAAGGTTTCGGTGAAAAATCCATTTTTTCATAAGGGGTTAGTATAGCAAAACTTTGGGAAATCTTTGTTGGGCCATAACTCAAAAACTAAGGGCTAAAACGTTCTGAAACCTATTTATTCGAATTCAGCATCCCTTAAAGCATAAGTATACAAGTTTTCAGCCCGATAGCTCAAACTTAAAGGTTTCGGTGAAAAATCCATTTTTTCATAAGGGGTTAGTATAGCAAAACTTTGGGAAATCTTTGTTGGGCCATAACTCAAAAACTAAGGGCTAAAACGTTCTGAAACCTATTTATTCGGATTCAGCATCCCTTAAAGCATAAGTATACAAGTTTTCAGCCCGATAGCTCAAACTTAAAGTTTTCGGTGAAAAATCCATTTTTTCAAAAGGGGGTACCCTTTTAAAACTTTGGGAAATCTTTGTCGGGCCATAACTCAAAAACTAAGGGCTAAAACGTTCTGAAACCTATTTATTCGGATTCAGCATCCCTTAAAGCATAAGTACACAAGTTTTCAGCCCGATAGCTCAAACTTAAAGGGTTCGGTGAAAAATCCATTTTTTCATAAGGGGTTAGTATAGCAAAACTTTGGGAAATCTTTGTCGGGCCATAACTCAAAAACTAAGGTCTAAAACGTTCTGAAACCTATTTATTCGGATTCAGCATCCCTTAAAGCATAAGTATACAAGTTTTCAGCCCGATAGCTCAAACTTAAAGGTTTCGGTGAAAAATCCATTTTTTCATAAGGGGTTAGTATAGCAAAACTTTGGGAAATCTTTGTTGGGCCATAACTCAAAAACTAAGGGCTAAAACGTTCTGAAACCTATTTATTCGGATTCAGCATCCCTTAAAGCATAAGTATACAAGTTTTCAGCCCGATAGCTCAAACTTAAAGGTTTCGGTGAAAAATCCATTTTTTCATAAGGGGTTAGTATAGCAAAACTTTGGGAAATCTTTGTTGGGCCATAACTCAAAAACTAAGGGCTAAAACGTTCTGAAACCTATTTATTCGGATTCAGCATCCCTTAAAGCATAAGTATACAAGTTTTCAGCCCGATAGCTCAAACTTAAAGGGTTCGGTGAAAAATCCATTTTTTCATAAGGGGTTAGTATAGCAAAACTTTGGGAAATCTTTGTTGGGCCATAACTCAAAAACTAAGGGCTAAAACGTTCTGAAACCTATTTATTCGGATTCAGCATCCCTTAAAGCATAAGTATACAAGTTTTCAGCCCGATAGCTCAAACTTAAAGGTTTCGGTGAAAAATCCATTTTTTCATAAGGGGTTAGTATAGCAAAACTTTGGGAAATCTTTGTTGGGCCATAACTCAAAAACTAAGGGCTAAAACGTTCTGAAACCTATTTATTCGGATTCAGCATCCCTTAAAGCATAAGTATACAAGTTTTCAGCCCGATAGCTCAAACTTAAAGGTTTCGGTGAAAAATCCATTTTTTCATAAGGGGTTAGTATAGCAAAACTTTGGGAAATCTTTGTTGGGCCATAACTCAAAAACTAAGGGCTAAAACGTTCTGAAACCTATTTATTCGGATTCAGCATCCCTTAAAGCATAAGTATACAAGTTTTCAGCCCGATAGCTCAAACTTAAAGGTTTCGGTGAAAAATCCATTTTTTCATAAGGGGTTAGTATAGCAAAACTTTGGGAAATCTTTGTTGGGCCATAACTCAAAAACTAAGGGCTAAAACGTTCTGAAACCTATTTATTCGGATTCAGCATCCCTTAAAGCATAAGTATACAAGTTTTCAGTCCGATAGCTCAAACTTAAAGGTTTCGGTGAAAAATCCATTTTTTCATAAGGGGTTAGTATAGCAAAACTTTGGGAAATCTTTGTTGGGCCATAACTCAAAAACTAAGGGCTAAAACGTTCTGAAACCTATTTATTCGGATTCAGCATCCCTTAAAGCATAAGTATACAAGTTTTCAGCCCGATAGCTCAAACTTAAAGGTTTCGGTGAAAAATCCATTTTTTCATAAGGGGTTAGTATAGCAAAACTTTGGGAAATCTTTGTTGGGCCATAACTCAAAAACTAAGGGCTAAAACGTTCTGAAACCTATTTATTCGGATTCAGCATCCCTTAAAGCATAAGTATACAAGTTTTCAGCCCGATAGCTCAAACTTAAAGGTTTCGGTGAAAAATCCATTTTTTCATAAGGGGTTAGTATAGCAAAACTTTGGGAAATCTTTGTTGGGCCATAACTCAAAAACTAAGGGCTAAAACGTTCTGAAACCTATTTATTCGGATTCAGCATCCCTTAAAGCATAAGTATACAACTTTTCAGCCCGATAGCTCAAACTTAAAGTTTTCGGTGAAAAATACATTTTTTCATAAGGGGGTACCCTTTTAAAACTTTGGGAAATCTTTGTCGGGCCATAACTCAAAAACTAAGGGCTAAAACGTTCTGAAACCTATTTATTCGGATTCAGCATCCCTTAAAGCATAAGTATACAAGTTTTCAGCCCGATAGCTCAAACTTAAAGGTTTCGGTGAAAAATCCATTTTTTCATAAGGGGTTAGTATAGCAAAACTTTGGGAAATCTTTGTTGGGCCATAACTCAAAAACTAAGCGCTAAAAGGTTCTGAAACCTATTTATTCGGATTCAGCATCCCTTAAAGCATAAGTATACAAGTTTTCAGCCCGATAGCTCAAACTTAAAGGTTTCGGTGAAAAATCCATTTTTTCATAAGGGGTTAGTATAGCAAAACTTTGGGAAATCTTTGTTGGGCCATAACTCAAAAACTAAGGGCTAAAACGTTCTGAAACCTATTTATTCGGATTCAGCATCCCTTAAAGCATAAGTATACAAGTTTTCAGCCCGATAGCTCAAACTTAAAGTTTTCGGTGAAAAATCCATTTTTTCAAAAGGGGGTACCCTTTTAAAACTTTGGGAAATCTTTGTCGGGCCATAACTTAAAAACTAAGGGCTAAAACGTTCTGAAACCTATTTATTCGGATTCAGCATCCCTTAAAGCATAAGTATACAAGTTTTCAGCCCGATAGCTCAAACTTAAAGGTTTCGGTGAAAAATCCATTTTTTCATAAGGGGTTAGTATAGCAAAACTTTGGGATATCTTTGTTGGGCCATAACTCAAAAACTAAGGGCTAAAACGTTCTGAAACCTATTTATTCGGATTCAGCATCCCTTAAAGCATAAGTATACAAGTTTTCAGCCCGATAGCTCAAACTTAAAGTTTTCGGTGAAAAATCCATTTTTTCATAAGGGGGTACCCTTTTAAAACTTTGGGAAATCTTTGTCGGGCCATAACTCAAAAACTAAGGGCTAAAACGTTCTGAAACCTATTTATTCGGATTCAGCATCCCTTAAAGCATAAGTATACAAGTTTTCAGCCCGATAGCTCAAACTTAAAGGTTTCGGTGAAAAATCCAATTTTTCATAAGGGGTTAGTATAGCAAAACTTTGGGAAATCTTTGTTGGGCCATAACTCAAAAACTAAGGGCTAAAACGTTCTGAAACCTATTTATTCGGATTCAGCATCCCTTAAAGCATAAGTATACAAGTTTTCAGCCCGATAGCTCAAACTTAAAGTTTTCGGTGAAAAATCCATTTTTTCAAAAGGGGGTACCCTTTTAAAACTTTGGGAAATCTTTGTCGGGCCATAACTTAAAAACTAAGGGCTAAAACGTTCTGAAACCTATTTATTCGGATTCAGCATCCCTTAAAGCATAAGTATACAAGTTTTCAGCCCGATAGCTCAAACTTAAAGGTTTCGGTGAAAAATCCATTTTTTCATAAGGGGTTAGTATAGCAAAACTTTGGGATATCTTTGTTGGGCCATAACTCAAAAACTAAGGGCTAAAACGTTCTGAAACCTATTTATTCGGATTCAGCATCCCTTAAAGCATAAGTATACAAGTTTTCAGCCCGATAGCTCAAACTTAAAGTTTTCGGTGAAAAATCCATTTTTTCATAAGGGGGTACCCTTTTAAAACTTTGGGAAATCTTTGTCGGGCCATAACTCAAAAACTAAGGGCTAAAACGTTCTGAAACCTATTTATTCGGATTCAGCATCCCTTAAAGCATAAGTATACAAGTTTTCAGCCCGATAGCTCAAACTTAAAGGTTTCGGTGAAAAATCCAATTTTTCATAAGGGGTTAGTATAGCAAAACTTTGGGAAATCTCTCTCGGGCCATAACTCAAAAACTAAGGGCTAAAACGTTCTGAAACCTATTTATTCGGATTCAGCATCCCTTAAAGCATAAGTATACAAGTTTTCAGCCCGATAGCTCAAACTTAAAGGTTTCGGTGAAAAATCCATTTTTTCATAAGGGGTTAGTATAGCAAAACTTTGGGATATCTTTGTTGGGCCATAACTCAAAAACTAAGGGCTAAAACGTTCTGAAACCTATTTATTCGGATTCAGCATCCCTTAAAGCATAAGTATACAAGTTTTCAGCCCGATAGCTCAAACTTAAAGTTTTCGGTGAAAAATCCATTTTTTCATAAGGGGGTACCCTTTTAAAACTTTGGGAAATCTTTGTTGGGCCATAACTCAAAAACTAAGCGCTAAAAGGTTCTGAAACCTATTTATTCGGATTCAGCATCCCTTAAAGCATAAGTATACAAGTTTTCAGCCCGATAGCTCAAACTTAAAGGTTTCGGTGAAAAATCCATTTTTTCATAAGGGGTTAGTATAGCAAAACTTTGGGAAATCTCTCTCGGGCCATAACTCAAAAACTAAGGGCTAAAACGTTCTGAAACCTATTTATTCGGATTCAGCATCCCTTAAAGCATAAGTATACAAGTTTTCAGCCCGATAGCTCAAACTTAAAGTTTTCGGTGAAAAATCCATTTTTTCAAAAGGGGGTACCCTTTTAAAACTTTGGGAAATCTTTGTCGGGCCATAACTTAAAAACTAAGGGCTAAAACGTTCTGAAACCTATTTATTCGGATTCAGCATCCCTTAAAGCATAAGTATACAAGTTTTCAGCCCGATAGCTCAAACTTAAAGGTTTCGGTGAAAAATCCATTTTTTCATAAGGGGTTAGTATAGCAAAACTTTGGGATATCTTTGTTGGGCCATAACTCAAAAACTAAGGGCTAAAACGTTCTGAAACCTATTTATTCGGATTCAGCATCCCTTAAAGCATAAGTATACAAGTTTTCAGCCCGATAGCTCAAACTTAAAGTTTTCGGTGAAAAATCCATTTTTTCATAAGGGGGTACCCTTTTAAAACTTTGGGAAATCTTTGTGGGGCCATAACTCAAAAACTAAGGGCTAAAACGTTCTGAAAGCTATTTATTCGGATTCAGCATCCCTTAAAGCATAAGTATACAAGTTTTCAGCCCGATAGCTCAAACTTAAAGGTTTCGGTGAAAAATCCAATTTTTCATAAGGGGTTAGTATAGCAAAACTTTGGGAAATCTTTGTCGGGCCATAACTCAAAAACTAAGGGCTAAAACGTTCTGAAACCTATTTATTCGGATTCAGCATCCCTTAAAGCATAAGTATACAAGTTTTCAGCCCGATAGCTCAAACTTAAAGGTTTCGGTGAAAAATCCATTTTTTCATAAGGGGTTAGTATAGCAAAACTTTGGGAAATCTTTGTTGGGCCATAACTCAAAAACTAAGGGCTAAAACGTTCTGAAACCTATTTATTCGGATTCAGCATCCCTTAAAGCATAAGTATACAAGTTTTCAGCCCGATAGCTCAAACTTAAAGTTTTCGGTGAAAAATCCATTTTTTCAAAAGGGGGTACCCTTTTAAAACTTTGGGAAATCTTTGTCGGGCCATAACTTAAAAACTAAGGGCTAAAGCGTTCTGAAACCTATTTATTCGGATTCAGCATCCCTTAAAGCATAAGTATACAAGTTTTCAGCCCGATAGCACAAACTTAAAGGTTTCGGTGAAAAATCCAATTTTTCATAAGGGGTTAGTATAGCAAAACTTTGGGAAATCTTTGTCGGGCCATAACTCAAAAACTAAGGGCTAAAACGTTCTGAAACCTATTTATTCGGATTCAGCATCCCTTAAAGCATAAGTATACAAGTTTTCAGCCCGATAGCTCAAACTTAAAGTTTTCGGTGAAAAATCCATTTTTTCAAAAGGGGGTACCCTTTTAAAACTTTGGGAAATCTTTGTCGGGCCATAGCTCAAAAACTAAGGGCTAAAACGTTCTGAAACCTATTTATTCGGATTCAGCATCCCTTAAAGCATAATTATACCAGTTTTCAGCCCGATAGCTCAAACTTAAAGGTTTCGGTGAAAAATCCATTTTTTCATAAGGGGTTAGTATAGCAAAACTTTGGGAAATCTTTGTTGGGCCATAACTCAAAAACTAAGGGCTAAAACGTTCTGAAACCTATTTATTCGGATTCAGCATCCCTTAAAGCATAAGTATACAAGTTTTCAGCCCGATAGCTCAAACTTAAAGGTTTCGGTGAAAAATCCATTTTTTCATAAGGGGTTAGTATAGCAAAACTTTGGGAAATCTTTGTTGGGCCATAACTCAAAAACTAAGGGCTAAAACGTTCTGAAACCTATTTATTCGGATTCAGCATCCCTTAAAGCATAAGTATACAAGTTTTCAGCCCGATAGCTCAAACTTAAAGTTTTCGGTAAAAAATCCATTTTTTCAAAAGGGGGTACCCTTTTAAAACTTTGGGAAATCTTTGTCGGGCCATAACTCAAAAACTAAGGGCTAAAACGTTCTGAAACCTATTTATTCGGATTCAGCATCCCTTAAAGCATAAGTACACATGTTTTCAGCCCGATAGCTCAAACTTAAAGGTTTCGGTGAAAAATCCATTTTTTCATAAGGGGTTAGTATAGCAAAACTTTGGGAAATCTCTCTCGGGCCATAACTCAAAAACTAAGGGCTAAAACGTTCTGAAACCTATTTATTCGGATTCAGCATCCCTTAAAGCATAAGTATACAAGTTTTCAGCCCGATAGCTCAAACTTAAAGTTTTCGGTGAAAAATCCATTTTTTCAAAAGGGGGTACCCTTTTAAAACTTTGGGAAATCTTTGTCGGGCCATAACTTAAAAACTAAGGGCTAAAACGTTCTGAAACCTATTTATTCGGATTCAGCATCCCTTAAAGCATAAGTATACAAGTTTTCAGCCCGATAGCTCAAACTTAAAGTTTTCGGTGAAAAATCCATTTTTTCATAAGGGGGTACCCTTTTAAAACTTTGGGAAATCTTTGTCGGGCCATAACTCAAAAACTAAGGGCTAAAACGTTCTGAAACCTATTTATTCGGATTCAGCATCCCTTAAAGCATAAGTATACAAGTTTTCAGCCCGATAGCTCAAACTTAAAGGTTTCGGTGAAAAATCCAATTTTTCATAAGGGGTTAGTATAGCAAAACTTTGGGAAATCTTTGTCGGGCCATAACTCAAAAACTAAGGGCTAAAACGTTCTGAAACCTATTTATTCGGATTCAGCATCCCTTAAAGCATAAGTATACAAGTTTTCAGCCCGATAGCTCAAACTTAAAGGTTTCGGTGAAAAATACATTTTTTCATAAGGGGTTAGTATAGCAAAACTTTGGGAAATCTTTGTTGGGCCATAACTCAAAAACTAAGGGCTAAAACGTTCTGAAACCTATTTATTCGGATTCAGCATCCCTTAAAGCATAAGTATACAAGTTTTCAGCCCGATAGCTCAAACTTAAAGTTTTCGGTGAAAAATCCATTTTTTCAAAAGGGGGTACCCTTTTAAAACTTTGGGAAATCTTTGTCGGGCCATAACTTAAAAACTAAGGGCTAAAGCGTTCTGAAACCTATTTATTCGGATTCAGCATCCCTTAAAGCATAAGTATACAAGTTTTCAGCCCGATAGCTCAAACTTAAAGGTTTCGGTGAAAAATCCATTTTTTCATAAGGGGTTAGTATAGCAAAACTTTGGGAAATCTCTCTCGGGCCATAACTCAAAAACTAAGGGCTAAAACGTTCTGAAACCTATTTATTCGGATTCAGCATCCCTTAAAGCATAAGTATACAAGTTTTCAGCCCGATAGCTCAAACTTAAAGGTTTCGGTGAAAAATCCAATTTTTCATAAGGGGGTACCCTTTTAAAACTTTGGGAAATCTTTGTCGGGCCATAACTCAAAAACTAAGGGCTAAAACGTTCTGAAACCTATTTATTCGGATTCAGCATCCCTTAAAGCATAAGTATACAAGTTTTCAGCCCGATAGCTCAAACTTAAAGGTTTCGGTGAAAAATCCAATTTTTCATAAGGGGTTAGTATAGCAAAACTTTGGGAAATCTTTGTCGGGCCATAACTCAAAAACTAAGGGCTAAAACGTTCTGAAACCTATTTATTCGGATTCAGCATCCCTTAAAGCATAAGTATACAAGTTTTCAGCCCGATAGCTCAAACTTAAAGGTTTCGGTGAAAAATACATTTTTTCATAAGGGGTTAGTATAGCAAAACTTTGGGAAATCTTTGTTGGGCCATAACTCAAAAACTAAGGGCTAAAACGTTCTGAAACCTATTTATTCGGATTCAGCATCCCTTAAAGCATAAGTATACAAGTTTTCAGCCCGATAGCTCAAACTTAAAGTTTTCGGTGAAAAATCCATTTTTTCAAAAGGGGGTACCCTTTTAAAACTTTGGGAAATCTTTCTCGGGCCATAACTTAAAAACTAAGGGCTAAAGCGTTCTGAAACCTATTTATTCGGATTCAGCATCCCTTAAAGCATAAGTATACAAGTTTTCAGCCCGATAGCTCAAACTTAAAGGTTTCGGTGAAAAATCCATTTTTTCATAAGGGGTTAGTATAGCAAAACTTTGGGAAATCTCTCTCGGGCCATAACTCAAAAACTAAGGGCTAAAACGTTCTGAAACCTATTTATTCGGATTCAGCATCCCTTAAAGCATAAGTATACAAGTTTTCAGCCCGATAGCTCAAACTTAAAGGTTTCGGTGAAAAATCCATTTTTTCAAAAGGGGGTACCCTTTTAAAACTTTGGGAAATCTTTGTCGGGCCATAACTTAAAAACTAAGGGCTAAAGCGTTCTGAAACCTATTTATTCGGATTCAGCATCCCTTAAAGCATAAGTATACAAGTTTTCAGCCCGATAGCTCAAACTTAAAGGTTTCGGTGAAAAATCCATTTTTTCATAAGGGGTTAGTATAGCAAAACTTTGGGAAATCTTTGTAGGGCCATAACTCAGAAACTAAGGGCTAAAACGTTCTGAAACCTATTTATTCGGATTCAGCATCCCTTAAAGCATAAGTATACAAGTTTTCAGCCCGATAGCTCAAACTTAAAGGTTTCGGTGAAAAATCCATTTTTTCATAAGGGGTTAGTATAGCAAAACTTTGGGAAATCTTTGTTGGGCCATAACTCAAAAACTAAGGGCTAAAACGTTCTGAAACCTATTTATTCGGATTCAGCATCCCTTAAAGCATAAGTATACAAGTTTTCAGCCCGATAGCTCAAACTTAAAGGTTTCGGTGAAAAATCCAATTTTTCATAAGGGGTTAGTATAGCAAAACTTTGGGAAATCTTTGTCGGGCCATAACTCAAAAACTAAGGGCTAAAACGTTCTGAAACCTATTTATTCGGATTCAGCATCCCTTAAAGCATAAGTATACAAGTTTTCAGCCCGATAGCTCAAACTTAAAGGTTTCGGTGAAAAATACATTTTTTCATAAGGGGTTAGTATAGCAAAACTTTGGGAAATCTTTGTTGGGCCATAACTCAAAAACTAAGGGCTAAAACGTTCTGAAACCTATTTATTCGGATTCAGCATCCCTTAAAGCATAAGTATACAAGTTTTCAGCCCGATAGCTCAAACTTAAAGTTTTCGGTGAAAAATCCATTTTTTCAAAAGGGGGTACCCTTTTAAAACTTTGGGAAATCTTTGTCGGGCCATAACTTAAAAACTAAGGGCTAAAGCGTTCTGAAACCTATTTATTCGGATTCAGCATCCCTTAAAGCATAAGTATACAAGTTTTCAGCCCGATAGCTCAAACTTAAAGGTTTCGGTGAAAAATCCATTTTTTCATAAGGGGTTAGTATAGCAAAACTTTGGGAAATCTCTCTCGGGCCATAACTCAAAAACTAAGGGCTAAAACGTTCTGAAACCTATTTATTCGGATTCAGCATCCCTTAAAGCATAAGTATACAAGTTTTCAGCCCGATAGCTCAAACTTAAAGGTTTCGGTGAAAAATCCATTTTTTCAAAAGGGGGTACCCTTTTAAAACTTTGGGAAATCTTTGTCGGGCCATAACTTAAAAACTAAGGGCTAAAGCGTTCTGAAACCTATTTATTCGGATTCAGCATCCCTTAAAGCATAAGTATACAAGTTTTCAGCCCGATAGCTCAAACTTAAAGGTTTCGGTGAAAAATCCATTTTTTCATAAGGGGTTAGTATAGCAAAACTTTGGGAAATCTTTGTAGGGCCATAACTCAGAAACTAAGGGCTAAAACGTTCTGAAACCTATTTATTCGGATTCAGCATCCCTTAAAGCATAAGTATACAAGTTTTCAGCCCGATAGCTCAAACTTAAAGGTTTCGGTGAAAAATCCATTTTTTCATAAGGGGTTAGTATAGCAAAACTTTGGGAAATCTTTGTTGGGCCATAACTCAAAAACTAAGGGCTAAAACGTTCTGAAACCTATTTATTCGGATTCAGCATCCCTTAAAGCATAAGTATACAAGTTTTCAGCCCGATAGCTCAAACTTAAAGGTTTCGGTGAAAAATCCATTTTTTCATAAGGGGTTAGTATAGCAAAACTTTGGGAAATCTTTGTTGGGCCATAACTCAAAAACTAAGGGCTAAAACGTTCTGAAACCTATTTATTCGGATTCAGCATCCCTTAAAGCATAAGTATACAAGTTTTCAGCCCGATAGCTCAAACTTAAAGGTTTCGGTGAAAAATCCATTTTTTCATAAGGGGTTAGTATAGCAAAACTTTGGGAAATCGGCGAATATACAGTTTAGCGGACCTTGAGCTAGGACATTGGGGATACCTGCAATCGAAAGCCTATGTTGCACAGACAAAATAACCGTTATAATTTTTTGGCGGTCACCCCCCCTTTCGGACATAGGGGGGGTCAAAGTTTGGTTATTTTTTAAGAAAAACCTGATTTGTGACGAAACCTGACGGGCGATTTTCAAAAGTAGATATTCAAAATAAAGGTATTTTCATTGTCTTTCATTTAAAACAACCCCGGAATAAATCGGAGGTATATAGGGGTCAGGGGGTGGGAAAATGTGGTTTTTTACATTTTTTTAAGTGGAACCGGTCTGCAAAGGGTTAACTGAATTTTCCAAACGGCAAATTAAAGCTAAAAGTAACATGTAACCAGCCCACTTGTTTATTAAACCATATATGGAATATACGTGAGTCGTTTCGCATCAAACGTGTGATTTGCTATATTGCAAGCACTTTCCACATCACACAAGTTCTGTGCGCTTGTGAATTTTTTTTAAATGTTATCTCACATAGCTCTATTGCATGGGTATTGAAAAACCTTTTACTATTTATTCTGGTTTATCATCTTCTGGTGTAACGGCTTATACAACCTGCCAGCTGCTATTGGTTTACTAATGGTAATGGTTTGATTTTTTATGGTGCAACATTTTAATTCGTTCTTTTTTAAAAGGAAAATTTCTAGTAGTGCATATTTTTTCAAACGATGACGCTTAATTCATATTTAAATGAATATAGAACAAATAGCCCGTTATTGAAAACTCATGTAATAGGTCTATGTGAGATAACATATAAAAAAAAACCCCATTTATACATATAAATCCTGGGTGATGGGGGGACTGCTTTTTAATTATAAACAAATAACATGTTTGATACGAAACGAGTCACGGTGTTTGCCATATATGGGTTAATGAACAAGAGGGTTGGTTGCATCTTACATTTAGCTTTAATTTGCCGCTGGGAAAATTCATTTAACCCTTTACAGACCGGTTCCACCTCCAAAAATGTAAAAAACCACATTTTCCCACCCCCTGACTCCTATATACTTCCGATTTATTCCGGGGTTGTTTTAAATGAAAGATAATAAAAATACCTTTATTTTGAATATCTACTTTTGAAAATCGCCCTTCGGGTTGCGTCACAAATCAGGATTTTCTAATAAAATAACCAAACTTTGACCCCCGCTATCTTCGGAAGGGGGGGTGACCGCCAAAAAATTATAACGGTTATTTTGTCTGTGCAACATAGGCTTTCGATTGCAGGTATCCCCAATGTCCTAGCTCAAGGTCCGCTAAACTGTACTTCAGCCGGGAAATCTTTGTTGGGCCATAACTCAAAAACTAAGGGCTAAAACGTTCTGAAACCTATTTATTCGGATTCAGCATCCCTTAAAGCATAAGTATACAAGTTTTCAGCCCGATAGCTCAAACTTAAAGGTTTCGGTGAAAAATCCATTTTTTCAAAAGGGGGTACCCTTTTAAAACTTTGGGAAATCTTTGTCGGGCCATAACTTAAAAACTAAGGGCTAAAGCGTTCTGAAACCTATTTATTCGGATTCAGCATCCCTTAAAGCATAAGTATACAAGTTTTCAGCCCGATAGCTCAAACTTAAAGGTTTCGGTGAAAAATCCATTTTTTCATAAGGGGTTAGTATAGCAAAACTTTGGGAAATCTTTGTAGGGCCATAACTCAGAAACTAAGGGCTAAAACGTTCTGAAACCTATTTATTCGGATTCAGCATCCCTTAAAGCATAAGTATACAAGTTTTCAGCCCGATAGCTCAAACTAAAAGGTTTCGGTGAAAAATCCATTTTTTCATAAGCGGTTAGTATAGCAAAACTTTGGGAAATCTTTGTTGGGCCATAACTCAAAAACTAAGGGCTAAAACGTTCTGAAACCTATTTATTCGGATTCAGCATCCCTTAAAGCATAAGTATACAAGTTTTCAGCCCGATAGCTCAAACTTAAAGTTTTCGGTGAAAAATCCATTTTTTCAAAAGGGGGTACCCTTTTAAAACTTTGGGAAATCTTTGTCGGGCCATAACTCAAAAACTAAGGGCTAAAACGTTCTGAAACCTATTTATTCGGATTCAGCATCCCTTAAAGCATAAGTACACAAGTTTTCAGCCCGATAGCTCAAACTTAAAGGGTTCGGTGAAAAATCCATTTTTTCATAAGGGGTTAGTATAGCAAAACTTTGGGAAATCTCTCTCGGGCCATAACTCAAAAACTAAGGGCTAAAACGTTCTGAAACCTATTTATTCGGATTCAGCATCCCTTAAAGCATAAGTATACAAGTTTTCAGCCCGATAGCTCAAACTTAAAGTTTTCGGTGAAAAATCCATTTTTTCAAAAGGGGGTACCCTTTTAAAACTTTGGGAAATCTTTGTCGGGCCATAACTTAAAAACTAAGGGCTAAAACGTTCTGAAACCTATTTATTCGGATTCAGCATCCCTTAAAGCATAAGTATACAAGTTTTCAGCCCGATAGCTCAAACTTAAAGGTTTCGGTGAAAAATCCATTTTTTCATAAGGGGTTAGTATAGCAAAACTTTGGGAAATCTTTGTTGGGCCATAACTCAAAAACTAAGGGCTAAAACGTTCTGAAACCTATTTATTCGGATTCAGCATCCCTTAAAGCATAAGTATACAAGTTTTCAGCCCGATAGCTCAAACTTAAAGGTTTCGGTGAAAAATCCATTTTTTCATAAGGGGTTAGTATAGCAAAACTTTGGGAAATCTTTGTTGGGCCATAACTCAAAAACTAAGGGCTAAAACGTTCTGAAACCTATTTATTCGGATTCAGCATCCCTTAAAGCATAAGTATACAACTTTTCAGCCCGATAGCTCAAACTTAAAGTTTTCGGTGAAAAATACATTTTTTCATAAGGGGGTACCCTTTTAAAACTTTGGGAAATCTTTGTCGGGCCATAACTCAAAAACTAAGGGCTAAAACGTTCTGAAACCTATTTATTCGGATTCAGCATCCCTTAAAGCATAAGTATACAAGTTTTCAGCCCGATAGCTCAAACTTAAAGGTTTCGGTGAAAAATCCATTTTTTCATAAGGGGTTAGTATAGCAAAACTTTGGGAAATCTTTGTAGGGCCATAACTCAAAAACTAAGGGCTAAAACGTTCTGAAACCTATTTATTCGGATTCAGCATCCCTTAAAGCATAAGTATACAAGTTTTCAGCCCGATAGCTCAAACTTAAAGGTTTCGGTGAAAAATCCATTTTTTCATAAGGGGTTAGTATAGCAAAACTTTGGGAAATCTTTGTTGGGCCATAACTCAAAAACTAAGGGCTAAAACGTTCTGAAACCTATTTATTCGGATTCAGCATCCCTTAAAGCATAAGTATACAAGTTTTCAGCCCGATAGCTCAAACTTAAAGTTTTCGGTGAAAAATCCATTTTTTCAAAAGGGGGTACCCTTTTAAAACTTTGGGAAATCTTTGTCGGGCCATAACTCAAAAACTAAGGGCTAAAACGTTCTGAAACCTATTTATTCGGATTCAGCATCCCTTAAAGCATAAGTACACAAGTTTTCAGCCCGATAGCTCAAACTTAAAGGGTTCGGTGAAAAATCCATTTTTTCATAAGGGGTTAGTATAGCAAAACTTTGGGAAATCTCTCTCGGGCCATAACTCAAAAACTAAGGGCTAAAACGTTCTGAAACCTATTTATTCGGATTCAGCATCCCTTAAAGCATAAGTATACAAGTTTTCAGCCCGATAGCTCAAACTTAAAGTTTTCGGTGAAAAATCCATTTTTTCAAAAGGGGGTACCCTTTTAAAACTTTGGGAAATCTTTGTCGGGCCATAACTTAAAAACTAAGGGCTAAAACGTTCTGAAACCTATTTATTCGGATTCAGCATCCCTTAAAGCATAAGTATACAAGTTTTCAGCCCGATAGCTCAAACTTAAAGGTTTCGGTGAAAAATCCATTTTTTCATAAGGGGTTAGTATAGCAAAACTTTGGGAAATCTTTGTTGGGCCATAACTCAAAAACTAAGGGCTAAAACGTTCTGAAACCTATTTATTCGGATTCAGCATCCCTTAAAGCATAAGTATACAAGTTTTCAGCCCGATAGCTCAAACTTAAAGGTTTCGGTGAAAAATCCATTTTTTCATAAGGGGTTAGTATAGCAAAACTTTGGGAAATCTTTGTTGGGCCATAACTCAAAAACTAAGGGCTAAAACGTTCTGAAACCTATTTATTCGGATTCAGCATCCCTTAAAGCATAAGTATACAACTTTTCAGCCCGATAGCTCAAACTTAAAGTTTTCGGTGAAAAATACATTTTTTCATAAGGGGGTACCCTTTTAAAACTTTGGGAAATCTTTGTCGGGCCATAACTCAAAAACTAAGGGCTAAAACGTTCTGAAACCTATTTATTCGGATTCAGCATCCCTTAAAGCATAAGTATACAAGTTTTCAGCCCGATAGCTCAAACTTAAAGGTTTCGGTGAAAAATCCATTTTTTCATAAGGGGTTAGTATAGCAAAACTTTGGGAAATCTTTGTAGGGCCATAACTCAAAAACTAAGGGCTAAAACGTTCTGAAACCTATTTATTCGGATTCAGCATCCCTTAAAGCATAAGTATACAAGTTTTCAGCCCGATAGCTCAAACTTAAAGGTTTCGGTGAAAAATCCATTTTTTCATAAGGGGTTAGTATAGCAAAACTTTGGGAAATCTTTGTTGGGCCATAACTCAAAAACTAAGGGCTAAAACGTTCTGAAACCTATTTATTCGGATTCAGCATCCCTTAAAGCATAAGTATACAAGTTTTCAGCCCGATAGCTCAAACTTAAAGTTTTCGGTGAAAAATCCATTTTTTCAAAAGGGGGTACCCTTTTAAAACTTTGGGAAATCTTTGTCGGGCCATAACTCAAAAACTAAGGGCTAAAACGTTCTGAAACCTATTTATTCGGATTCAGCATCCCTTAAAGCATAAGTACACAAGTTTTCAGCCCGATAGCTCAAACTTAAAGGGTTCGGTGAAAAATCCATTTTTTCATAAGGGGTTAGTATAGCAAAACTTTGGGAAATCTCTCTCGGGCCATAACTCAAAAACTAAGGGCTAAAACGTTCTGAAACCTATTTATTCGGATTCAGCATCCCTTAAAGCATAAGTATACAAGTTTTCAGCCCGATAGCTCAAACTTAAAGTTTTCGGTGAAAAATCCATTTTTTCAAAAGGGGGTACCCTTTTAAAACTTTGGGAAATCTTTGTCGGGCCATAACTTAAAAACTAAGGGCTAAAACGTTCTGAAACCTATTTATTCGGATTCAGCATCCCTTAAAGCATAAGTATACAAGTTTTCAGCCCGATAGCTCAAACTTAAAGGTTTCGGTGAAAAATCCATTTTTTCATAAGGGGTTAGTATAGCAAAACTTTGGGAAATCTTTGTTGGGCCATAACTCAAAAACTAAGGGCTAAAACGTTCTGAAACCTATTTATTCGGATTCAGCATCCCTTAAAGCATAAGTATACAAGTTTTCAGCCCGATAGCTCAAACTTAAAGGTTTCGGTGAAAAATCCAATTTTTCATAAGGGGTTAGTATAGCAAAACTTTGGGAAATCTTTGTTGGGCCATAACTCAAAAACTAAGGGCTAAAACGTTCTGAAACCTATTTATTCGGATTCAGCATCCCTTAAAGCATAAGTATACAAGTTTTCAGCCCGATAGCTCAAACTTAAAGTTTTCGGTGAAAAATCCATTTTTTCATAAGGGGTTAGTATAGCAAAACTTTGGGAAATCTTTGTAGGGCCATAACTCAAAAAATAATGGCTAAAACGTTCTGAAACCTATTTATTCGGATTCAGCATCCCTTAAAGCATAAGTATACAAGTTTTCAGCCCGATAGCTCGAACTTAAAGTTTTCGGTGAAAAATCCATTTTTTCATAAGGGGGTACCCTTTTAAAACTTTGGGAAATCTTTGTCGGGCCATAACTCAAAAACTAAGGGCTAAAACGTTCTGAAACCTATTTATTCGGATTCAGCATCCCTTAAAGCATAAGTATACAAGTTTTCAGCCCGATAGCTCAAACTTAAAGGTTTCGGTGAAAAATCCAATTTTTCATAAGGGGGTACCCTTTTAAAACTTTGGGAAATCTTTGTCGGGCCATAACTCAAAAACTAAGGGCTAAAACGTTCTGAAACCTATTTATTCGGATTCAGCATCCCTTAAAGCATAAGTACACAAGTTTTCAGCCCGATAGCTCAAACTTAAAGGGTTCGGTGAAAAATCCATTTTTTCATAAGGGGTTAGTATAGCAAAACTTTGGGAAATCTCTCTCGGGCCATAACTCAAAAACTAAGGGCTAAAACGTTCTGAAACCTATTTATTCGGATTCAGCATCCCTTAAAGCATAAGTATACAAGTTTTCAGCCCGATAGCTCAAACTTAAAGTTTTCGGTGAAAAATCCATTTTTTCAAAAGGGGGTACCCTTTTAAAACTTTGGGAAATCTTTGTCGGGCCATAACTTAAAAACTAAGGGCTAAAACGTTCTGAAACCTATTTATTCGGATTCAGCATCCCTTAAAGCATAAGTATACAAGTTTTCAGCCCGATAGCTCAAACTTAAAGGTTTCGGTGAAAAATCCATTTTTTCATAAGGGGTTAGTATAGCAAAACTTTGGGAAATCTTTGTTGGGCCATAACTCAAAAACTAAGGGCTAAAACGTTCTGAAACCTATTTATTCGGATTCAGCATCCCTTAAAGCATAAGTATACAAGTTTTCAGCCCGATAGCTCAAACTTAAAGGTTTCGGTGAAAAATCCAATTTTTCATAAGGGGTTAGTATAGCAAAACTTTGGGAAATCTTTGTTGGGCCATAACTCAAAAACTAAGGGCTAAAACGTTCTGAAACCTATTTATTCGGATTCAGCATCCCTTAAAGCATAAGTATACAAGTTTTCAGCCCGATAGCTCAAACTTAAAGTTTTCGGTGAAAAATCCATTTTTTCATAAGGGGTTAGTATAGCAAAACTTTGGGAAATCTTTGTAGGGCCATAACTCAAAAAATAATGGCTAAAACGTTCTGAAACCTATTTATTCGGATTCAGCATCCCTTAAAGCATAAGTATACAAGTTTTCAGCCCGATAGCTCAAACTTAAAGTTTTCGGTGAAAAATCCATTTTTTCAAAAGGGGGTACCCTTTTAAAACTTTGGGAAATCTTTGTCGGGCCATAACTCAAAAACTAAGGGCTAAAACGTTCTGAAACCTATTTATTCGGATTCAGCATCCCTTAAAGCATAAGTATACAAGTTTTCAGCCCGATAGCTCAAACTTAAAGGTTTCGGTGAAAAATCCAATTTTTCATAAGGGGGTACCCTTTTAAAACTTTGGGAAATCTTTGTCGGGCCATAACTTAAAAACTAAGGGCTAAAACGTTCTGAAACCTATTTATTCGGATTCAGCATCCCTTAAAGCATAAGTATACAAGTTTTCAGCCTGATAGCTCAAACTTAAAGGTTTCGGTGAAAAATCCATTTTTTCATAAGGGGTTAGTATAGCAAAACTTTGGGAAATCTTTGTAGGGCCATAACTCAAAAACTAAGGGCTAAAACGTTCTGAAACCTATTTATTCGGATTCAGCATCCCTTAAAGCATAAGTATACAAGTTTTCAGCCCGATAGCTCAAACTTAAAGGTTTCGGTGAAAAATCCAATTTTTCATAAGGGGTTAGTATAGCAAAACTTTGGGAAATCTTTGTCAGGCCATAACTCAAAAACTAAGGGCTAAAACGTTCTGAAACCTATTTATTCGGATTCAGCATCCCTTAAAGCATAAGTACACAAGTTTTCAGCCCGATAGCTCAAACTTAAAGGGTTCGGTGAAAAATCCATTTTTTCATAAGGGGTTAGTATAGCAAAACTTTGGGAAATCTCTCTCGGGCCATAACTCAAAAACTAAGGGCTAAAACGTTCTGAAACCTATTTATTCGGATTCAGCATCCCTTAAAGCATAAGTATACAAGTTTTCAGCCCGATAGCTCAAACTTAAAGTTTTCGGTGAAAAATCCATTTTTTCAAAAGGGGGTACCCTTTTAAAACTTTGGGAAATCTTTGTCGGGCCATAACTCAAAAACTAAGGGCTAAAACGTTCTGAAACCTATTTATTCGGATTCAGCATCCCTTAAAGCATAAGTATACAAGTTTTCAGCCCGATAGCTCAAACTTAAAGTTTTCGGTGAAAAATCCATTTTTTCATAAGGGGGTACCCTTTTAAAACTTTGGGAAATCTTTGTTGGGCCATAACTCAAAAACTAAGGGCTAAAACGTTCTGAAACCTATTTATTCGGATTCAGCATCCCTTAAAGCATAAGTATACAAGTTTTCAGCCCGATAGCTCAAACTTAAAGGTTTCGGTGAAAAATCCAATTTTTCATAAGGGGTTAGTATAGCAAAACTTTGGGAAATCTTTGTCGGGCCATAACTCAAAAACTAAGGGCTAAAACGTTCTGAAACCTATTTATTCGGATTCAGCATCCCTTAAAGCATAAGTATACAAGTTTTCAGCCCGATAGCTCAAACTTAAAGTTTTCGGTGAAAAATCCATTTTTTCAAAAGTGGGTACCCTTTTAAAACTTTGGGAAATCTTTGTCGGGCCATAACTTAAAAACTAAGGGCTAAAACGTTCTGAAACCTATTTATTCGGATTCAGCATCTCTTAAAGCATAAGTATACAAGTTTTCAGCCCGATAGCTCAAACTTAAAGGGTTCGGTGAAAAATCCATTTTTTCATAAGGGGTTAGTATAGCAAAACTTTGGGAAATCTCTCTCGGGCCGTAACTCAAAAACTAAGGGCTAAAACGTTCTGAAACCTATTTATTCGGATTCAGCATCCCTTAAAGCATAAGTATACAAGTTTTCAGCCCGATAGCTCAAACTTAAAGTTTTCGGTGAAAAATCCATTTTTTCAAAAGGGGGTACCCTTTTAAAACTTTGGGAAATCTTTGTCGGGCCATAACTCAAAAACTAAGGGCTAAAACGTTCTGAAACCTATTTATTCGGATTCAGCATCCCTTAAAGCATAAGTATACAAGTTTTCAGCCCGATAGCTCAAACTTAAAGTTTTCGGTGAAAAATCCATTTTTTCAAAAGTGGGTACCCTTTTAAAACTTTGGGAAATCTTTGTCGGGCCATAACTTAAAAACTAAGGGCTAAAACGTTCTGAAACCTATTTATTCGGATTCAGCATCCCTTAAAGCATAAGTATACAAGTTTTCAGCCCGATAGCTCAAACTTAAAGGTTTCGGTGAAAAATCCATTTTTTCATAAGGGGTTAGTATAGCAAAACTTTGGGAAATCTTTGTCAGGCCATAACTCAAAAACTAAGGGCTAAAACGTTCTGAAACCTATTTATTCGGATTCAGCATCCCTTAAAGCATAAGTATACAAGTTTTCAGCCCGATAGCTCAAACTTAAAGGTTTCGGTGAAAAATCCATTTTTTCATAAGGGGGTACCCTTTTAAAACTTTGGGAAATCTTTGTTGACCCATAACTCAAAAACTAAGGGCTAAAACGTTCTGAAACCTATTTATTCGGATTCAGCATCCCTTAAAGCATAAGTATACAAGTTTTCAGCCCGATAGCTCAAACTTAAAGTTTTCGGTGAAAAATCCATTTTTTCAAAAGGGGGTACCCTTTTAAAACTTTGGGAAATCTTTGTCGGGCCATAACTCAAAAACTAAGGGCTAAAACGTTCTGAAACCTATTTATTCGGATTCAGCATCCCTTAAAGCATAAGTACACAAGTTTTCAGCCCGATAGCTCAAACTTAAAGGGTTCGGTGAAAAATCCAATTTTTCATAAGGGGTTAGTATAGCAAAACTTTGGGAAATCTCTCTCGGGCCATAACTCAAAAACTAAGGGCTAAAACGTTCTGAAACCTATTTATTCGGATTCAGCATCCCTTAAAGCATAAGTATACAAGTTTTCAGCCCGATAGCTCAAACTTAAAGTTTTCGGTGAAAAATCCATTTTTTCAAAAGGGGGTACCCTTTTAAAACTTTGGGAAATCTTTGTCGGGCCATAACTTAAAAACTAAGGGCTAAAACGTTCTGAAACCTATTTATTCGGATTCAGCATCCCTTAAAGCATAAGTATACAAGTTTTCAGCCCGATAGCTCAAACTTAAAGGTTTCGGTGAAAAATCCATTTTTTCATAAGGGGTTAGTATAGCAAAACTTTGGGAAATCTTTGTTGGGCCATAACTCAAAAACTAAGGGCTAAAACGTTCTGAAACCTATTTATTCGGATTCAGCATCCCTTAAAGCATAAGTATACAAGTTTTCAGCCCGATAGCTCAAACTTAAAGGTTTCGGTGAAAAATCCAATTTTTCATAAGGGGTTAGTATAGCAAAACTTTGGGAAATCTTTGTTGGGCCATAACTCAAAAACTAAGGGCTAAAACGTTCTGAAACCTATTTATTCGGATTCAGCATCCCTTAAAGCATAAGTATACAAGTTTTCAGCCCGATAGCTCAAACTTAAAGGTTTCGGTGAAAAATCCAATTTTTCATAAGGGGTTAGTATAGCAAAACTTTGGGAAATCTTTGTCAGGCCATAACTCAAAAACTAAGGGCTAAAACGTTCTGAAACCTATTTATTCGGATTCAGCATCCCTTAAAGCATAAGTACACAAGTTTTCAGCCCGATAGCTCAAACTTAAAGGGTTCGGTGAAAAATCCATTTTTTCATAAGGGGTTAGTATAGCAAAACTTTGGGAAATCTCTCTCGGGCCATAACTCAAAAACTAAGGGCTAAAACGTTCTGAAACCTATTTATTCGGATTCAGCATCCCTTAAAGCATAAGTATACAAGTTTTCAGCCCGATAGCTCAAACTTAAAGTTTTCGGTGAAAAATCCAATTTTTCATAAGGGGGTACCCTTTTAAAACTTTGGGAAATCTTTGTTGGGCCATAACTCAAAAACTAAGGGCTAAAACGTTCTGAAACCTATTTATTCGGATTCAGCATCCCTTAAAGCATAAGTATACAAGTTTTCAGCCCGATAGCTCAAACTTAAAGGTTTCGGTGAAAAATCCAATTTTTCATAAGGGGGTACCCTTTTAAAACTTTGGGAAATCTTTGTCGGGCCATAACTTAAAAACTAAGGGCTAAAACGTTCTGAAACCTATTTATTCGGATTCAGCATCCCTTAAAGCATAAGTATACAAGTTTTCAGCCTGATAGCTCAAACTTAAAGGTTTCGGTGAAAAATCCATTTTTTCATAAGGGGTTAGTATAGCAAAACTTTGGGAAATCTTTGTAGGGCCATAACTCAAAAACTAAGGGCTAAAACGTTCTGAAACCTATTTATTCGGATTCAGCATCCCTTAAAGCATAAGTATACAAGTTTTCAGCCCGATAGCTCAAACTTAAAGGTTTCGGTGAAAAATCCAATTTTTCATAAGGGGTTAGTATAGCAAAACTTTGGGAAATCTTTGTCAGGCCATAACTCAAAAACTAAGGGCTAAAACGTTCTGAAACCTATTTATTCGGATTCAGCATCCCTTAAAGCATAAGTACACAAGTTTTCAGCCCGATAGCTCAAACTTAAAGGGTTCGGTGAAAAATCCATTTTTTCATAAGGGGTTAGTATAGCAAAACTTTGGGAAATCTCTCTCGGGCCATAACTCAAAAACTAAGGGCTAAAACGTTCTGAAACCTATTTATTCGGATTCAGCATCCCTTAAAGCATAAGTATACAAGTTTTCAGCCCGATAGCTCAAACTTAAAGTTTTCGGTGAAAAATCCATTTTTTCAAAAGGGGGTACCCTTTTAAAACTTTGGGAAATCTTTGTCGGGCCATAACTCAAAAACTAAGGGCTAAAACGTTCTGAAACCTATTTATTCGGATTCAGCATCCCTTAAAGCATAAGTATACAAGTTTTCAGCCCGATAGCTCAAACTTAAAGTTTTCGGTGAAAAATCCATTTTTTCATAAGGGGGTACCCTTTTAAAACTTTGGGAAATCTTTGTCGGGCCATAACTCAAAAACTAAGGGCTAAAACGTTCTGAAACCTATTTATTCGGATTCAGCATCCCTTAAAGCATAAGTATACAAGTTTTCAGCCCGATAGCTCAAACTTAAAGGTTTCGGTGAAAAATCCAATTTTTCATAAGGGGTTAGTATAGCAAAACTTTGGGAAATCTTTGTCGGGCCATAACTCAAAAACTAAGGGCTAAAACGTTCTGAAACCTATTTATTCGGATTCAGCATCCCTTAAAGCATAAGTATACAAGTTTTCAGCCCGATAGCTCAAACTTAAAGTTTTCGGTGAAAAATCCATTTTTTCATAAGGGGTTAGTATAGCAAAACTTTGGGAAATCTCTCTCGGGCCATAACTCAAAAACTAAGGGCTAAAACGTTCTGAAACCTATTTATTCGGATTCAGCATCCCTTAAAGCATAAGTATACAAGTTTTCAGCCCGATAGCTCAAACTTAAAGGGTTCGGTGAAAAATCCATTTTTTCATAAGGGGTTAGTATAGCAAAACTTTGGGAAATCTCTCTCGGGCCGTAACTCAAAAACTAAGGGCTAAAACGTTCTGAAACCTATTTATTCGGATTCAGCATCCCTTAAAGCATAAGTATACAAGTTTTCAGCCCGATAGCTCAAACTTAAAGTTTTCGGTGAAAAATCCATTTTTTCAAAAGGGGGTACCCTTTTAAAACTTTGGGAAATCTTTGTCGGGCCATAACTCAAAAACTAAGGGCTAAAACGTTCTGAAACCCATTTATTCGGATTCAGCATCCCTTAAAGCATAAGTATACAAGTTTTCAGCCCGATAGCTCAAACTTAAAGTTTTCGGTGAAAAATCCATTTTTTCAAAAGTGGGTACCCTTTTAAAACTTTGGGAAATCTTTGTCGGGCCATAACTTAAAAACTAAGGGCTAAAACGTTCTGAAACCTATTTATTCGGATTCAGCATCCCTTAAAGCATAAGTATACAAGTTTTCAGCCCGATAGCTCAAACTTAAAGGTTTCGGTGAAAAATCCATTTTTTCATAAGGGGTATAGCAAAACTTTGGGAAATCTTTGTTGGGCCATAACTCAAAAACTAAGGGCTAAAACGTTCTGAAACCTATTTATTCGGATTCAGCATCCCTTAAAGCATAAGTATACAAGTTTTCAGCCCGATAGCTCAAACTTAAAGGTTTCGGTGAAAAATCCATTTTTTCATAAGGGGTTAGTATAGCAAAACTTTGGGAAATCTTTGTTGGGCCATAACTCAAAAACTAAGGGCTAAAACGTTCTGAAACCTATTTATTCGGATTCAGCATCCCTTAAAGCATAAGTATACAAGTTTTCAGCCCGATAGCTCAAACTTAAAGTTTTCGGTGAAAAATCCATTTTTTCAAAAGGGGGTACCCTTTTAAAACTTTGGGAAATCTTTGTCGGGCCATAACTCAAAAACTAAGGGCTAAAACGTTCTGAAACCTATTTATTCGGATTCAGCATCCCTTAAAGCATAAGTACACAAGTTTTCAGCCCGATAGCTCAAACTTAAAGGGTTCGGTGAAAAATCCATTTTTTCATAAGGGGTTAGTATAGCAAAACTTTGGGAAATCTCTCTCGGGCCATAACTCAAAAACTAAGGGCTAAAACGTTCTGAAACCTATTTATTCGGATTCAGCATCCCTTAAAGCATAAGTATACAAGTTTTCAGCCCGATAGCTCAAACTTAAAGTTTTCGGTGAAAAATCCATTTTTTCAAAAGGGGGTACCCTTTTAAAACTTTGGGAAATCTTTGTCGGGCCATAACTTAAAAACTAAGGGCTAAAACGTTCTGAAACCTATTTATTCGGATTCAGCATCCCTTAAAGCATAAGTATACAAGTTTTCAGCCCGATAGCTCAAACTTAAAGGTTTCGGTGAAAAATCCATTTTTTCATAAGGGGTTAGTATAGCAAAACTTTGGGAAATCTTTGTTGACCCATAACTCAAAAACTAAGGGCTAAAACGTTCTGAAACCTATTTATTCGGATTCAGCATCCCTTAAAGCATAAGTATACAAGTTTTCAGCCCGATAGCTCAAACTTAAAGTTTTCGGTGAAAAATCCATTTTTTCAAAAGGGGGTACCCTTTTAAAACTTTGGGAAATCTTTGTCGGGCCATAACTCAAAAACTAAGGGCTAAAACGTTCTGAAACCTATTTATTCGGATTCAGCATCCCTTAAAGCATAAGTACACAAGTTTTCAGCCCGATAGCTCAAACTTAAAGGGTTCGGTGAAAAATCCATTTTTTCATAAGGGGTTAGTATAGCAAAACTTTGGGAAATCTCTCTCGGGCCATAACTCAAAAACTAAGGGCTAAAACGTTCTGAAACCTATTTATTCGGATTCAGCATCCCTTAAAGCATAAGTATACGAGTTTTCAGCCCGATAGCTCAAACTTAAAGTTTTCGGTGAAAAATCCATTTTTTCAAAAGGGGGTACCCTTTTAAAACTTTGGGAAATCTTTGTCGGGCCATAACTTAAAAACTAAGGGCTAAAACGTTCTGAAACCTATTTATTCGGATTCAGCATCCCTTAAAGCATAAGTATACAAGTTTTCAGCCCGATAGCTCAAACTTAAAGGTTTCGGTGAAAAATCCATTTTTTCATAAGGGGTTAGTATAGCAAAACTTTGGGAAATCTTTGTTGGGCCATAACTCAAAAACTAAGGGCTAAAACGTTCTGAAACCTATTTATTCGGATTCAGCATCCCTTAAAGCATAAGTATACAAGTTTTCAGCCCGATAGCTCAAACTTAAAGGTTTCGGTGAAAAATCCAATTTTTCATAAGGGGTTAGTATAGCAAAACTTTGGGAAATCTTTGTTGGGCCATAACTCAAAAACTAAGGGCTAAAACGTTCTGAAACCTATTTATTCGGATTCAGCATCCCTTAAAGCATAAGTATACAAGTTTTCAGCCCGATAGCTCAAACTTAAAGTTTTCGGTGAAAAATCCATTTTTTCATAAGGGGGTACCCTTTTAAAACTTTGGGAAATCTTTGTCGGGCCATAACTCAAAAACTAAGGGCTAAAACGTTCTGAAACCTATTTATTCGGATTCAGCATCCCTTAAAGCATAAGTATACAAGTTTTCAGCCCGATAGCTCAAACTTAAAGGTTTCGGTGAAAAATCCATTTTTTCATAAGGGGTTAGTATAGCAAAACTTTGGGAAATCTTTGTTGGGCCATAACTCAAAAACTAAGGGCTAAAACGTTCTGAAACCTATTTATTCGGATTCAGCATCCCTTAAAGCATAAGTATACAAGTTTTCAGCCCGATAGCTCAAACTTAAAGTTTTCGGTGAAAAATCCATTTTTTCAAAAGGGGGTACCCTTTTAAAACTTTGGGAAATCTTTGTCGGGCCATAACTCAAAAACTAAGGGCTAAAACGTTCTGAAACCTATTTATTCGGATTCAGCATCCCTTAAAGCATAAGTACACAAGTTTTCAGCCCGATAGCTCAAACTTAAAGGGTTCGGTGAAAAATCCATTTTTTCATAAGGGGTTAGTATAGCAAAACTTTGGGAAATCTCTCTCGGGCCATAACTCAAAAACTAAGGGCTAAAACGTTCTGAAACCTATTTATTCGGATTCAGCATCCCTTAAAGCATAAGTATACAAGTTTTCAGCCCGATAGCTCAAACTTAAAGTTTTCGGTGAAAAATCCATTTTTTCAAAAGGGGGTACCCTTTTAAAACTTTGGGAAATCTTTGTCGGGCCATAACTTAAAAACTAAGGGCTAAAACGTTCTGAAACCTATTTATTCGGATTCAGCATCCCTTAAAGCATAAGTATACAAGTTTTCAGCCCGATAGCTCAAACTTAAAGGTTTCGGTGAAAAATCCATTTTTTCATAAGGGGTTAGTATAGCAAAACTTTGGGAAATCTTTGTTGGGCCATAACTCAAAAACTAAGGGCTAAAACGTTCTGAAACCTATTTATTCGGATTCAGCATCCCTTAAAGCATAAGTATACAAGTTTTCAGCCCGATAGCTCAAACTTAAAGGTTTCGGTGAAAAATCCAATTTTTCATAAGGGGTTAGTATAGCAAAACTTTGGGAAATCTTTGTTGGGCCATAACTCAAAAACTAAGGGCTAAAACGTTCTGAAACCTATTTATTCGGATTCAGCATCCCTTAAAGCATAAGTATACAAGTTTTCAGCCCGATAGCTCAAACTTAAAGTTTTCGGTGAAAAATCCATTTTTTCATAAGGGGTTAGTATAGCAAAACTTTGGGAAATCTTTGTAGGGCCATAACTCAAAAAATAATGGCTAAAACGTTCTGAAACCTATTTATTCGGATTCAGCATCCCTTAAAGCATAAGTATACAAGTTTTCAGCCCGATAGCTCAAACTTAAAGTTTTCGGTGAAAAATCCATTTTTTCAAAAGGGGGTACCCTTTTAAAACTTTGGGAAATCTTTGTCGGGCCATAACTCAAAAACTAAGGGCTAAAACGTTCTGAAACCTATTTATTCGGATTCAGCATCCCTTAAAGCATAAGTATACAAGTTTTCAGCCCGATAGCTCAAACTTAAAGGTTTCGGTGAAAAATCCAATTTTTCATAAGGGGGTACCCTTTTAAAACTTTGGGAAATCTTTGTCGGGCCATAACTTAAAAACTAAGGGCTAAAACGTTCTGAAACCTATTTATTCGGATTCAGCATCCCTTAAAGCATAAGTATACAAGTTTTCAGCCTGATAGCTCAAACTTAAAGGTTTCGGTGAAAAATCCATTTTTTCATAAGGGGTTAGTATAGCAAAACTTTGGGAAATCTTTGTAGGGCCATAACTCAAAAACTAAGGGCTAAAACGTTCTGAAACCTATTTATTCGGATTCAGCATCCCTTAAAGCATAAGTATACAAGTTTTCAGCCCGATAGCTCAAACTTAAAGGTTTCGGTGAAAAATCCAATTTTTCATAAGGGGTTAGTATAGCAAAACTTTGGGAAATCTTTGTCAGGCCATAACTCAAAAACTAAGGGCTAAAACGTTCTGAAACCTATTTATTCGGATTCAGCATCCCTTAAAGCATAAGTACACAAGTTTTCAGCCCGATAGCTCAAACTTAAAGGGTTCGGTGAAAAATCCATTTTTTCATAAGGGGTTAGTATAGCAAAACTTTGGGAAATCTCTCTCGGGCCATAACTCAAAAACTAAGGGCTAAAACGTTCTGAAACCTATTTATTCGGATTCAGCATCCCTTAAAGCATAAGTATACAAGTTTTCAGCCCGATAGCTCAAACTTAAAGTTTTCGGTGAAAAATCCATTTTTTCAAAAGGGGGTACCCTTTTAAAACTTTGGGAAATCTTTGTCGGGCCATAACTCAAAAACTAAGGGCTAAAACGTTCTGAAACCTATTTATTCGGATTCAGCATCCCTTAAAGCATAAGTATACAAGTTTTCAGCCCGATAGCTCAAACTTAAAGTTTTCGGTGAAAAATCCATTTTTTCATAAGGGGGTACCCTTTTAAAACTTTGGGAAATCTTTGTTGGGCCATAACTCAAAAACTAAGGGCTAAAACGTTCTGAAACCTATTTATTCGGATTCAGCATCCCTTAAAGCATAAGTATACAAGTTTTCAGCCCGATAGCTCAAACTTAAAGGTTTCGGTGAAAAATCCAATTTTTCATAAGGGGTTAGTATAGCAAAACTTTGGGAAATCTTTGTCGGGCCATAACTCAAAAACTAAGGGCTAAAACGTTCTGAAACCTATTTATTCGGATTCAGCATCCCTTAAAGCATAAGTATACAAGTTTTCAGCCCGATAGCTCAAACTTAAAGTTTTCGGTGAAAAATCCATTTTTTCAAAAGTGGGTACCCTTTTAAAACTTTGGGAAATCTTTGTCGGGCCATAACTTAAAAACTAAGGGCTAAAACGTTCTGAAACCTATTTATTCGGATTCAGCATCTCTTAAAGCATAAGTATACAAGTTTTCAGCCCGATAGCTCAAACTTAAAGGGTTCGGTGAAAAATCCATTTTTTCATAAGGGGTTAGTATAGCAAAACTTTGGGAAATCTCTCTCGGGCCGTAACTCAAAAACTAAGGGCTAAAACGTTCTGAAACCTATTTATTCGGATTCAGCATCCCTTAAAGCATAAGTATACAAGTTTTCAGCCCGATAGCTCAAACTTAAAGTTTTCGGTGAAAAATCCATTTTTTCAAAAGGGGGTACCCTTTTAAAACTTTGGGAAATCTTTGTCGGGCCATAACTCAAAAACTAAGGGCTAAAACGTTCTGAAACCTATTTATTCGGATTCAGCATCCCTTAAAGCATAAGTATACAAGTTTTCAGCCCGATAGCTCAAACTTAAAGTTTTCGGTGAAAAATCCATTTTTTCAAAAGTGGGTACCCTTTTAAAACTTTGGGAAATCTTTGTCGGGCCATAACTTAAAAACTAAGGGCTAAAACGTTCTGAAACCTATTTATTCGGATTCAGCATCCCTTAAAGCATAAGTATACAAGTTTTCAGCCCGATAGCTCAAACTTAAAGGTTTCGGTGAAAAATCCATTTTTTCATAAGGGGTTAGTATAGCAAAACTTTGGGAAATCTTTGTTGGGCCATAACTCAAAAACTAAGGGCTAAAACGTTCTGAAACCTATTTATTCGGATTCAGCATCCCTTAAAGCATAAGTATACAAGTTTTCAGCCCGATAGCTCAAACTTAAAGGTTTCGGTGAAAAATCCATTTTTTCATAAGGGGGTACCCTTTTAAAACTTTGGGAAATCTTTGTTGACCCATAACTCAAAAACTAAGGGCTAAAACGTTCTGAAACCTATTTATTCGGATTCAGCATCCCTTAAAGCATAAGTATACAAGTTTTCAGCCCGATAGCTCAAACTTAAAGTTTTCGGTGAAAAATCCATTTTTTCAAAAGGGGGTACCCTTTTAAAACTTTGGGAAATCTTTGTCGGGCCATAACTCAAAAACTAAGGGCTAAAACGTTCTGAAACCTATTTATTCGGATTCAGCATCCCTTAAAGCATAAGTACACAAGTTTTCAGCCCGATAGCTCAAACTTAAAGGGTTCGGTGAAAAATCCAATTTTTCATAAGGGGTTAGTATAGCAAAACTTTGGGAAATCTCTCTCGGGCCATAACTCAAAAACTAAGGGCTAAAACGTTCTGAAACCTATTTATTCGGATTCAGCATCCCTTAAAGCATAAGTATACAAGTTTTCAGCCCGATAGCTCAAACTTAAAGTTTTCGGTGAAAAATCCATTTTTTCAAAAGGGGGTACCCTTTTAAAACTTTGGGAAATCTTTGTCGGGCCATAACTTAAAAACTAAGGGCTAAAACGTTCTGAAACCTATTTATTCGGATTCAGCATCCCTTAAAGCATAAGTATACAAGTTTTCAGCCCGATAGCTCAAACTTAAAGGTTTCGGTGAAAAATCCATTTTTTCATAAGGGGTTAGTATAGCAAAACTTTGGGAAATCTTTGTCAGGCCATAACTCAAAAACTAAGGGCTAAAACGTTCTGAAACCTATTTATTCGGATTCAGCATCCCTTAAAGCATAAGTACACAAGTTTTCAGCCCGATAGCTCAAACTTAAAGGGTTCGGTGAAAAATCCATTTTTTCATAAGGGGTTAGTATAGCAAAACTTTGGGAAATCTCTCTCGGGCCATAACTCAAAAACTAAGGGCTAAAACGTTCTGAAACCTATTTATTCGGATTCAGCATCCCTTAAAGCATAAGTATACAAGTTTTCAGCCCGATAGCTCAAACTTAAAGTTTTCGGTGAAAAATCCATTTTTTCAAAAGGGGGTACCCTTTTAAAACTTTGGGAAATCTTTGTCGGGCCATAACTCAAAAACTAAGGGCTAAAACGTTCTGAAACCTATTTATTCGGATTCAGCATCCCTTAAAGCATAAGTATACAAGTTTTCAGCCCGATAGCTCAAACTTAAAGGTTTCGGTGAAAAATCCAATTTTTCATAAGGGGGTACCCTTTTAAAACTTTGGGAAATCTTTGTCGGGCCATAACTTAAAAACTAAGGGCTAAAACGTTCTGAAACCTATTTATTCGGATTCAGCATCCCTTAAAGCATAAGTATACAAGTTTTCAGCCTGATAGCTCAAACTTAAAGGTTTCGGTGAAAAATCCATTTTTTCATAAGGGGTTAGTATAGCAAAACTTTGGGAAATCTTTGTAGGGCCATAACTCAAAAACTAAGGGCTAAAACGTTCTGAAACCTATTTATTCGGATTCAGCATCCCTTAAAGCATAAGTATACAAGTTTTCAGCCCGATAGCTCAAACTTAAAGGTTTCGGTGAAAAATCCAATTTTTCATAAGGGGTTAGTATAGCAAAACTTTGGGAAATCTTTGTCAGGCCATAACTCAAAAACTAAGGGCTAAAACGTTCTGAAACCTATTTATTCGGATTCAGCATCCCTTAAAGCATAAGTACACAAGTTTTCAGCCCGATAGCTCAAACTTAAAGGGTTCGGTGAAAAATCCATTTTTTCATAAGGGGTTAGTATAGCAAAACTTTGGGAAATCTTTGTTGGGCCATAACTCAAAAACTAAGGGCTAAAACGTTCTGAAACCTATTTATTCGGATTCAGCATCCCTTAAAGCATAAGTATACAAGTTTTCAGCCCGATAGCTCAAACTTAAAGGTTTCGGTGAAAAATCCAATTTTTCATAAGGGGTTAGTATAGCAAAACTTTGGGAAATCTTTGTTGGGCCATAACTCAAAAACTAAGGGCTAAAACGTTCTGAAACCTATTTATTCGGATTCAGCATCCCTTAAAGCATAAGTATACAAGTTTTCAGCCCGATAGCTCAAACTTAAAGGTTTCGGTGAAAAATCCAATTTTTCATAAGGGGTTAGTATAGCAAAACTTTGGGAAATCTTTGTCAGGCCATAACTCAAAAACTAAGGGCTAAAACGTTCTGAAACCTATTTATTCGGATTCAGCATCCCTTAAAGCATAAGTACACAAGTTTTCAGCCCGATAGCTCAAACTTAAAGGGTTCGGTGAAAAATCCATTTTTTCATAAGGGGTTAGTATAGCAAAACTTTGGGAAATCTCTCTCGGGCCATAACTCAAAAACTAAGGGCTAAAACGTTCTGAAACCTATTTATTCGGATTCAGCATCCCTTAAAGCATAAGTATACAAGTTTTCAGCCCGATAGCTCAAACTTAAAGTTTTCGGTGAAAAATCCATTTTTTCAAAAGGGGGTACCCTTTTAAAACTTTGGGAAATCTTTGTCGGGCCATAACTCAAAAACTAAGGGCTAAAACGTTCTGAAACCTATTTATTCGGATTCAGCATCCCTTAAAGCATAAGTATACAAGTTTTCAGCCCGATAGCTCAAACTTAAAGGTTTCGGTGAAAAATCCAATTTTTCATAAGGGGGTACCCTTTTAAAACTTTGGGAAATCTTTGTCGGGCCATAACTTAAAAACTAAGGGCTAAAACGTTCTGAAACCTATTTATTCGGATTCAGCATCCCTTAAAGCATAAGTATACAAGTTTTCAGCCTGATAGCTCAAACTTAAAGGTTTCGGTGAAAAATCCATTTTTTCATAAGGGGTTAGTATAGCAAAACTTTGGGAAATCTTTGTAGGGCCATAACTCAAAAACTAAGGGCTAAAACGTTCTGAAACCTATTTATTCGGATTCAGCATCCCTTAAAGCATAAGTATACAAGTTTTCAGCCCGATAGCTCAAACTTAAAGGTTTCGGTGAAAAATCCAATTTTTCATAAGGGGTTAGTATAGCAAAACTTTGGGAAATCTTTGTCAGGCCATAACTCAAAAACTAAGGGCTAAAACGTTCTGAAACCTATTTATTCGGATTCAGCATCCCTTAAAGCATAAGTACACAAGTTTTCAGCCCGATAGCTCAAACTTAAAGGGTTCGGTGAAAAATCCATTTTTTCATAAGGGGTTAGTATAGCAAAACTTTGGGAAATCTCTCTCGGGCCATAACTCAAAAACTAAGGGCTAAAACGTTCTGAAACCTATTTATTCGGATTCAGCATCCCTTAAAGCATAAGTATACAAGTTTTCAGCCCGATAGCTCAAACTTAAAGTTTTCGGTGAAAAATCCATTTTTTCAAAAGGGGGTACCCTTTTAAAACTTTGGGAAATCTTTGTCGGGCCATAACTTAAAAACTAAGGGCTAAAACGTTCTGAAACCTATTTATTCGGATTCAGCATCCCTTAAAGCATAAGTATACAAGTTTTCAGCCCGATAGCTCAAACTTAAAGTTTTCGGTGAAAAATCCATTTTTTCATAAGGGGGTACCCTTTTAAAACTTTGGGAAATCTTTGTCGGGCCATAACTCAAAAACTAAGGGCTAAAACGTTCTGAAACCTATTTATTCGGATTCAGCATCCCTTAAAGCATAAGTATACAAGTTTTCAGCCCGATAGCTCAAACTTAAAGGTTTCGGTGAAAAATCCAATTTTTCATAAGGGGTTAGTATAGCAAAACTTTGGGAAATCTTTGTCGGGCCATAACTCAAAAACTAAGGGCTAAAACGTTCTGAAACCTATTTATTCGGATTCAGCATCCCTTAAAGCATAAGTATACAAGTTTTCAGCCCGATAGCTCAAACTTAAAGTTTTCGGTGAAAAATCCATTTTTTCAAAAGTGGGTACCCTTTTAAAACTTTGGGAAATCTTTGTCGGGCCATAACTTAAAAACTAAGGGCTAAAACGTTCTGAAACCTATTTATTCGGATTCAGCATCCCTTAAAGCATAAGTATACAAGTTTTCAGCCCGATAGCTCAAACTTAAAGGGTTCGGTGAAAAATCCATTTTTTCATAAGGGGTTAGTATAGCAAAACTTTGGGAAATCTCTCTCGGGCCGTAACTCAAAAACTAAGGGCTAAAACGTTCTGAAACCTATTTATTCGGATTCAGCATCCCTTAAAGCATAAGTATACAAGTTTTCAGCCCGATAGCTCAAACTTAAAGTTTTCGGTGAAAAATCCATTTTTTCAAAAGGGGGTACCCTTTTAAAACTTTGGGAAATCTTTGTCGGGCCATAACTCAAAAACTAAGGGCTAAAACGTTCTGAAACCCATTTATTCGGATTCAGCATCCCTTAAAGCATAAGTATACAAGTTTTCAGCCCGATAGCTCAAACTTAAAGTTTTCGGTGAAAAATCCATTTTTTCAAAAGTGGGTACCCTTTTAAAACTTTGGGAAATCTTTGTCGGGCCATAACTTAAAAACTAAGGGCTAAAACGTTCTGAAACCTATTTATTCGGATTCAGCATCCCTTAAAGCATAAGTATACAAGTTTTCAGCCCGATAGCTCAAACTTAAAGGTTTCGGTGAAAAATCCATTTTTTCATAAGGGGTTAGTATAGCAAAACTTTGGGAAATCTTTGTTGGGCCATAACTCAAAAACTAAGGGCTAAAACGTTCTGAAACCTATTTATTCGGATTCAGCATCCCTTAAAGCATAAGTATACAAGTTTTCAGCCCGATAGCTCAAACTTAAAGGTTTCGGTGAAAAATCCATTTTTTCATAAGGGGTTAGTATAGCAAAACTTTGGGAAATCTTTGTTGGGCCATAACTCAAAAACTAAGGGCTAAAACGTTCTGAAACCTATTTATTCGGATTCAGCATCCCTTAAAGCATAAGTATACAAGTTTTCAGCCCGATAGCTCAAACTTAAAGTTTTCGGTGAAAAATCCATTTTTTCAAAAGGGGGTACCCTTTTAAAACTTTGGGAAATCTTTGTCGGGCCATAACTCAAAAACTAAGGGCTAAAACGTTCTGAAACCTATTTATTCGGATTCAGCATCCCTTAAAGCATAAGTACACAAGTTTTCAGCCCGATAGCTCAAACTTAAAGGGTTCGGTGAAAAATCCATTTTTTCATAAGGGGTTAGTATAGCAAAACTTTGGGAAATCTCTCTCGGGCCATAACTCAAAAACTAAGGGCTAAAACGTTCTGAAACCTATTTATTCGGATTCAGCATCCCTTAAAGCATAAGTATACAAGTTTTCAGCCCGATAGCTCAAACTTAAAGTTTTCGGTGAAAAATCCATTTTTTCAAAAGGGGGTACCCTTTTAAAACTTTGGGAAATCTTTGTCGGGCCATAACTTAAAAACTAAGGGCTAAAACGTTCTGAAACCTATTTATTCGGATTCAGCATCCCTTAAAGCATAAGTATACAAGTTTTCAGCCCGATAGCTCAAACTTAAAGGTTTCGGTGAAAAATCCATTTTTTCATAAGGGGTTAGTATAGCAAAACTTTGGGAAATCTTTGTTGACCCATAACTCAAAAACTAAGGGCTAAAACGTTCTGAAACCTATTTATTCGGATTCAGCATCCCTTAAAGCATAAGTATACAAGTTTTCAGCCCGATAGCTCAAACTTAAAGTTTTCGGTGAAAAATCCATTTTTTCAAAAGGGGGTACCCTTTTAAAACTTTGGGAAATCTTTGTCGGGCCATAACTCAAAAACTAAGGGCTAAAACGTTCTGAAACCTATTTATTCGGATTCAGCATCCCTTAAAGCATAAGTACACAAGTTTTCAGCCCGATAGCTCAAACTTAAAGGGTTCGGTGAAAAATCCATTTTTTCATAAGGGGTTAGTATAGCAAAACTTTGGGAAATCTCTCTCGGGCCATAACTCAAAAACTAAGGGCTAAAACGTTCTGAAACCTATTTATTCGGATTCAGCATCCCTTAAAGCATAAGTATACGAGTTTTCAGCCCGATAGCTCAAACTTAAAGTTTTCGGTGAAAAATCCATTTTTTCAAAAGGGGGTACCCTTTTAAAACTTTGGGAAATCTTTGTCGGGCCATAACTTAAAAACTAAGGGCTAAAACGTTCTGAAACCTATTTATTCGGATTCAGCATCCCTTAAAGCATAAGTATACAAGTTTTCAGCCCGATAGCTCAAACTTAAAGGTTTCGGTGAAAAATCCATTTTTTCATAAGGGGTTAGTATAGCAAAACTTTGGGAAATCTTTGTTGGGCCATAACTCAAAAACTAAGGGCTAAAACGTTCTGAAACCTATTTATTCGGATTCAGCATCCCTTAAAGCATAAGTATACAAGTTTTCAGCCCGATAGCTCAAACTTAAAGGTTTCGGTGAAAAATCCAATTTTTCATAAGGGGTTAGTATAGCAAAACTTTGGGAAATCTTTGTTGGGCCATAACTCAAAAACTAAGGGCTAAAACGTTCTGAAACCTATTTATTCGGATTCAGCATCCCTTAAAGCATAAGTATACAAGTTTTCAGCCCGATAGCTCAAACTTAAAGTTTTCGGTGAAAAATCCATTTTTTCATAAGGGGGTACCCTTTTAAAACTTTGGGAAATCTTTGTCGGGCCATAACTCAAAAACTAAGGGCTAAAACGTTCTGAAACCTATTTATTCGGATTCAGCATCCCTTAAAGCATAAGTATACAAGTTTTCAGCCCGATAGCTCAAACTTAAAGGTTTCGGTGAAAAATCCATTTTTTCATAAGGGGTTAGTATAGCAAAACTTTGGGAAATCTTTGTTGGGCCATAACTCAAAAACTAAGGGCTAAAACGTTCTGAAACCTATTTATTCGGATTCAGCATCCCTTAAAGCATAAGTATACAAGTTTTCAGCCCGATAGCTCAAACTTAAAGTTTTCGGTGAAAAATCCATTTTTTCAAAAGGGGGTACCCTTTTAAAACTTTGGGAAATCTTTGTCGGGCCATAACTCAAAAACTAAGGGCTAAAACGTTCTGAAACCTATTTATTCGGATTCAGCATCCCTTAAAGCATAAGTACACAAGTTTTCAGCCCGATAGCTCAAACTTAAAGGGTTCGGTGAAAAATCCATTTTTTCATAAGGGGTTAGTATAGCAAAACTTTGGGAAATCTCTCTCGGGCCATAACTCAAAAACTAAGGGCTAAAACGTTCTGAAACCTATTTATTCGGATTCAGCATCCCTTAAAGCATAAGTATACAAGTTTTCAGCCCGATAGCTCAAACTTAAAGTTTTCGGTGAAAAATCCATTTTTTCAAAAGGGGGTACCCTTTTAAAACTTTGGGAAATCTTTGTCGGGCCATAACTTAAAAACTAAGGGCTAAAACGTTCTGAAACCTATTTATTCGGATTCAGCATCCCTTAAAGCATAAGTATACAAGTTTTCAGCCCGATAGCTCAAACTTAAAGGTTTCGGTGAAAAATCCATTTTTTCATAAGGGGTTAGTATAGCAAAACTTTGGGAAATCTTTGTTGGGCCATAACTCAAAAACTAAGGGCTAAAACGTTCTGAAACCTATTTATTCGGATTCAGCATCCCTTAAAGCATAAGTATACAAGTTTTCAGCCCGATAGCTCAAACTTAAAGGTTTCGGTGAAAAATCCAATTTTTCATAAGGGGTTAGTATAGCAAAACTTTGGGAAATCTTTGTTGGGCCATAACTCAAAAACTAAGGGCTAAAACGTTCTGAAACCTATTTATTCGGATTCAGCATCCCTTAAAGCATAAGTATACAAGTTTTCAGCCCGATAGCTCAAACTTAAAGTTTTCGGTGAAAAATCCATTTTTTCATAAGGGGGTACCCTTTTAAAACTTTGGGAAATCTTTGTCGGGCCATAACTCAAAAACTAAGGGCTAAAACGTTCTGAAACCTATTTATTCGGATTCAGCATCCCTTAAAGCATAAGTATACAAGTTTTCAGCCCGATAGCTCAAACTTAAAGGTTTCGGTGAAAAATCCAATTTTTCATAAGGGGTTAGTATAGCAAAACTTTGGGAAATCTTTGTCGGGCCATAAATCAAAAACTAAGGGCTAAAACGTTCTGAAACCTATTTATTCGGATTCAGCATCCCTTAAAGCATAAGTATACAAGTTTTCAGCCCGATAGCTCAAACTTAAAGGTTTCGGTGAAAAATCCATTTTTTCATAAGGGGTTAGTATAGCAAAACTTTGGGAAATCTTTGTAGGGCCATAACTCAAAAAATAATGGCTAAAACGTTCTGAAACCTATTTATTCGGATTCAGCATCCCTTAAAGCATAAGTATACAAGTTTTCAGCCCGATAGCTCAAACTTAAAGTTTTCGGTGAAAAATCCATTTTTTCATAAGGGGGTACCCTTTTAAAACTTTGGGAAATCTTTGTCGGGCCATAACTCAAAAGCTAAGGGCTAAAACGTTCTGAAACCTATTTATTCGGATTCAACATCCCTTAAAGCATAAGTATACAAGTTTTCAGCCCGATAGCTCAAACTTAAAGGTTTCGGTGAAAAATCCAATTTTTCATAAGGGGTTAGTATAGCAAAACTTTGGGAAATCTTTGTCGGGCCATAACTCAAAAACTAAGGGCTAAAACGTTCTGAAACCTATTTATTCGGATTCAGCATCCCTTAAAGCATAAGTATACAAGTTTTCAGCCCGATAGCTCAAACTTAAAGTTTTCGGTGAAAAATCCACTTTTTCAAAAGGGGGTACCCTTTTAAAACTTTGGGAAATCTTTGTCGGGCCATAACTTAAAAACTAAGGGCTAAAACGTTCTGAAACCTATTTATTCGGATTCAGCATCCCTTAAAGCATAAGTATACAAGTTTTCAGCCTGATAGCTCAAACTTAAAGGTTTCGGTGAAAAATCCATTTTTTCATAAGGGGTTAGTATAGCAAAACTTTGGGAAATCTTTGTAGGGCCATAACTCAAAAACTAAGGGCTAAAACGTTCTGAAACCTATTTATTCGGATTCAGCATCCCTTAAAGCATAAGTATACAAGTTTTCAGCCCGATAGCTCAAACTTAAAGGTTTCGGTGAAAAATCCAATTTTTCATAAGGGGTTAGTATAGCAAAACTTTGGGAAATCTTTGTCGGGCCATAACTCAAAAACTAAGGGCTAAAACGTTCTGAAACCTATTTATTCGGATTCAGCATCCCTTAAAGCATAAGTACACAAGTTTTCAGCCCGATAGCTCAAACTTAAAGGGTTCGGTGAAAAATCCATTTTTTCATAAGGGGTTAGTATAGCAAAACTTTGGGAAATCTCTCTCGGGCCATAACTCAAAAACTAAGGGCTAAAACGTTCTGAAACCTATTTATTCGGATTCAGCATCCCTTAAAGCATAAGTATACAAGTTTTCAGCCCGATAGCTCAAACTTAAAGTTTTCGGTGAAAAATCCATTTTTTCAAAAGGGGGTACCCTTTTAAAACTTTGGGAAATCTTTGTCGGGCCATAACTCAAAAACTAAGGGCTAAAACGTTCTGAAACCTATTTATTCGGATTCAGCATCCCTTAAAGCATAAGTATACAAGTTTTCAGCCCGATAGCTCAAACTTAAAGTTTTCGGTGAAAAATCCATTTTTTCATAAGGGGGTACCCTTTTACAACTTTGGGAAATCTTTGTCGGGCCATAACTCAAAAACTAAGGGCTAAAACGTTCTGAAACCTATTTATTCGGATTCAGCATCCCTTAAAGCATAAGTATACAAGTTTTCAGCCCGATAGCTCAAACTTAAAGGTTTCGGTGAAAAATCCAATTTTTCATAAGGGGTTAGTATAGCAAAACTTTGGGAAATCTTTGTCGGGCCATAACTCAAAAACTAAGGGCTAAAACGTTCTGAAACCTATTTATTCGGATTCAGCATCCCTTAAAGCATAAGTATACAAGTTTTCAGCCCGATAGCTCAAACTTAAAGTTTTCGGTGAAAAATCCATTTTTTCAAAAGGGGGTACCCTTTTAAAACTTTGGGAAATCTTTGTCGGGCCATAACTTAAAAACTAAGGGCTAAAACGTTCTGAAACCTATTTATTCGGATTCAGCATCCCTTAAAGCATAAGTATACAAGTTTTCAGCCCGATAGCTCAAACTTAAAGGGTTCGGTGAAAAATCCATTTTTTCATAAGGGGTTAGTATAGCAAAACTTTGGGAAATCTCTCTCGGGCCGTAACTCAAAAACTAAGGGCTAAAACGTTCTGAAACCTATTTATTCGGATTCAGCATCCCTTAAAGCATAAGTATACAAGTTTTCAGCCCGATAGCTCAAACTTAAAGTTTTCGGTGAAAAATCCATTTTTTCAAAAGGGGGTAGGTACCCTTTTAAAACTTTGGGAAATCTTTGTCGGGCCATAACTCAAAAACTAAGGGCTAAAACGTTCTGAAACCTATTTATTCGGATTCAGCATCCCTTAAAGCATAAGTATACAAGTTTTCAGCCCGATAGCTCAAACTTAAAGTTTTCGGTGAAAAATCCATTTTTTCATAAGGGGGTACCCTTTTAAAACTTTGGGAAATCTTTGTCGGGCCATAACTCAAAAACTAAGGGCTAAAACGTTCTGAAACCTATTTATTCGGATTCAGCATCCCTTAAAGCATAAGTATACAAGTTTTCAGCCCGATAGCTCAAACTTAAAGTTTTCGGTGAAAAATCCATTTTTTCAAAAGTGGGTACCCTTTTAAAACTTTGGGAAATCTTTGTCGGGCCATAACTTAAAAACTAAGGGCTAAAACGTTCTGAAACCTATTTATTCGGATTCAGCATCCCTTAAAGCATAAGTATACAAGTTTTCAGCCCGATAGCTCAAACTTAAAGGTTTCGGTGAAAAATCCATTTTTTCATAAGGGGTTAGTATAGCAAAACTTTGGGAAATCTTTGTTGGGCCATAACTCAAAAACTAAGGGCTAAAACGTTCTGAAACCTATTTATTCGGATTCAGCATCCCTTAAAGCATAAGTATACAAGTTTTCAGCCCGATAGCTCAAACTTAAAGTTTTCGGTGAAAAATCCATTTTTTCAAAAGGGGGTACCCTTTTAAAACTTTGGGAAATCTTTGTCGGGCCATAACTTAAAAACTAAGGGCTAAAACGTTCTGAAACCTATTTATTCGGATTCAGCATCCCTTAAAGCATAAGTATACAAGTTTTCAGCCCGATAGCTCAAACTTAAAGGTTTCGGTGAAAAATCCATTTTTTCATAAGGGGTTAGTATAGCAAAACTTTGGGAAATCTTTGTTGGGCCATAACTCAAAAACTAAGGGCTAAAACGTTCTGAAACCTATTTATTCGGATTCAGCATCCCTTAAAGCATAAGTATACAAGTTTTCAGCCCGATAGCTCAAACTTAAAGGTTTCGGTGAAAAATCCATTTTTTCATAAGGGGTTAGTATAGCAAAACTTTGGGAAATCTTTGTAGGGCCATAACTCAAAAAATAATGGCTAAAACGTTCTGAAACCTATTTATTCGGATTCAGCATCCCTTAAAGCATAAGTATACAAGTTTTCAGCCCGATAGCTCAAACTTAAAGTTTTCGGTGAAAAATCCATTTTTTCATAAGAGGGTACCCTTTTAAAACTTTGGGAAATCTTTGTCGGGCCATAACTCAAAAACTAAGGGCTAAAACGTTCTGAAACATATTTATTCGGATTCAGCATCCCTTAAAGCATAAGTATACAAGTTTTCAGCCCGATAGCTCAAACTTAAAGGTTTCGGTGAAAAATCCAATTTTTCATAAGGGGGTTAGTATAGCAAAACTTTGGGAAATCTTTGTCGGGCCATAACTCAAAAACTAAGGGCTAAAACGTTCTGAAACCTATTTATTCGGATTCAGCATCCCTTAAAGCATAAGTATACAAGTTTTCAGCCCGATAGCTCAAACTTAAAGGTTTCGGTGAAAAATCCATTTTTTCATAAGGGGTTAGTATAGCAAAACTTTGGGAAATCTTTGTTGGGCCATAACTCAAAAACTAAGGGCTAAAACGTTCTGAAACCTATTTATTCGGATTCAGCATCCCTTAAAGCATAAGTATACAAGTTTTCAGCCCGATAGCTCAAACTTAAAGTTTTCGGTGAAAAATCCATTTTTTCAAAAGGGGGTACCCTTTTAAAACTTTGGGAAATCTTTGTCGGGCCATAACTTAAAAACTAAGGGCTAAAACGTTCTGAAACCTATTTATTCGGATTCAGCATCCCTTAAAGCATAAGTATACAAGTTTTCAGCCCGATAGCTCAAACTTAAAGGTTTCGGTGAAAAATCCAATTTTTCATAAGGGGTTAGTATAGCAAAACTTTGGGAAATCTTTGTCGGGCCATAACTCAAAAACTAAGGGCTAAAACGTTCTGAAACCGATTTATTCGGATTCAGCATCCCTTAAAGCATAAGTATACAAGTTTTCAGCCCGATAGCTCAAACTTAAAGTTTTCGGTGAAAAATCCACTTTTTCAAAAGGGGGTACCCTTTTAAAACTTTGGGAAATCTTTGTCGGGCCATAACTTAAAAACTGAGAGCTAAAACGTTCTGAAACCTATTTATTCGGATTCAGCATCCCTTAAAGCATAAGTATACAAGTTTTCAGCCCGATAGCTCAAACTTAAAGGTTTCGGTGAAAAATCCAATTTTTCATAAGGGGTTAGTATAGCAAAACTTTGGGAAATCTCTCTCGGGCCATAACTCAAAAACTAAGGGCTAAAACGTTCTGAAACCTATTTATTCGGATTCAGCATCCCTTAAAGCATAAGTATACAAGTTTTCAGCCCGATAGCTCAAACTTAAAGTTTTCGGTGAAAAATCCATTTTTTCAAAAGGGGGTACCCTTTTAAAACTTTGGGAAATCTTTGTCGGGCCATAACTTAAAAACTAAGGGCTAAAACGTTCTGAAACCTATTTATTCGGATTCAGCATCCCTTAAAGCATAAGTATACAAGTTTTCAGCCTGATAGCTCAAACTTAAAGGTTTCGGTGAAAAATCCATTTTTTCATAAGGGGTTAGTATAGCAAAACTTTGGGAAATCTTTGTAGGGCCATAACTCAAAAACTAAGGGCTAAAACGTTCTGAAACCTATTTATTCGGATTCAGCATCCCTTAAAGCATAAGTATACAAGTTTTCAGCCCGATAGCTCAAACTTAAAGTTTTCGGTGAAAAATCCATTTTTTCAAAAGGGGTTACCCTTTTAAAACTTTGGGAAATCTTTGTCGGGCCATAACTTAAAAACTAAGGGCTAAAACGTTCTGAAACCTATTTATTCGGATTCAGCATCCCTTAAAGCATAAGTATACAAGTTTTCAGCCTGATAGCTCAAACTTAAAGGTTTCGGTGAAAAATCCATTTTTTCATAAGGGGTTAGTATAGCAAAACTTTGGGAAATCTTTGTAGGGCCATAACTCAAAAACTAAGGGCTAAAACGTTCTGAAACCTATTTATTCGGATTCAGCATCCCTTAAAGCATAAGTATACAAGTTTTCAGCCCGATAGCTCAAACTTAAAGGTTTCGGTGAAAAATCCAATTTTTCATAAGGGGTTAGTATAGCAAAACTTTGGGAAATCTTTGTCGGGCCATAACTCAAAAACTAAGGGCTAAAACGTTCTGAAACCTATTTATTCGGATTCAGCATCCCTTAAAGCATAAGTATACAAGTTTTCAGCCCGATAGCTCAAACTTAAAGTTTTCGGTGAAAAATCCATTTTTTCAAAAGGGGGTACCCTTTTAAAACTTTGGGAAATTTTTGTAGGGCCATAACTCAAAAACTAAGGGCTAAAACGTTCTGAAACCTATTTATTCGGATTCAGCATCCCTTAAAGCATAAGTATACAAGTTTTCAGCCCGATAGCTCAAACTTAAAGTTTTCGGTGAAAAATCCATTTTTTCAAAAGGGGGTACCCTTTTAAAACTTTGGGAAATCTTTGTCGGGCCATAACTTAAAAACTAAGGGCTAAAACGTTCTGAAACCTATTTATTCGGATTCAGCATCCCTTAAAGCATAAGTATACAAGTTTTCAGCCCGATAGCTCAAACTTAAAGGTTTCGGTGAAAAATCCATTTTTTCATAAGGGGTTAGTATAGCAAAACTTTGGGAAATCTTTGTTGGGCCATAACTCAAAAACTAAGGGCTAAAACGTTCTGAAACCTATTTATTCGGATTCAGCATCCCTTAAAGCATAAGTATACAAGTTTTCAGCCCGATAGCTCAAACTTAAAGTTTTCGGTGAAAAATCCATTTTTTCAAAAGGGGGTACCCTTTTAAAACTTTGGGAAATCTTTGTCGGGCCATAACTTAAAAACTAAGGGCTAAAACGTTCTGAAACCTATTTATTCGGATTCAGCATCCCTTAAAGCATAAGTATACAAGTTTTCAGCCCGATAGCTCAAACTTAAAGGTTTCGGTGAAAAATCCATTTTTTTCATAAGGGGTTAGTATAGCAAAACTTTGGGAAATCTTTGTAGGGCCATAACTCAAAAAATAATGGCTAAAACGTTCTGAAACCTATTTATTCGGATTCAGCATCCCTTAAAGCATAAGTATACAAGTTTTCAGCCCGATAGCTCAAACTTAAAGTTTTCGGTGAAAAATCCATTTTTTCATAAGGGGGTACCCTTTTAAAACTTTGGGAAATCTTTGTCGGGCCATAACTCAAAAACTAAGGGCTAAAACGTTCTGAAACCTATTTATTCGGATTCAGCATCCCTTAAAGCATAAGTATACAAGTTTTCAGCCCGATAGCTCAAACTTAAAGTTTTCGGTGAAAAATCCATTTTTTTCAAAAGGGGGTACCCTTTTAAAACTTTGGGAAATCTTTGTCGGGCCATAACTTAAAAACTAAGGGCTAAAACGTTCTGAAACCTATTTATTCGGATTCAGCATCCCTTAAAGCATAAGTATACAAGTTTTCAGCCCGATAGCTCAAACTTAAAGGTTTCGGTGAAAAATCCATTTTTTCATAAGGGGTTAGTATAGCAAAACTTTGGGAAATCTTTGTAGGGCCATAACTCAAAAAATAATGGCTAAAACGTTCTGAAACCTATTTATTCGGATTCAGCATCCCTTAAAGCATAAGTATACAAGTTTTCAGCCCGATAGCTCAAACTTAAAGGTTTCGGTGAAAAATCCATTTTTTCATAAGGGGTTAGTATAGCAAAACTTTGGGAAATCTTTGTTGGGCCATAACTCAAAAACTAAGGGCTAAAACGTTCTGAAACCTATTTATTCGGATTCAGCATCCCTTAAAGCATAAGTATACAAGTTTTCAGCCCGATAGCTCAAACTTAAAGTTTTCGGTGAAAAATCCATTTTTTCAAAAGGGGGTACCCTTTTAAAACTTTGGGAAATCTTTGTCGGGCCATAACTTAAAAACTAAGGGCTAAAGCGTTCTGAAACCTATTTATTCGGATTCAGCATCCCTTAAAGCATAAGTATACAAGTTTTCAGCCCGATAGCTCAAACTTAAAGGTTTCGGTGAAAAATCCATTTTTTCATAAGGGGTTAGTATAGCAAAACTTTGGGAAATCTTTGTAGGGCCATAACTCAAAAACTAAGGGCTAAAACGTTCTGAAACCTATTTATTCGGATTCAGCATCCCTTAAAGCATAAGTATACAAGTTTTCAGCCCGATAGCTCAAACTTAAAGGTTTCGGTGAAAAATCCATTTTTTCGTAAGGGGTTAGTATAGCAAAACTTTGGGAAATCTTTGTTGGGCCATAACTCAAAAACTAAGGGCTAAAACGTTCTGAAACCTATTTATTCGGATTCAGCATCTCTTAAAGCATAAGTATACAAGTTTTCAGCCCGATAGCTCAAACTTAAAGTTTTCGGTGAAAAATCCATTTTTTCAAAAGGGGGTACCCTTTTAAAACTTTGGGAAATCTTTGTCGGGCCATAACTTAAAAACTAAGGGCTAAAACGTTCTGAAACCTATTTATTCGGATTCAGCATCCCTTAAAGCATAAGTATACAAGTTTTCAGCCCGATAGCTCAAACTTAAAGGTTTCGGTGAAAAATCCAATTTTTCATAAGGGGTTAGTATAGCAAAACTTTGGGAAATCTTTGTCGGGCCATAACTCAAAAACTAAGGGCTAAAACGTTCTGAAACCGATTTATTCGGATTCAGCATCCCTTAAAGCATAAGTATACAAGTTTTCAGCCCGATAGCTCAAACTTAAAGTTTTCGGTGAAAAATCCACTTTTTCAAAAGGGGGTACCCTTTTAAAACTTTGGGAAATCTTTGTCGGGCCATAACTTAAAAACTGAGTGCTAAAACGTTCTGAAACCTATTTATTCGGATTCAGCATCCCTTAAAGCATAAGTATACAAGTTTTCAGCCCGATAGCTCAAACTTAAAGGTTTCGGTGAAAAATCCATTTTTTCATAAGGGGTTAGTATAGCAAAACTTTGGGAAATCTTTGTTGGGCCATAACTCAAAAACTAAGGGCTAAAACGTTCTGAAACCTATTTATTCGGATTCAGCATCCCTTAAAGCATAAGTATACAAGTTTTCAGCCCGATAGCTCAAACTTAAAGGTTTCGGTGAAAAATCCAATTTTTCATAAGGGGTTAGTATAGCAAAACTTTGGGAAATCTTTGTCGGGCCATAACTCAAAAACTAAGGGCTAAAACGTTCTGAAACCTATTTATTCGGATTCAGCATCCCTTAAAGCATAAGTATACAAGTTTTCAGCCCGATAGCTCAAACTTAAAGTTTTCGGTGAAAAATCCATTTTTTCAAAAGGGGGTACCCTTTTAAAACTTTGGGAAATCTTTGTCGGGCCATAACTTAAAAACTAAGGGCTAAAACGTTCTGAAACCTATTTATTCGGATTCAGCATCCCTTAAAGCGTAAGTATACAAGTTTTCAGCCTGATAGCTCAAACTTAAAGGTTTCGGTGAAAAATCCATTTTTTCATAAGGGGTTAGTATAGCAAAACTTTGGGAAATCTTTGTAGGGCCATAACTCAAAAACTAAGGGCTAAAACGTTCTGAAACCTATTTATTCGGATTCAGCATCCCTTAAAGCATAAGTATACAAGTTTTCAGCCCGATAGCTCAAACTTAAAGGTTTCGGTGAAAAATCCAATTTTTCATAAGGGGTTAGTATAGCAAAACTTTGGGAAATCTTTGTCGGGCCATGACTCAAAAACTAAGGGCTAAAACGTTCTGAAACCTATTTCTTCGGATTCAGCATCCCTTAAAGCATAAGTACACAAGTTTTCAGCCCGATAGCTCAAACTTAAAGGGTTCGGTGAAAAATCCATTTTTTCATAAGGGGTTAGTATAGCAAAACTTTGGGAAATCTCTCTCGGGCCATAACTCAAAAACTAAGGGCTAAAACGTTCTGAAACCTATTTATTCGGATTCAGCATCCCTTAAAGCATAAGTATACAAGTTTTCAGCCCGATAGCTCAAACTTAAAGTTTTCGGTGAAAAATCCATTTTTTTCATAAGGGGTTAGTATAGCAAAACTTTGGGAAATCTTTGTCGGGCCATAACTCAAAAACTAAGGGCTAAAACGTTCTGAAACCTATTTATTCGGATTCAGCATCCCTTAAAGCATAAGTATACAAGTTTTCAGCCCGATAGCTCAAACTTAAAGTTTTCGGTGAAAAATCCATTTTTTCAAAAGGGGGTACCCTTTTAAAACTTTGGGAAATCTTTGTCGGGCCATAACTTAAAAACTAAGGGCTAAAACGTTCTGAAACCTATTTATTCGGATTCAGCATCCCTTAAAGCATAAGTATACAAGTTTTCAGCCCGATAGCTCAAACTTAAAGGTTTCGGTGAAAAATCCATTTTTTCATAAGGGGTTAGTATAGCAAAACTTTGGGAAATCTTTGTTGGGCCATAACTCAAAAACTAAGGGCTAAAACGTTCTGAAACCTATTTATTCGGATTCAGCATCCCTTAAAGCATAAGTATACAAGTTTTCAGCCCGATAGCTCAAACTTAAAGTTTTCGGTGAAAAATCCATTTTTTCAAAAGGGGGTACCCTTTTAAAACTTTGGGAAATCTTTGTCGGGCCATAACTTAAAAACTAAGGGCTAAAACGTTCTGAAACCTATTTATTCGGATTCAGCATCCCTTAAAGCATAAGTATACAAGTTTTCAGCCCGATAGCTCAAACTTAAAGGTTTCGGTGAAAAATCCATTTTTTCATAAGGGGTTAGTATAGCAAAACTTTGGGAAATCTTTGTTGGGCCATAACTCAAAAACTAAGGGCTAAAACGTTCTGAAACCTATTTATTCGGATTCAGCTCCCTTAAAGCATAAGTATACAAGTTTTCAGCCCGATAGCTCAAACTTAAAGTTTTCGGTGAAAAATCCATTTTTTCAAAAGGGGGTACCCTTTTAAAACTTTGGGAAATCTTTGTCGGGCCATAACTTAAAAATTAAGGGCTAAAACGTTCTGAAACCTATTTATTCGGATTCAGCATCCCTTAAAGCATAAGTATACAAGTTTTCAGCCCGATAGGTCAAACTTAAAGGTTTCGGTGAAAAATCCATTTTTTCATAAGGGGTTAGTATAGCAAAACTTTGGGAAATCTTTGTAGGGCCATAACTCAAAAAATAATGGCTAAAACGTTCTGAAACCTATTTATTCGGATTCAGCATCCCTTAAAGCATAAGTATACAAGTTTTCAGCCCGATAGCTCAAACTTAAAGGTTTCGGTGAAAAATCCATTTTTTCATAAGGGGTTAGTATAGCAAAACTTTGGGAAATCTTTGTAGGGCCATAACTCAAAAAATAATGGCTAAAACGTTCTGAAACCTATTTATTCGGATTCAGCATCCCTTAAAGCATAAGTATACAAGTTTTCAGCCCGATAGCTCAAACTTAAAGTTTTCGGTGAAAAATCCATTTTTTCATAAGGGGGTACCCTTTTAAAACTTTGGGAAATCTTTGTCGGGCCATAACTCAAAAACTAAGGGCTAAAACGTTCTGAAACCTATTTATTCGGATTCAGCATCCCTTAAAGCATAAGTATACAAGTTTTCAGCCCGATAGCTCAAACTTAAAGGTTTCGGTGAAAAATCCATTTTTTCATAAGGGGTTAGTATAGCAAAACTTTGGGAAATCTTTGTCGGGCCATAACTCAAAAACTAAGGGCTAAAACGTTCTGAAACCTATTTATTCGGATTCAGCATCCCTTAAAGCATAAGTATACAAGTTTTCAGCCCGATAGCTCAAACTTAAAGGTTTCGGTGAAAAATCCATTTTTTCAAAAGGGGGTACCCTTTTAAAACTTTGGGAAATCTTTGTCGGGCCATAACTTAAAAACTAAGGGCTAAAGCGTTCTGAAACCTATTTATTCGGATTCAGCATCCCTTAAAGCATAAGTATACAAGTTTTCAGCCCGATAGCTCAAACTTAAAGGTTTCGGTGAAAAATCCATTTTTTCATAAGGGGTTAGTATAGCAAAACTTTGGGAAATCTTTGTAGGGCCATAACTCAAAAACTAAGGGCTAAAACGTTCTGAAACCTATTTATTCGGATTCAGCATCCCTTAAAGCATAAGTATACAAGTTTTCAGCCCGATAGCTCAAACTTAAAGGTTTCGGTGAAAAATCCATTTTTTCATAAGGGGTTAGTATAGCAAAACTTTGGGAAATCTTTGTTGGGCCATAACTCAAAAACTAAGGGCTAAAACGTTCTGAAACCTATTTATTCGGATTCAGCATCTCTTAAAGCATAAGTATACAAGTTTTCAGCCCGATAGCTCAAACTTAAAGTTTTCGGTGAAAAATCCATTTTTTCAAAAGGGGGTACCCTTTTAAAACTTTGGGAAATCTTTGTCGGGCCATAACTTAAAAACTAAGGGCTAAAACGTTCTGAAACCTATTTATTCGGATTCAGCATCCCTTAAAGCATAAGTATACAAGTTTTCAGCCCGATAGCTCAAACTTAAAGGTTTCGGTGAAAAATCCAATTTTTCATAAGGGGTTAGTATAGCAAAACTTTGGGAAATCTTTGTCGGGCCATAACTCAAAACCTAAGGGCTAAAACGTTCTGAAACCGATTTATTCGGATTCAGCATCCCTTAAAGCATAAGTATACAAGTTTTCAGCCCGATAGCTCAAACTTAAAGTTTTCGGTGAAAAATCCACTTTTTCAAAAGGGGGTACCCTTTTAAAACTTTGGGAAATCTTTGTCGGGCCATAACTTAAAAACTGAGTGCTAAAACGTTCTGAAACCTATTTATTCGGATTCAGCATCCCTTAAAGCATAAGTATACAAGTTTTCAGCCCGATAGCTCAAACTTAAAGGTTTCGGTGAAAAATCCATTTTTTCATAAGGGGTTAGTATAGCAAAACTTTGGGAAATCTTTGTTGGGCCATAACTCAAAAACTAAGGGCTAAAACGTTCTGAAACCTATTTATTCGGATTCAGCATCCCTTAAAGCATAAGTATACAAGTTTTCAGCCCGATAGCTCAAACTTAAAGGTTTCGGTGAAAAATCCAATTTTTCATAAGGGGTTAGTATAGCAAAACTTTGGGAAATCTTTGTCGGGCCATAACTCAAAAACTAAGGGCTAAAACGTTCTGAAACCTATTTATTCGGATTCAGCATCCCTTAAAGCATAAGTATACAAGTTTTCAGCCCGATAGCTCAAACTTAAAGTTTTCGGTGAAAAATCCATTTTTTCAAAAGGGGGTACCCTTTTAAAACTTTGGGAAATCTTTGTCGGGCCATAACTTAAAAACTAAGGGCTAAAACGTTCTGAAACCTATTTATTCGGATTCAGCATCCCTTAAAGCGTAAGTATACAAGTTTTCAGCCTGATAGCTCAAACTTAAAGGTTTCGGTGAAAAATCCATTTTTTCATAAGGGGTTAGTATAGCAAAACTTTGGGAAATCTTTGTAGGGCCATAACTCAAAAACTAAGGGCTAAAACGTTCTGAAACCTATTTATTCGGATTCAGCATCCCTTAAAGCATAAGTATACAAGTTTTCAGCCCGATAGCTCAAACTTAAAGGTTTCGGTGAAAAATCCAATTTTTCATAAGGGGTTAGTATAGCAAAACTTTGGGAAATCTTTGTCGGGCCATAACTCAAAAACTAAGGGCTAAAACGTTCTGAAACCTATTTATTCGGATTCAGCATCCCTTAAAGCATAAGTACACAAGTTTTCAGCCCGATAGCTCAAACTTAAAGGGTTCGGTGAAAAATCCATTTTTTCATAAGGGGTTAGTATAGCAAAACTTTGGGAAATCTCTCTCGGGCCATAACTCAAAAACTAAGGGCTAAAACGTTCTGAAACCTATTTATTCGGATTCAGCATCCCTTAAAGCATAAGTATACAAGTTTTCAGCCCGATAGCTCAAACTTAAAGTTTTCGGTGAAAAATCCATTTTTTCAAAAGGGGGTACCCTTTTAAAACTTTGGGAAATCTTTGTCGGGCCATAACTTAAAAACTAAGGGCTAAAACGTTCTGAAACCTATTTATTCGGATTCAGCATCCCTTAAAGCATAAGTATACAAGTTTTCAGCCCGATAGCTCAAACTTAAAGGTTTCGGTGAAAAATCCATTTTTTTCATAAGGGGTTAGTATAGCAAAACTTTGGGAAATCTTTGTCGGGCCATAACTCAAAAACTAAGGGCTAAAACGTTCTGAAACCTATTTATTCGGATTCAGCATCCCTTAAAGCATAAGTATACAAGTTTTCAGCCCGATAGCTCAAACTTAAAGTTTTCGGTGAAAAATCCATTTTTTCAAAAGGGGGTACCCTTTTAAAACTTTGGGAAATCTTTGTCGGGCCATAACTTAAAAACTAAGGGCTAAAACGTTCTGAAACCTATTTATTCGGATTCAGCATCCCTTAAAGCATAAGTATACAAGTTTTCAGTCCGATAGCTCAAACTTAAAGGTTTCGGTGAAAAATCCATTTTTTCATAAGGGGTTAGTATAGCAAAACTTTGGGAAATCTTTGTTGGGCCATAACTCAAAAACTAAGGGCTAAAACGTTCTGAAACCTATTTATTCGGATTCAGCATCCCTTAAAGCATAAGTATACAAGTTTTCAGCCCGATAGCTCAAACTTAAAGTTTTCGGTGAAAAATCCATTTTTTCAAAAGGGGGTACCCTTTTAAAACTTTGGGAAATCTTTGTCGGGCCATAACTTAAAAACTAAGGGCTAAAACGTTCTGAAACCTATTTATTCGGATTCAGCATCCCTTAAAGCATAAGTATACAAGTTTTCAGCCCGATAGGTCAAACTTAAAGGTTTCGGTGAAAAATCCATTTTTTCATAAGGGGTTAGTATAGCAAAACTTTGGGAAATCTTTGTAGGGCCATAACTCAAAAAATAATGGCTAAAACGTTCTGAAACCTATTTATTCGGATTCAGCATCCCTTAAAGCATAAGTATACAAGTTTTCAGCCCGATAGCTCAAACTTAAAGTTTTCGGTGAAAAATCCATTTTTTCATAAGGGGGTACCCTTTTAAAACTTTGGGAAATCTATGTCGGGCCATAACTCAAAAACTAAGGGCTAAAACGTTCTGAAACCTATTTATTCGGATTCAGCATCCCTTAAAGCATAAGTATACAAGTTTTCAGCCCGATAGCTCAAACTTGAAGGTTTCGGTGAAAAATCCAATTTTTCATAAGGGGTTAGTATAGCAAAACTTTGGGAAATCTTTGTCGGGCCATAACTCAAAAACTAAGGGCTAAAACGTTCTGAAACCTATTTATTCGGATTCAGCATCCCTTAAAGCATAAGTATACAAGTTTTCAGCCCGATAGCTCAAACTTAAAGGTTTCGGTGAAAAATCCATTTTTTCATAAGGGGTTAGTATAGCAAAACTTTGGGAAATCTTTGTTGGGCCATAACTCAAAAACTAAGGGCTAAAACGTTCTGAAACCTATTTATTCGGATTCAGCATCCCTTAAAGCATAAGTATACAAGTTTTCAGCCCGATAGCTCAAACTTAAAGTTTTCGGTGAAAAATCCATTTTTTCAAAAGGGGGTACCCTTTTAAAACTTTGGGAAATCTTTGTCGGGCCATAACTTAAAAACTAAGGGCTAAAGCGTTCTGAAACCTATTTATTCGGATTCAGCATCCCTTAAAGCATAAGTATACAAGTTTTCAGCCCGATAGCTCAAACTTAAAGGTTTCGGTGAAAAATCCATTTTTTCATAAGGGGTTAGTATAGCAAAACTTTGGGAAATCTTTGTCGGGCCATAACTCAAAAACTAAGGGCTAAAACGTTCTGAAACCTATTTATTCGGATTCAGCATCCCTTAAAGCATAAGTATACAAGTTTTCAGCCCGATAGCTCAAACTTAAAGGTTTCGGTGAAAAATCCATTTTTTCATAAGGGGTTAGTATAGCAAAACTTTGGGAAATCTTTGTCGGGCCATAACTCAAAAACTAAGGGCTAAAACGTTCTGAAACCTATTTATTCGGATTCAGCATCCCTTAGAGCATAAGTATACAAGTTTTCAGCCCGATAGCTCAAACTTAAAGGTTTCGGTGAAAAATCCAATTTTTCATAAGGGGTTAGTATAGCAAAACTTTGGGAAATCTTTGTCGGGCCATAACTCAAAAACTAAGGGCTAAAACGTTCTGAAACCTATTTATTCGGATTCAGCATCCCTTAAAGCATAAGTATACAAGTTTTCAGCCCGATAGCTCAAACTTAAAGGTTTCGGTGAAAAATCCATTTTTTCATAAGGGGTTAGTATAGCAAAACTTTGGGAAATCTTTGTTGGGCCATAACTCAAAAACTAAGGGCTAAAACGTTCTGAAACCTATTTATTCGGATTCAGCATCCCTTAAAGCATAAGTATACAAGTTTTCAGCCCGATAGCTCAAACTTAAAGGTTTCGGTGAAAAATCCATTTTTTCATAAGGGGTTAGTATAGCAAAACTTTGGGAAATCTTTGTAGGGCCATAACTCAAAAACTAAGGGCTAAAACGTTCTGAAACCTATTTATTCGGATTCAGCATCCCTTAAAGCATAAGTATACAAGTTTTCAGCCCGATAGCTCAAACTTAAAGGTTTCGGTGAAAAATCCATTTTTTCATAAGGGGTTAGTATAGCAAAACTTTGGGAAATCTTTGTTGGGCCATAACTCAAAAACTAAGGGCTAAAACGTTCTGAAACCTATTTATTCGGATTCAGCATCCCTTAAAGCATAAGTATACAAGTTTTCAGCCCGATAGCTCAAACTTAAAGTTTTCGGTGAAAAATCCATTTTTTCAAAAGGGGGTACCCTTTTAAAACTTTGGGAAATCTTTGTCGGGCCATAACTTAAAAACTAAGGGCTAAAACGTTCTGAAACCTATTTATTCGGATTCAGCATCCCTTAAAGCATAAGTATACAAGTTTTCAGCCCGATAGCTCAAACTTAAAGGTTTCGGTGAAAAATCCACTTTTTCAAAAGGGGGTACCCTTTTAAAACTTTGGGAAATCTTTGTCGGGCCATAACTTAAAAACTGAGGGCTAAAACGTTCTGAAACCTATTTATTCGGATTCAGCATCCCTTAAAGCATAAGTATACAAGTTTTCAGCCCGATAGCTCAAACTTAAAGGTTTCGGTGAAAAATCCATTTTTTCATAAGGGGTTAGTATAGCAAAACTTTGGGAAATCTTTGTCGGGCCATAACTCAAAAACTAAGGGCTAAAACGTTCTGAAACCGATTTATTCGGATTCAGCATCCCTTAAAGCATAAGTATACAAGTTTTCAGCCCGATAGCTCAAACTTAAAGTTTTCGGTGAAAAATCCACTTTTTCAAAAGGGGGTACCCTTTTAAAACTTTGGGAAATCTTTGTCGGGCCATAACTTAAAAACTGAGGGCTAAAACGTTCTGAAACTTATTTATTCGGATTCAGCATCCCTTAAAGCATAAGTATACAAGTTTTCAGCCCGATAGCTCAAACTTAAAGGTTTCGGTGAAAAATCCATTTTTTCATAAGGGGTTAGTATAGCAAAACTTTGGGAAATCTTTGTTGGGCCATAACTCAAAAACTAAGGGCTAAAACGTCCTGAAACCTATTTATTCGGATTCAGCATCCCTTAAAGCATAAGTATACAAGTTTTCAGCCCGATAGCTCAAACTTAAAGGTTTCGGTGAAAAATCCAATTTTTCATAAGGGGTTAGTATAGCAAAACTTTGGGAAATCTTTGTCGGGCCATAACTCAAAAACTAAGGGCTAAAACGTTCTGAAACCTATTTATTCGGATTCAGCATCCCTTAAAGCATAAGTATACAAGTTTTCAGCCCGATAGCTCAAACTTAAAGTTTTCGGTGAAAAATCCATTTTTTCAAAAGGGGGTACCCTTTTAAAACTTTGGGAAATCTTTGTTGGGCCATAACTTAAAAACTAAGGGCTAAAACGTTCTGAAACCTATTTATTCGGATTCAGCATCCCTTAAAGCATAAGTATACAAGTTTTCAGCCTGATAGCTCAAACTTAAAGGTTTCGGTGAAAAATCCATTTTTTCATAAGGGGTTAGTATAGCAAAACTTTGGGAAATCTTTGTAGGGCCATAACTCAAAAACTAAGGGCTAAAACGTTCTGAAACCTATTTATTCGGATTCAGCATCCCTTAAAGCATAAGTATACAAGTTTTCAGCCCGATACCTCAAACTTAAAGGTTTCGGTGAAAAATCCAATTTTTCATAAGGGGTTAGTATAGCAAAACTTTGGGAAATCTTTGTCGGGCCATAACTCAAAAACTAAGGGCTAAAACGTTCTGAAACCTATTTATTCGGATTCAGCATCCCTTAAAGCATAAGTACACAAGTTTTCAGCCCGATAGCTCAAACTTAAAGGGTTCGGTGAAAAATCGATTTTTTCATAAGGGGTTAGTATAGCAAAACTTTGGGAAATCTCTCTCGGGCCATAACTCAAAATCTAAGGGCTAAAACGTTCTGAAACCTATTTATTCGGATTCAGCATCCCTTAAAGAATAAGTGTACAAGTTTTCAGCCCGATAGCTCAAACTTAAAGTTTTCGGTGAAAAATCCATTTTTTCAAAAGGGGGTACCCTTTTAAAACTTTGGGAAATCTTTGTCGGGCCATAACTTAAAAACTAAGGGCTAAAACGTTCTGAAACCTATTTATTCGGATTCAGCATCCCTTAAAGCATAAGTATACAAGTTTTCAGCCCGATAGCTCAAACTTAAAGGTTTCGGTGAAAAATCCATTTTTTCATAAGGGGTTAGTATAGCAAAACTTTGGGAAATCTTTGTCGGGCCATAACTCAAAAACTAAGGGCTAAAACGTTCTGAAACCTATTTATTCGGATTCAGCATCCCTTAAAGCATAAGTATACAAGTTTTCAGCCCGATAGCTCAAACTTAAAGTTTTCGGTGAAAAATCCATTTTTTCAAAAGGGGGTACCCTTTTAAAACTTTGGGAAATCTTTGTCGGGCCATAACTTAAAAACTAAGGGCTAAAACGTTCTGAAACCTATTTATTCGGATTCAGCATCCCTTAAAGCATAAGTATACAAGTTTTCAGCCCGATAGCTCAAACTTAAAGGTTTCGGTGAAAAATCCATTTTTTTCATAAGGGGTTAGTATAGCAAAACTTTGGGAAATCTTTGTTGGGCCATAACTCAAAAACTAAGGGCTAAAACGTTCTGAAACCTATTTATTCGGATTCAGCATCCCTTAAAGCATAAGTATACAAGTTTTCAGCCCGATAGCTCAAACTTAAAGTTTTCGGTGAAAAATCCATTTTTTCAAAAGGGGGTACCCTTTTAAAACTTTGGGAAATCTTTGTTGGGCCATAACTTAAAAACTAAGGGCTAAAACGTTCTGAAACCTATTTATTCGGATTCAGCATCCCTTAAAGCATAAGTATACAAGTTTTCAGCCTGATAGCTCAAACTTAAAGGTTTCGGTGAAAAATCCATTTTTTCATAAGGGGTTAGTATAGCAAAACTTTGGGAAATCTTTGTAGGGCCATAACTCAAAAACTAAGGGCTAAAACGTTCTGAAACCTATTTATTCGGATTCAGCATCCCTTAAAGCATAAGTATACAAGTTTTCAGCCCGATAGCTCAAACTTAAAGGTTTCGGTGAAAAATCCAATTTTTCATAAGGGGTTAGTATAGCAAAACTTTGGGAAATCTTTGTCGGGCCATAACTCAAAATCTAAGGGCTAAAACGTTCTGAAACCTATTTATTCGGATTCAGCATCCCTTAAAGCATAAGTACACAAGTTTTCAGCCCGATAGCTCAAACTTAAAGGGTTCGGTGAAAAATCGATCTTTTCATAAGGGGTTAGTATAGCAAAACTTTGGGAAATCTCTCTCGGGCCATAACTCAAAATCTAAGGGCTAAAACGTTCTGAAACCTATTTATTCGGATTCAGCATCCCTTAAAGAATAAGTATACAAGTTTTCAGCCCGATAGCTCAAACTTAAAGTTTTCGGTGAAAAATCCATTTTTTCAAAAGGGGGTACCCTTTTAAAACTTTGGGAAATCTTTGTCGGGCCATAACTTAAAAACTAAGGTCTAAAACGTTCTGAAACCTATTTATTCGGATTCAGCATCCCTTAAAGCATAAGTATACAAGTTTTCAGCCCGATAGCTCAAACTTAAAGGTTTCGGTGAAAAATCCATTTTTTCATAAGGGGTTAGTATAGCAAAACTTTGGGAAATCTTTGTCGGGCCATAACTCAAAAACTAAGGGCTAAAACGTTCTGAAACCTATTTATTCGGATTCAGCATCCCTTAAAGCATAAGTATACAAGTTTTCAGCCCGATAGCTCAAACTTAAAGTTTTCGGTGAAAAATCCATTTTTTCAAAAGGGGGTACCCTTTTAAAACTTTGGGAAATCTTTGTCGGGCCATAACTTAAAAACTAAGGGCTAAAACGTTCTGAAACCTATTTATTCGGATTCAGCATCCCTTAAAGCATAAGTATACAAGTTTTCAGCCCGATAGCTCAAACTTAAAGGTTTCGGTGAAAAATCCATTTTTTTCATAAGGGGTTAGTATAGCAAAACTTTGGGAAATCTTTGTTGGGCCATAACTCAAAAACTAAGGGCTAAAACGTTCTGAAACCTATTTATTCGGATTCAGCATCCCTTAAAGCATAAGTATACAAGTTTTCAGCCCGATAGCTCAAACTTAAAGTTTTCGGTGAAAAATCCATTTTTTCAAAAGGGGGTACCCTTTTAAAACTTTGGGAAATCTTTGTCGGGCCATAACTTAAAAACTAAGGGCTAAAACGTTCTGAAACCTATTTATTCGGATTCAGCATCCCTTAAAGCATAAGTATACAAGTTTTCAGCCCGATAGCTCAAACTTAAAGGTTTCGGTGAAAAATCCATTTTTTTCATAAGGGGTTAGTATAGCAAAACTTTGGGAAATCTTTGTTGGGCCATAACTCAAAAACTAAGGGCTAAAACGTTCTGAAACCTATTTATTCGGATTCAGCATCCCTTAAAGCATAAGTATACAAGTTTTCAGCCCGATAGCTCAAACTTAAAGTTTTCGGTGAAAAATCCATTTTTTCAAAGGGGGGTACCCTTTTAAAACTTTGGGAAATCTTTGTCGGGCCATAACTTAAAAACTAAGGGCTAAAACGTTCTGAAACCTATTTATTCGGATTCAGCATCCCTTAAAGCATAAGTATACAAGTTTTCAGCCCGATAGCTCAAACTTAAAGGTTTCGGTGAAAAATCCATTTTTTCATAAGGGGTTAGTATAGCAAAACTTTGGGAAATCTTTGTAGGGCCATAACTCAAAAAATAATGGCTAAAACGTTCTGAAACCTATTTATTCGGATTCAGCATCCCTTAAAGCATAAGTATACAAGTTTTCAGCCCGATAGCTCAAACTTAAAGTTTTCGGTGAAAAATCCATTTTTTCATAAGGGGGTACCCTTTTAAAACTTTGGGAAATCTTTGTCGGGCCATAACTCAAAAACTAAGGGCTAAAACGTTCTGAAACCTATTTATTCGGATTCAGCATCCCTTAAAGCATAAGTATACAAGTTTTCAGCCCGATAGCTCAAACTTAAAGGTTTCGGTGAAAAATCCAATTTTTCATAAGGGGTTAGTATAGCAAAACTTTGGGAAATCTTTGTCGGGCCATAACTCAAAAACTAAGGGCTAAAACGTTCTGAAACCGATTTATTCGGATTCAGCATCCCTTAAAGCATAAGTATACAAGTTTTCAGCCCGATAGCTCAAACTTAAAGTTTTCGGTGAAAAATCCATTTTTTCATAAGGGGTTAGTATAGCAAAACTTTGGGAAATCTTTGTTGGGCCATAACTCAAAAACTAAGGGCTAAAACGTTCTGAAACCTATTTATTCGGATTCAGCATCCCTTAAAGCATAAGTATACAAGTTTTCAGCCCGATAGCTCAAACTTAAAGGTTTCGGTGAAAAATCCAATTTTTCATAAGGGGTTAGTATAGCAAAACTTTGGGAAATCTTTGTCGGGCCATAACTTAAAAACTGAGGGCTAAAACGTTCTGAAACCTATTTATTCGGATTCAGCATCCCTTAAAGCATAAGTATACAAGTTTTCAGCCCGATAGCTCAAACTTAAAGGTTTCGGTGAAAAATCCATTTTTTCATAAGGGGTTAGTATAGCAAAACTTTGGGAAATCTTTGTTGGGCCATAACTCAAAAACTAAGGGCTAAAACGTTCTGAAACCTATTTATTCGGATTCAGCATCCCTTAAAGCATAAGTATACAAGTTTTCAGCCCGATAGCTCAAACTTAAAGGTTTCGGTGAAAAATCCAATTTTTCATAAGGGGTTAGTATAGCAAAACTTTGGGAAATCTTTGTCGGGCCATAACTCAAAAACTAAGGGCTAAAACGTTCTGAAACCTATTTATTCGGATTCAGCATCCCTTAAAGCATAAGTATACAAGTTTTCAGCCCGATAGCTCAAACTTAAAGTTTTCGGTGAAAAATCCATTTTTTCAAAAGGGGGTACCCTTTTAAAACTTTGGGAAATCTTTGTCGGGCCATAACTCAAAAACTAAGGGCTAAAACGTTCTGAAACCTATTTATTCGGATTCAGCATCCCTTAAAGCATAAGTATACAAGTTTTCAGCCCGATAGCTCAAACTTAAAGGTTTCGGTGAAAAATCCATTTTTTCATAAGGGGTTAGTATAGCAAAACTTTGGGAAATCTTTGTTGGGCCATAACTCAAAAACTAAGGGCTAAAACGTTCTGAAACCTATTTATTCGGATTCAGCATCCCTTAAAGCATAAGTATACAAGTTTTCAGCCCGATAGCTCAAACCTAAAGGTTTCGGTGAAAAATCCAATTTTTCATAAGGGGTTAGTATAGCAAAACTTTGGGAAATCTTTGTCGGGCCATAACTCAAAAACTAAGGGCTAAAACGTTCTGAAACCTATTTATTCGGATTGAGCATCCCTTAAAGCATAAGTATACAAGTTTTCAGCCCGATAGCTCAAACTTAAAGGTTTCGGTGAAAAATCCATTTTTTCATAAGGGGTTAGTATAGCAAAACTTTGGGAAATCTTTGTTGGGCCATAACTCAAAAACTAAGGGCTAAAACGTTCTGAAACCGATTTATTCGGATTCAGCATCCCTTAAAGCATAAGTATACAAGTTTTCAGCCCGATAGCTCAAACTTAAAGGTTTCAGTGAAAAATCCATTTTTTCATAAGGGGTTAGTATAGCAAAACTTTGGGAAATCTTTGTAGGGCCATAACTCAAAAACTAAGGGCTAAAACGTTCTGAAACCTATTTATTCGGATTCAGCATCCCTTAAAGCATAAGTATACAAGTTTTCAGCCCGATAGCTCAAACTTAAAGGTTTCGGTGAAAAATCCATTTTTTCATAAGGGGTTAGTATAGCAAAACTTTGGAAAATCTTTGTTGGGCCATAACTCAAAAACTAAGGGCTGAAACGTTCTGAAACCTATTTATTCGGATTCAGCATCCCTTAAAGCATACGTATACAAGTTTTCAGCCCGATAGCTCAAACTTAAAGTTTTCGGTGAAAAATCCATTTTTTCAAAAGGGGGTACCCTTTTAAAACTTTGGGAAATCTTTGTCGGGCCATAACTCAAAAACTAAGGGCTAAAACGTTCTGAAACCTATTTATTCGGATTCAGCATCCCTTAAAGCATAAGTATACAAGTTTTCAGCCCGATAGCTCAAACATAAAGGTTTCGGTGAAAAATCCATTTTTTCATAAGGGGTTAGTATAGCAAAACTTTGGGAAATCTTTGTAGGGCCATAACTCAAAAACTAAGGGCTAAAACGTTCTGAAACCTATTTATTCGGATTCAGCATCCCTTAAAGCATAAGTATACAAGTTTTCAGCCCGATAGCTCAAACTTAAAGGTTTCGGTGAAAAATCCATTTTTTCATAAGGGGTTAGTATAGCAAAACTTTGGGAAATCTTTGTAGGGCCATAACTCAAAAACTAAGGGCTAAAACGTTCTGAAACCTATTTATTCGGATTCAGCATCCCTTAAAGCATAAGTATACAAGTTTTCAGCCCGATAGCTCAAACTTAAAGGTTTCGGTGAAAAATCCATTTTTTCATAAGGGGTTAGTATAGCAAAACTTTGGAAAATCTTTGTTGGGCCATAACTCAAAAACTAAGGGCTGAAACGTTCTGAAACCTATTTATTCGGATTCAGCATCCCTTAAAGCATACGTATACAAGTTTTCAGCCCGATAGCTCAAACTTAAAGTTTTCGGTGAAAAATCCATTTTTTCAAAAGGGGGTACCCTTTTAAAACTTTGGGAAATCTTTGTCGGGCCATAACTCAAAAACTAAGGGCTAACACGTTCTGAAACCTATTTATTCGGATTCAGCATCCCTTAAAGCATAAGTATACAAGTTTTCAGCCCGATAGCTCAAACTTAAAGGTTTCGGTGAAAAATCCATTTTTTCATAAGGGGTTAGTATAGCAAAACTTTGGAAAATCTTTGTTGGGCCATAACTCAAAAACTAAGGGCTAAAACGTTCTGAAACCTATTTATTCGGATTCAGCATCCCTTAAAGCATAAGTATACAAGTTTTCAGCCCGATAGCTCAAACTTAAAGGTTTCGGTGAAAAATCCATTTTTTCATAAGGGGTTAGTATAGCAAAACTTTGGAAAATCTTTGTTGGGCCATAACTCAAAAACTAAGGGCTGAAACGTTCTGAAACCTATTTATTCGGATTCAGCATCCCTTTAAGCATACGTATACAAGTTTTCAGCCCGATAGCTCAAACTTAAAGGTTTCGGTGAAAAATCCATTTTTTCATAAGGGGTTAGTATAGCAAAACTTTGGAAAATCTTTGTTGGGCCATAACTCAAAAACTAAGGGCTGAAACGTTCTGAAACCTATTTATTCGGATTCAGCATCCCTTAAAGCATACGTATACAAGTTTTCAGCCCGATAGCTCAAACTTAAAGGTTTCGGTGAAAAATCCATTTTTTCATAAGGGGTTAGTATAGCAAAACTTTGGGAAATCTTTGTTGGGCCATAACTCAAAAACTAAGGGCTAAAACGTTCTGAAACCTATTTATTCGGATTCAGCATCCCTTAAAGCATAAGTATACAAGTTTTCAGCCCGATAGCTCAAACTTAAAGTTTTCGGTGAAAAATCCATTTTTTCAAAAGGGGGTACCCTTTTAAAACTTTGGGAAATCTTTGTCGGGCCATAACTCAAAAACTAAGGGCTAAAACGTTCTGAAACCTATTTATTCGGATTCAGCATCCCTTAAAGCATAAGTATACAAGTTTTCAGCCCGATAGCTCAAACTTAAAGTTTTCGGTGAAAAATCCATTTTTTCAAAAGGGGGTACCCTTTTAAAACTTTGGGAAATCTTTGTCGGGCCATAACTTAAAAACTAAGGGCTAAAACGTTCTGAAACCTATTTATTCGGATTCAGCATCCCTTAAAGCATAAGTATACAAGTTTTCAGCCCGATAGCTCAAACTTAAAGGTTTCGGTGAAAAATCCATTTTTTCATAAGGGGTTAGTATAGCAAAACTTTGGGAAATCTTTGTCGGGCCATAACTCAAAAACTAAGGGCTAAAACGTTCTGAAACCTATTTATTCGGATTCATCATCCCTTAAAGCATAAGTATACAAGTTTTCAGCCCGATAGCTCAAACTTAAAGTTTTCGGTGAAAAATCCATTTTTTCAAAAGGGGGTACCCTTTTAAAACTTTGGGAAATCTTTGTCGGGCCATAACTTAAAAACTAAGGGCTAAAACGTTCTGAAACCTATTTATTCGGATTCAGCATCCCTTAAAGCATAAGTATACAAGTTTTCAGCCCGATAGCTCAAACTTAAAGGTTTCGGTGAAAAATCCATTTTTTCATAAGGGGTTAGTATAGCAAAACTTTGGGAAATCTTTGTAGGGCCATAACTCAAAAAATAATGGCTAAAACGTTCTGAAACCTATTTATTCGGATTCAGCATCCCTTAAAGCATAAGTATACAAGTTTTCAGCCCGATAGCTCAAACTTAAAGTTTTCGGTGAAAAATCCATTTTTTCATAAGGGGGTACCCTTTTAAAACTTTGGGAAATCTTTGTCGGGCCATAACTCAAAAACTAAGGGCTAAAACGTTCTGAAACCTATTTATTCGGATTCAGCATCCCTTAAAGCATAAGTATACAAGTTTTCAGCCCGATAGCTCAAACTTAAAGGTTTCGGTGAAAAATCCAATTTTTCATAAGGGGTTAGTATAGCAAAACTTTGGGAAATCTTTGTCGGGCCATAACTCAAAAACTAAGGGCTAAAACGTTCTGAAACCTATTTATTCGGATTCAGCATCCCTTAAAGCATAAGTATACAAGTTTTCAGCCCGATAGCTCAAACTTAAAGTTTTCGGTGAAAAATCCATTTTTTCAAAAGGGGGTACCCTTTTAAAACTTTGGGAAATCTTTGTCGGGCCATAACTTAAAAACTAAGGGCTAAAACGTTCTGAAACCTATTTATTCGGATTCAGCATCCCTTAAAGCATAAGTATACAAGTTTTCAGCCCGATAGCTCAAACTTAAAGGTTTCGGTGAAAAATCCATTTTTTCATAAGGGGTTAGTATAGCAAAACTTTGGGAAATCTTTGTAGGGCCATAACTCAAAAACTAAGGGCTAAAACGTTCTGAAACCTATTTATTCGGATTCAGCATCCCTTAAAGCATAAGTATACAAGTTTTCAGCCCGATAGCTCAAACTTAAAGGTTTCGGTGAAAAATCCAATTTTTCATAAGGGGTTAGTATAGCAAAACTTTGGGAAATCTTTGTCGGGCCATAACTCAAAAACTAAGGGCTAAAACGTTCTGAAACCTATTTATTCGGATTCAGCATCCCTTAAAGCATAAGTATACAAGTTTTCAGCCCGATAGCTCAAACTTAAAGTTTTCGGTGAAAAATCCATTTTTTCAAAAGGGGGTACCCTTTTAAAACTTTGGGAAATCTTTGTCGGGCCATAACTTAAAAACTAAGGGCTAAAACGTTCTGAAACCTATTTATTCGGATTCAGCATCCCATAAAGCATAAGTATACAAGTTTTCAGCCTGATAGCTCAAACTTAAAGGTTTCGGTGAAAAATCCATTTTTTCATAAGGGATTAGTATAGCAAAACTTTGGGAAATCTTTGTAGGGCCATAACTCAAAAACTAAGGGCTAAAACGTTCTGAAACCTATTTATTCGGATTCAGCATCCCTTAAAGCATAAGTATACAAGTTTTCAGCCCGATAGCTCAAACTTAAAGGTTTCGGTGAAAAATCCAATTTTTCATAAGGGGTTAGTATAGCAAAACTTTGGGAAATCTTTGTCGGGCCATAACTCAAAAACTAAGGGCTAAAACGTTCTGAAACCTATTTCTTCGGATTCAGCATCCCTTAAAGCATAAGTACACAAGTTTTCAGCCCGATAGCTCAAACTTAAAGGGTTCGGTGAAAAATCCATTTTTTCATAAGGGGTTAGTATAGCAAAACTTTGGGAAATCTCTCTCGGGCCATAACTCAAAAACTAAGGGCTAAAACGATCTGAAACCTATTTATTCGGATTCAGCATCCCTTAAAGCATAAGTATACAAGTTTTCAGCCCGATAGCTCAAACTTAAAGGTTTCGGTGAAAAATCCATTTTTTCATAAGGGGTTAGTATAGCAAAACTTTGGGAAATCTTTGTAGGGCCATAACTCAAAAAATAATGGCTAAAACGTTCTGAAACCTATTTATTCGGATTCAGCATCCCTTAAAGCATAAGTATACAAGTTTTCAGCCCGATAGCTCAAACTTAAAGTTTTCGGTGAAAAATCCATTTTTTCATAAGGGGGTACCCTTTTAAAACTTTGGGAAATCTTTGTCGGGCCATAACTCAAAAACTAAGGGCTAAAACGTTCTGAAACCTATTTATTCGGATTCAGCATCCCTTAAAGCATAAGTATACAAGTTTTCAGCCCGATAGCTCAAACTTGAAGGTTTCGGTGAAAAATCCAATTTTTCATAAGGGGTTAGTATAGCAAAACTTTGGGAAATCTTTGTCGGGCCATAACTCAAAAACTAAGGGCTAAAACGTTCTGAAACCTATTTATTCGGATTCAGCATCCCTTAAAGCATAAGTATACAAGTTTTCAGCCCGATAGCTCAAACTTAAAGGCTTCGGTGAAAAATCCATTTTTTCATAAGGGGTTAGTATAGCAAAACTTTGGGAAATCTTTGTTGGGCCATAACTCAAAAACTAAGGGCTAAAACGTTCTGAAACCTATTTATTCGGATTCAGCATCCCTTAAAGCATAAGTATACAAGTTTTCAGCCCGATAGCTCAAACTTAAAGTTTTCGGTGAAAAATCCATTTTTTCAAAAGGGGGTACCCTTTTAAAACTTTGGGAAATCTTTGTCGGGCCATAACTTAAAAACTAAGGGCTAAAGCGTTCTGAAACCTATTTATTCGGATTCAGCATCCCTTAAAGCATAAGTATACAAGTTTTCAGCCCGATAGCTCAAACTTAAAGGTTTCGGTGAAAAATCCATTTTTTCATAAGGGGTTAGTATAGCAAAACTTTGGGAAATCTTTGTAGGGCCATAACTCAAAAACTAAGGGCTAAAACGTTCTGAAACCTATTTATTCGGATTCAGCATCCCTTAAAGCATAAGTATACAAGTTTTCAGCCCGATAGCTCAAACTTAAAGGTTTCGGTGAAAAATCCATTTTTTCATAAGGGGTTAGTATAGCAAAACTTTGGGATATCTTTGTCGGGCCATAACTCAAAAACTAAGGGCTAAAACGTTCTGAAACCTATTTATTCGGATTCAGCATCCCTTAAAGCATAAGTATACAAGTTTTCAGCCCGATAGCTCAAACTTAAAGGTTTCGGTGAAAAATCCAATTTTTCATAAGGGGTTAGTATAGCAAAACTTTGGGAAATCTTTGTCGGGCCATAACTCAAAAACTAAGGGCTAAAACGTTCTGAAACCTATTTATTCGGATTCAGCATCCCTTAAAGCATAAGTATACAAGTTTTCAGCCCGATAGCTCAAACTTAAAGGTTTCGGTGAAAAATCCATTTTTTCATAAGGGGTTAGTATAGCAAAACTTTGGGAAATCTTTGTTGGGCCATAACTCAAAAACTAAGGGCTAAAACGTTCTGAAACCTATTTATTCGGATTCAGCATCCCTTAAAGCATAAGTATACAAGTTTTCAGCCCGATAGCTCAAACTTAAAGTTTTCGGTGAAAAATCCATTTTTTCAAAAGGGGGTACCCTTTTAAAACTTTGGGAAATCTTTGTCGGGCCATAACTTAAAAACTAAGGGCTAAAACGTTCTGAAACCTATTTATTCGGATTCAGCATCCCTTAAAGCATAAGTATACAAGTTTTCAGCCCGATAGCTCAAACTTAAAGGTTTCGGTGAAAAATCCATTTTTTCATAAGGGGTTAGTATAGCAAAACTTTGGGAAATCTTTGTTGGGCCATAACTCAAAAACTAAGGGCTAAAACGTTCTGAAACCTATTTATTCGGATTCAGCATCCCTTAAAGCATAAGTATACAAGTTTTCAGCCCGATAGCTCAAACTTAAAGTTTTCGGTGAAAAATCCATTTTTTCAAAAGGGGGTACCCTTTTAAAACTTTGGGAAATCTTTGTCGGGCCATAACTTAAAAACTAAGGGCTAAAACGTTCTGAAACCTATTTATTCGGATTCAGCATCCCTTAAAGCATAAGTATACAAGTTTTCAGCCCGATAGCTCAAACTTAAAGGTTTCGGTGAAAAATCCAATTTTTCATAAGGGGTTAGTATAGCAAAACTTTGGGAAATCTTTGTCGGGCCATAACTCAAAAACTAAGGGCTAAAACGTTCTGAAACCGATTTATTCGGATTCAGCATCCCTTAAAGCATAAGTATACAAGTTTTCAGCCCGATAGCTCAAACTTAAAGTTTTCGGTGAAAAATCCACTTTTTCAAAAGGGGGTACCCTTTTAAAACTTTGGGAAATCTTTGTCGGGCCATAACTTAAAAACTGAGGGCTAAAACGTTCTGAAACCTATTTATTCGGATTCAGCATCCCTTAAAGCATAAGTATACAAGTTTTCAGCCCGATAGCTCAAACTTAAAGGTTTCGGTGAAAAATCCATTTTTTCATAAGGGGTTAGTATAGCAAAACTTTGGGAAATCTTTGTTGGGCCATAACTCAAAAACTAAGGGCTAAAACGTTCTGAAACCTATTTATTCGGATTCAGCATCCCTTAAAGCATAAGTATACAAGTTTTCAGCCCGATAGCTCAAACTTAAAGGTTTCGGTGAAAAATCCATTTTTTCAAAAGGGGGTACCCTTTTAAAACTTTGGGAAATCTTTGTTGGGCCATAACTTAAAAACTAAGGGCTAAAACGTTCTGAAACCTATTTATTCGGATTCAGCATCCCTTAAAGCATAAGTATACAAGTTTTCAGCCTGATAGCTCAAACTTAAAGGTTTCGGTGAAAAATCCATTTTTTCATAAGGGGTTAGTATAGCAAAACTTTGGGAAATCTTTGTAGGGCCATAACTCAAAAACTAAGGGCTAAAACGTTCTGAAACCTATTTATTCGGATTCAGCATCCCTTAAAGCATAAGTATACAAGTTTTCAGCCCGATAGCTCAAACTTAAAGGTTTCGGTGAAAAATCCAATTTTTCATAAGGGGTTAGTATAGCAAAACTTTGGGAAATCTTTGTCGGGCCATAACTCAAAAACTAAGGGCTAAAACGTTCTGAAACCTATTTATTCGGATTCAGCATCCCTTAAAGAATAAGTATACAAGTTTTCAGCCCGATAGCTCAAACTTAAAGTTTTCGGTGAAAAATCCATTTTTTCAAAAGGGGGTACCCTTTTAAAACTTTGGGAAATCTTTGTCGGGCCATAACTTAAAAACTAAGGGCTAAAACGTTCTGAAACCTATTTATTCGGATTCAGCATCCCTTAAAGCATAAGTATACAAGTTTTCAGCCCGATAGCTCAAACTTAAAGGTTTCGGTGAAAAATCCATTTTTTCATAAGGGGTTAGTATAGCAAAACTTTGGGAAATCTTTGTTGGGCCATAACTCAAAAACTAAGGGCTAAAACGTTCTGAAACCTATTTATTCGGATTCAGCATCCCTTAAAGCATAAGTATACAAGTTTTCAGCCCGATAGCTCAAACTTAAAGTTTTCGGTGAAAAATCCATTTTTTCAAAAGGGGGTACCCTTTTAAAACTTTGGGAAATCTATGTCGGGCCATAACCTAAAAACTAAGGGCTAAAGCGTTCTGAAACCTATTTATTCGGATTCAGCATCCCTTAAAGCATAAGTATACAAGTTTTCAGCCCGATAGCTCAAACTTAAAGGTTTCGGTGAAAAATCCATTTTTTCATAAGGGGTTAGTATAGCAAAACTTTGGGAAATCTTTGTAGGGCCATAACTCAAAAACTAAGGGCTAAAACGTTCTGAAACCTATTTATTCGGATTCAGCATCCCTTAAAGCATAAGTATACAAGTTTTCAGCCCGATAGCTCAAACTTAAAGGTTTCGGTGAAAAATCCATTTTTTCATAAGGGGTTAGTATAGCAAAACTTTGGGAAATCTTTGTTGGGCCATAACTCAAAAACTAAGGGCTAAAACGTTCTGAAACCTATTTATTCGGATTCAGCATCCCTTAAAGCATAAGTATACAAGTTTTCAGCCCGATAGCTCAAACTTAAAGGTTTCGGTGAAAAATCCAATTTTTCATAAGGGGTTAGTATAGCAAAACTTTGGGAAATCTTTGTCGGGCCATAACTCAAAAACTAAGGGCTAAAACGTTCTGAAACCTATTTATTCGGATTCAGCATCCCTTAAAGCATAAGTATACAAGTTTTCAGCCCGATAGCTCAAACTTAAAGTTTTCGGTGAAAAATCCATTTTTTCAAAAGGGGGTACCCTTTTAAAACTTTGGGAAATCTTTGTCGGGCCATAACTTAAAAACTAAGGGCTAAAACGTTCTGAAACCTATTTATTCGGATTCAGCATCCCTGAAAGCATAAGTATACAAGTTTTCAGCCTGATAGCTCAAACTTAAAGGTTTCGGTGAAAAATCCATTTTTTCATAAGGGGTTAGTATAGCAAAACTTTGGGAAATCTTTGTCGGGCCATAACTCAAAAACTAAGGGCTAAAACGTTCTGAAACCTATTTATTCGGATTCAGCATCCCTTAAAGCATAAGTATACAAGTTTTCAGCCCGATAGCTCAAACTTAAAGGTTTCGGTGAAAAATCCAATTTTTCATAAGGGGTTAGTATAGCAAAACTTTGGGAAATCTTTGTCGGGCCATAACTCAAAAACTAAGGGCTAAAACGTTCTGAAACCTATTTCTTCGGATTCAGCATCCCTTAAAGCATAAGTACACAAGTTTTCAGCCCGATAGCTCAAACTTAAAGGGTTCGGTGAAAAATCCATTTTTTCATAAGGGGTTAGTATAGCAAAACTTTGGGAAATCTCTCTCGGGCCATAACTCAAAAACTAAGGGCTAAAACGTTCTGAAACCTATTTATTCGGATTCAGCATCCCTTAAAGCATAAGTATACAAGTTTTCAGCCCGATAGCTCAAACTTAAAGGTTTCGGTGAAAAATCCATTTTTTCATAAGGGGTTAGTATAGCAAAACTTTGGGAAATCTTTGTTGGGCCATAACTCAAAAACTAAGGGCTAAAACGTTCTGAAACCTATTTATTCGGATTCAGCATCCCTTAAAGCATAAGTATACAAGTTTTCAGCCCGATAGCTCAAACTTAAAGTTTTCGGTGAAAAATCCATTTTTTCAAAAGGGGGTACCCTTTTAAAACTTTGGGAAATCTTTGTCGGGCCATAACTTAAAAACTAAGGGCTAAAACGTTCTGAAACCTATTTATTCGGATTCAGCATCCCTTAAAGCATAAGTATACAAGTTTTCAGCCCGATAGCTCAAACTTAAAGGTTTCGGTGAAAAATCCATTTTTTCATAAGGGGTTAGTATAGCAAAACTTTGGGAAATCTTTGTAGGGCCATAACTCAAAAAATAATGGCTAAAACGTTCTGAAACCTATTTATTCCGATTCAGCATCCCTTAAAGCATAAGTATACAAGTTTTCAGCCCGATAGCTCAAACTTAAAGTTTTCGGTGAAAAATCCATTTTTTCATAAGGGGGTACCCTTTTAAAACTTTGGGAAATCTTTGTCGGGCCATAACTCAAAAACTAAGGGCTAAAACGTTCTGAAACCTATTTATTCGGATTCAGCATCCCTTAAAGCATAAGTATACAAGTTTTCAGCCCGATAGCTCAAACTTAAAGGTTCCGGTGAAAAATCCATTTTTTCATAAGGGGTTAGTATAGCAAAACTTTGGGAAATCTTTGTAGGGCCATAACTCAAAAACTAAGGGCTAAAACGTTCTGAAACCTATTTATTCGGATTCAGCATCCCTTAAAGCATAAGTATACAAGTTTTCAGCCCGATAGCTCAAACTTAAAGGTTTCGGTGAAAAATCCATTTTTTCATAAGGGGTTAGTATAGCAAAACTTTGGGAAATCTTTGTCGGGCCATAACTCAAAAACTAAGGGCTAAAACGTTCTGAAACCTATTTATTCGGATTCAGCATCCCTTAAAGCATAAGTATACAAGTTTTCAGCCCGATAGCTCAAACTTAAAGTTTTCGGTGAAAAATCCATTTTTTCAAAAGGGGGTACCCTTTTAAAACTTTGGGAAATCTTTGTTGGGCCATAACTTAAAAACTAAGGGCTAAAACGTTCTGAAACCTATTTATTCGGATTCAGCATCCCTTAAAGCATAAGTATACAAGTTTTCAGCCTGATAGCTCAAACTTAAAGGTTTCGGTGAAAAATCCATTTTTTCATAAGGGGTTAGTATAGCAAAACTTTGGGAAATCTTTGTAGGGCCATAACTCAAAAACTAAGGGCTAAAACGTTCTGAAACCTATTTATTCGGATTCAGCATCCCTTAAAGCATAAGTATACAAGTTTTCAGCCCGATAGCTCAAACTTAAAGGTTTCGGTGAAAAATCCAATTTTTCATAAGGGGTTAGTATAGCAAAACTTTGGGAAATCTTTGTCGGGCCATAACTCAAAAACTAAGGGCTAAAACGTTCTGAAACCTATTTATTCGGATTCAGCATCCCTTAAAGCATAAGTATACAAGTTTTCAGCCCGATAGCTCAAACTTAAAGTTTTCGGTGAAAAATCCATTTTTTCAAAAGGGGGTACCCTTTTAAAACTTTGGGAAATCTTTGTCGGGCCATAACTTAAAAACTAAGGGCTAAAACGTTCTGAAACCTATTTATTCGGATTCAGCATCCCTTAAAGCATAAGTATACAAGTTTTCAGCCCGATAGCTCAAACTTAAAGGTTTCGGTGAAAAATCCATTTTTTCATAAGGGGTTAGTATAGCAAAACTTTGGGAAATCTTTGTAGGGCCATAACTCAAAAACTAAGGGCTAAAACGTTCTGAAACCTATTTATTCGGATTCAGCATCCCTTAAAGCATAAGTATACAAGTTTTCAGCCCGATAGCTCAAACTTAAAGTTTTCGGTGAAAAATCCATTTTTTCAAAAGGGGGTACCCTTTTAAAACTTTGGGAAATCTTTGTCGGGCCATAACTTAAAAACTAAGGGCTAAAACGTTCTGAAACCTATTTATTCGGATTCAGCATCCCTTAAAGCATAAGTATACAAGTTTTCAGCCCGATAGCTCAAACTTAAAGGTTTCGGTGAAAAATCCAATTTTTCATAAGGGGTTAGTATAGCAAAACTTTGAGAAATCTTTGTCGGGCCATAACTCAAAAACTAAGGGCTAAAACGTTCTGAAACCTATTTATTCGGATTCAGCATCCCTTAAAGCATAAGTATACAAGTTTTCAGCCCGATAGCTCAAACTTAAAGGTTTCGGTGAAAAATCCATTTTTTCATAAGGGGTTAGTATAGCAAAACTTTGGGAAATCTTTGTTGGGCCATAACTCAAAAACTAAGGGCTAAAACGTTCTGAAACCTATTTATTCGGATTCAGCATCCCTTAAAGCATAAGTATACAAGTTTTCAGCCCGATAGCTCAAACTTAAAGGTTTCGGTGAAAAATCCATTTTTTCATAAGGGGTTAGTATAGCAAAACTTTGGGAAATCTTTGTAGGGCCATAACTCAAAAACTAAGGGCTAAAACGTTCTGAAACCTATTTATTCGGATTCAGCATCCCTTAAAGCATAAGTATACAAGTTTTCAGCCCGATAGCTCAAACTTAAAGGTTTCGGTGAAAAATCCAATTTTTCATAAGGGGTTAGTATAGCAAAACTTTGGGAAATCTTTGTTGGGCCATAACTCAAAAACTAAGGCCTAAAACGTTCTGAAACCTATTTATTCGGATTCAGCATCCCTTAAAGCATAAGTATACAAGTTTTCAGCCCGATAGCTCAAACTTAAAGTTTTCGGTGAAAAATCCATTTTTTCAAAAGGGGGTACCCTTTTAAAACTTTGGGAAATCTTTGTCGGGCCATAACTTAAAAACTAAGGGCTAAAACGTTCTGAAACCGATTTATTCGGATTCAGCATCCCTTAAAGCATAAGTATACAAGTTTTCAGCCCGATAGCTCAAACTTAAAGTTTTCGGTGAAAAATCCACTTTTTCAAAAGGGGGTACCCTTTTAAAACTTTGGGAAATCTTTGTCGGGCCATAACTTAAAAACTGAGGGCTAAAACGTTCTGAAACCGATTTATTCGGATTCAGCATCCCTTAAAGCATAAGTATACAAGTTTTCAGCCCGATAGCTCAAACTTAAAGTTTTCGGTGAAAAATCCATTTTTTCAAAAGGGGGTACCCTTTTAAAACTTTGGGAAATCTTTGTCGGGCCATAACTTAAAAACTGAGGGCTAAAACGTTCTGAAACCTATTTATTCGGATTCAGCATCCCTTAAAGCATAAGTATACAAGTTTTCAGCCCGATAGCTCAAACTTAAAGGTTTCGGTGAAAAATCCAATTTTTCATAAGGGGTTAGTATAGCAAAACTTTGGGAAATCTTTGTCGGGCCATAACTCAAAAACTAAGGGCTAAAACGTTCTGAAACCTATTTATTCGGATTCAGCATCCCTTAAAGCATAAGTACACAAGTTTTCAGCCCGATAGCTCAAACTTAAAGGTTTCGGTGAAAAATCCATTTTTTCATAAGGGGTTAGTATAGCAAAACTTTGGGAAATCTTTGTAGGGCCATAACTCAAAAACTAAGGGCTAAAACGTTTTGAAACCTATTTATTCGGATTCAGCATCCCTTAAAGCATAAGTATACAAGTTTTCAGCCCGATAGCTCAAACTTAAAGGTTTCGGTGAAAAATCCAATTTTTCATAAGGGGTTAGTATAGCAAAACTTTGGGAAATCTTTGTCGGGCCATAACTCAAAAACTAAGGGCTAAAACGTTCTGAAACCTATTTATTCGGATTCAGCATCCCTTAAAGCATAAGTATACAAGTTTTCAGCCCGATAGCTCAAACTTAAAGTTTTCGGTGAAAAATCCATTTTTTCAAAAGGGGGTACCCTTTTAAAACTTTGGGAAATCTTTGTTGGGCCATAACTTAAAAACTAAGGGCTAAAACGTTCTGAAACCTATTTATTCGGATTCAGCATCCCTTAAAGCATAAGTATACAAGTTTTCAGCCTGATAGCTCAAACTTAAAGGTTTCGGTGAAAAATCCATTTTTTCATAAGGGGTTAGTATAGCAAAACTTTGGGAAATCTTTGTAGGGCCATAACTCAAAAACTAAGGGCTAAAACGTTCTGAAACCTATTTATTCGGATTCAGCATCCCTTAAAGCATAAGTATACAAGTTTTCAGCCCGATAGCTCAAACTTAAAGGTTTCGGTGAAAAATCCAATTTTTCATAAGGGGTTAGTATAGCAAAACTTTGGGAAATCTTTGTCGGGCCATAACTCAAAAACTAAGGGCTAAAACGTTCTGAAACCTATTTATTCGGATTCAGCATCCCTTAAAGCATAAGTACACAAGTTTTCAGCCCGATAGCTCAAACTTAAAGGGTTCGGTGAAAAATCGATTTTTTCATAAGGGGTTAGTATAGCAAAACTTTGGGAAATCTCTCTCGGGCCATAACTCAAAATCTAAGGGCTAAAACGTTCTGAAACCTATTTATTCGGATTCAGCATCCCTTAAAGAATAAGTATACAAGTTTTCAGCCCGATAGCTCAAACTTAAAGTTTTCGGTGAAAAATCCATTTTTTCAAAAGGGGGTACCCTTTTAAAACTTTGGGAAATCTTTGTCGGGCCATAACTTAAAAACTAAGGGCTAAAACGTTCTGAAACCTATTTATTCGGATTCAGCATCCCTTAAAGCATAAGTATACAAGTTTTCAGCCCGATAGCTCAAACTTAAAGTTTTCGGTGAAAAATCCATTTTTTCAAAAGGGGGTACCCTTTTAAAACTTTGGGAAATCTTTGTCGGGCCATAACTTAAAAACTAAGGGCTAAAACGTTCTGAAACCTATTTATTCGGATTCAGCATCCCTTAAAGCATAAGTATACAAGTTTTCAGCCCCATAGCTCAAACTTAAAGGTTTCGGTGAAAAATCCATTTTTTTCATAAGGGGTTAGTATAGCAAAACTTTGGGAAATTTTTGTTGGGCCATAACTCAAAAACTAAGGGCTAAAACGTTCTGAAACCTATTTATTCGGATTCAGCATCCCTTAAAGCATAAGTATACAAGTTTTCAGCCCGATAGCTCAAACTTAAAGTTTTCGGTGAAAAATCCATTTTTTCAAAAGGGGGTACCCTTTTAAAACTTTGGGAAATCTTTGTCGGGCCATAACTTAAAAACTAAGGGCTAAAACGTTCTGAAACCTATTTATTCGGATTCAGCATCCCTTAAAGCATAAGTATACAAGTTTTCAGCCCGATAGCTCAAACTTAAAAGTTTCGGTGACAAATCCATTTTTTCATAAGGGGTTAGTATAGCAAAACTTTGGGAAATCTTTGTTGGGCCATAACTCAAAAACTAAGGGCTAAAACGTTCTGAAACCTATTTATTCGGATTCAGCATCCCTTAAAGCATAAGTATACAAGTTTTCAGCCCGATAGCTCAAACTTAAAGTTTTCGGTGAAAAATCCACTTTTTCAAAAGGGGGTACCCTTTTAAAACTTTGGGAAATCTTTGTCGGGCCATAACTTAAAAACTGAGGGCTAAAACGTTCTGAAACCTATTTATTCGGATTCAGCATCCCTTAAAGCATAAGTACACAAGTTTTCAGCCCGATAGCTCAAACTTAAAGGGTTCGGTGAAAAATCGATTTTTTCATAAGGGGTTAGTATAGCAAAACTTTGGGAAATCTCTCTCGGGCCATAACTCAAAATCTAAGGGCTAAAACGTTCTGAAACCTATTTATTCGGATTCAGCATCCCTTAAAGAATAAGTATACAAGTTTTCAGCCCGATAGCTCAAACTTAAAGTTTTCGGTGAAAAATCCACTTTTTCAAAAGGGGGTACCCTTTTAAAACTTTGGGAAATCTTTGTCGGGCCATAACTTAAAAACTGAGGGCTAAAACGTTCTGAAACCTATTTATTCGGATTCAGCATCCCTTAAAGCATAAGTATACAAGTTTTCAGCCCGATAGCTCAAACTTAAAGGTTTCGGTGAAAAATCCATTTTTTCATAAGGGGTTAGTATAGCAAAACTTTGGGAAATCTTTGTTGGGCCATAACTCAAAAACTAAGGGCTAAAACGTTCTGAAACCTATTTATTCGGATTCAGCATCCCTTAAAGCATAAGTATACAAGTTTTCAGCCCGATAGCTCAAACTTAAAGGTTTCGGTGAAAAATCCAATTTTTCATAAGGGGTTAGTATAGCAAAACTTTGGGAAATCTTTGTCGGGCCATAACTCAAAAACTAAGGGCTAAAACGTTCTGAAACCTATTTATTCGGATTCAGCATCCCTTAAAGCATAAGTATACAAGTTTTCAGCCCGATAGCTCAAACTTAAAGGTTTCGGTGAAAAATCCAATTTTTCATAAGGGGTTAGTATAGCAAAACTTTGGGAAATCTTTGTCGGGCCATAACTCAAAAACTAAGGGCTAAAACGTTCTGAAACCGATTTATTCGGATTCAGCATCCCTTAAAGCATAAGTATACAAGTTTTCAGCCCGATAGCTCAAACTTAAAGTTTTCGGTGAAAAATCCATTTTTTCAAAAGGGGGTACCCTTTTAAAACTTTGGGAAATCTTTGTCGGGCCATAACTTAAAAACTGGGGGCTAAAACGTTCTGAAACCTATTTATTCGGATTCAGCATCCCTTAAAGCATAAGTATACAAGTTTTCAGCCCGATAGCTCAAACTTAAAGGTTTCGGTGAAAAATCCATTTTTTCATAAGGGGTTAGTATAGCAAAACTTTGGGAAATCTTTGTTGGGCCATAACTCAAAAACTAAGGGCTAAAACGTTCTGAAACCTATTTATTCGGATTCAGCATCCCTTAAAGCATAAGTATACAAGTTTTCAGCCCGATAGCTCAAACTTAAAGGTTTCGGTGAAAAATCCAATTTTTCATAAGGGGTTAGTATAGCAAAACTTTGGGAAATCTTTGTCGGGCCATAACTCAAAAACTAAGGGCTAAAACGTTCTGAAACCTATTTATTCGGATTCAGCATCCCTTAAAGCATAAGTATACAAGTTTTCAGCCCGATAGCTCAAACTTAAAGTTTTCGGTGAAAAATCCATTTTTTCAAAAGGGGGTACCCTTTTAAAACTTTGGGAAATCTTTGTTGGGCCATAACTCAAAAACTAAGGGCTAAAACGTTCTGAAACCTATTTATTCGGATTCAGCATCCCTTAAAGCATAAGTATACAAGTTTTCAGCCCGATAGCTCAAACTTAAAGGTTTCGGTGAAAAATCCATTTTTTCATAAGGGGTTAGTATAGCAAAACTTTGGGAAATCTTTGTTGGGCCATAACTCAAAAACTAAGGGCTAAAACGTTCTGAAACCTATTTATTCGGATTCAGCATCCCTTAAAGCATAAGTATACAAGTTTTCAGCCCGATAGCTCAAACTTAAAGGTTTCGGTGAAAAATCCATTTTTTCATAAGGGGTTAGTATAGCAAAACTTTGGGAAATCTTTGTTGGGCCATAACTCAAAAACTAAGGGCTAAAACGTTCTGAAACCTATTTATTCGGATTCAGCATCCCTTAAAGCATAAGTATACAAGTTTTCAGCCCGATAGCTCAAACTTAAAGGTTTCGGTGAAAAATCCAATTTTTCATAAGGGGTTAGTATAGCAAAACTTTGGGAAATCTTTGTTGGGCCATAACTCAAAAACTAAGGGCTAAAACGTTCTGAAACCTATTTATTCGGATTCAGCATCCCTTAAAGCATAAGTATACAAGTTTTCAGCCCGATAGCTCAAACCTAAAGGTTTCGGTGAAAAATCCAATTTTTCATAAGGGGTTAGTATAGCAAAACTTTGGGAAATCTTTGTCGGGCCATAACTCAAAAACTAAGGGCTAAAACGTTCTGAAACCTATTTATTCGGATTGAGCATCCCTTAAAGCATAAGTATACAAGTTTTCAGCCCGATAGCTCAAACTTAAAGGTTTCGGTGAAAAATCCATTTTTTCATAAGGGGTTAGTATAGCAAAACTTTGGGAAATCTTTGTTGGGCCATAACTCAAAAACTAAGGGCTAAAACGTTCTGAAACCTATTTATTCGGATTCAGCATCCCTTAAAGCATAAGTATACAAGTTTTCAGCCCGATAGCTCAAACTTAAAGGTTTCGGTGAAAAATCCATTTTTTCATAAGGGGTTAGTATAGCAAAACTTTGGGAAATCTTCGTAGGGCCATAACTCAAAAACTAAGGGCTAAAACGTTCTGAAACCTATTTATTCGGATTCAGCATCCCTTAAAGCATAAGTATACAAGTTTTCAGCCCGATAGCTCAAACTTAAAGGTTTCGGTGAAAAATCCATTTTTTCATAAGGGGTTAGTATAGCAAAACTTTGGAAAATCTTTGTTGGGCCATAACTCAAAAACTAAGGGCTGAAACGTTCTGAAACCTATTTATTCGGATTCAGCATCCCTTAAAGCATACGTATACAAGTTTTCAGCCCGATAGCTCAAACTTAAAGTTTTCGGTGAAAAATCCATTTTTTCAAAAGGGGGTACCCTTTTAAAACTTTGGGAAATCTTTGTCGGGCCATAACTCAAAAACTAAGGGCTAAAACGTTCTGAAACCTATTTATTCGGATTCAGCATCCCTTAAAGCATAAGTATACAAGTTTTCAGCCCGATAGCTCAAACTTAAAGGTTTCGGTGAAAAATCCATTTTTTCATAAGGGGTTAGTATAGCAAAACTTTGGAAAATCTTTGTTGGGCCATAACTCAAAAACTAAGGGCTAAAACGTTCTGAAACCTATTTATTCGGATTCAGCATCCCTTAAAGCATAAGTATACAAGTTTTCAGCCCGATAGCTCAAACTTAAAGGTTTCGGTGAAAAATCCATTTTTTCATAAGGGGTTAGTATAGCAAAACTTTGGAAAATCTTTGTTGGGCCATAACTCAAAAACTAAGGGCTGAAACGTTCTGAAACCTATTTATTCGGATTCAGCATCCCTTTAAGCATACGTATACAAGTTTTCAGCCCGATAGCTCAAACTTAAAGGTTTCGGTGAAAAATCCATTTTTTCATAAGGGGTTAGTATAGCAAAACTTTGGAAAATCTTTGTTGGGCCATAACTCAAAAACTAAGGGCTGAAACGTTCTGAAACCTATTTATTCGGATTCAGCATCCCTTAAAGCATACGTATACAAGTTTTCAGCCCGATAGCTCAAACTTAAAGGTTTCGGTGAAAAATCCATTTTTTCATAAGGGGTTAGTATAGCAAAACTTTGGAAAATCTTTGTTGGGCCATAACTCAAAAACTAAGGGCTGAAACGTTCTGAAACCTATTTATTCGGATTCAGCATCCCTTAAAGCATACGTATACAAGTTTTCAGCCCGATAGCTCAAACTTAAAGGTTTCGGTGAAAAATCCATTTTTTCATAAGGGGTTAGTATAGCAAAACTTTGGGAAATCTTTGTTGGGCCATAACTCAAAAACTAAGGGCTAAAACGTTCTGAAACCTATTTATTCGGATTCAGCATCCCTTAAAGCATAAGTATACAAGTTTTCAGCCCGATAGCTCAAACTTAAAGGTTTCGGTGAAAAATCCATTTTTTCATAAGGGGTTAGTATGGCAAAACTTTGGAAAATCTTTGTTGGGCCATAACTCAAAAACTAAGGGCTAAAACGTTCTGAAACCTATTTATTCGGATTCAGCATCCCTTAAAGCATAAGTATACAAGTTTTCAGCTCGATAGCTCAAACTTAAAGGTTTCGGTGAAAAATCCATTTTTTCATAAGGGGTTAGTATAGCAAAACTTTGGAAAATCTTTGTTGGGCCATAACTCAAAAACTAAGGGCTGAAACGTTCTGAAACCTATTTATTCGGATTCAGCATCCCTTTAAGCATACGTATACAAGTTTTCAGCCCGATAGCTCAAACTTAAAGGTTTCGGTGAAAAATCCATTTTTTCATAAGGGGTTAGTATAGCAAAACTTTGGAAAATCTTTGTTGGGCCATAACTCAAAAACTAAGGGCTGAAACGTTCTGAAACCTATTTATTCGGATTCAGCATCCCTTTAAGCATACGTATACAAGTTTTCAGCCCGATAGCTCAAACTTAAAGGTTTCGGTGAAAAATCCATTTTTTCATAAGGGGTTAGTATAGCAAAACTTTGGGAAATCTTTGTCGGGCCATAACTCAAAAACTAAGGGCTAAAACGTTCTGAAACCTATTTATTCGGATTCAGCATCCCTTAAAGCATAAGTACACAAGTTTTCAGCCCGATAGCTCAAACTTAAAGGGTTCGGTGAAAAATCCATTTTTTCATAAGGGGTTAGTATAGCAAAACTTTGGGAAATCTTTGTCGGGCCATAACTCAAAAACTAAGGGCTAAAACGTTCTGAAACCTATTTATTCGGATTCAGCATCCCTTAAAGCATAAGTATACAAGTTTTCAGCCCGATAGCTCAAACTTAAAGGTTTCGGTGAAAAATCCATTTTTTCATAAGGGGTTAGTATAGCAAAACTTTGGGAAATCTTTGTTGGGCCATAACTCAAAAACTAAGGGCTAAAACGTTCTGAAACCTATTTATTCGGATTCAGCATCCCTTAAAGCATACGTATACAAGTTTTCAGCCCGATAGCTCAAACTTAAAGTTTTCGATGAAAAATCCATTTTTTCAAAAGGGGGTACCCTTTTAAAACTTTGGGAAATCTTTGTCGGGCCATAACTCAAAAACTAAGGGCTAAAACGTTCTGAAACCTATTTATTCGGATTCAGCATCCCTTAAAGCATAAGTACACAAGTTTTCAGCCCGATAGCTCAAACTTAAAGGGTTCGGTGAAAAATCCATTTTTTCATAAGGGGTTAGTATAGCAAAACTTTGGGAAATCTTTGTTGGGCCATAACTCAAAAACTAAGGGCTAAAACGTTCTGAAACCTATTTATTCGGATTCAGCATCCCTTAAAGCATAAGTATACAAGTTTTCAGCCCGATAGCTCAAACTTAAAGTTTTCGGTGAAAAATCCATTTTTTCAAAAGGGGGTACCCTTTTAAAACTTTGGGAAATCTTTGTCGGGCCATAACTCAAAAACTAAGGGCTAAAACGTTCTGAAACCTATTTATTCGGATTCAGCATCCCTTAAAGCATAAGTACACAAGTTTTCAGCCCGATAGCTCAAACATAAAGGTTTCGGTGAAAAATCCATTTTTTCATAAGGGGTTAGTATAGCAAAACTTTGGGAAATCTTTGTTGGGCCATAACTCAAAAACTAAGGGCTAAAACGTTCTGAAACCTATTTATTCGGATTCAGCATCCCTTAAAGCATAAGTATACAAGTTTTCAGCCCGATAGCTCAAACTTAAAGTTTTCGGTGAAAAATCCATTTTTTCAAAAGGGGGTACCCTTTTAAAACTTTGGGAAATCTTTGTCGGGCCATAACTTAAAAACTAAGGGCTAAAACGTTCTGAAACCTATTTATTCGGATTCAGCATCCCTTAAAGCATAAGTATACAAGTTTTCAGCCCGATAGCTCAAACTTAAAGGTTTCGGTGAAAAATCCATTTTTTCATAAGGGGTTGTATAGCAAAACTTTGGGAAATCTTTGTAGGGCCATAACTCAAAAACTAAGGGCTAAAACGTTCTGAAACCTATTTATTCGGATTCAGCATCCCTTAAAGCATACGTATACAAGTTTTCAGCCCGATAGCTCAAACTTAAAGTTTTCGGTGAAAAATCCATTTTTTCAAAAGGGGGTACCCTTTTAAAACTTTGGGAAATCTTTGTCGGGCCATAACTCAAAAACTAAGGGCTAAAACGTTCTGAAACCTATTTATTCGGATTCAGCATCCCTTAAAGCATAAGTACACAAGTTTTCAGCCCGATAGCTCAAACTTAAAGGGTTCGGTGAAAAATCCATTTTTTCATAAGGGGTTAGTATAGCAAAACTTTGGGAAATCTTTGTTGGGCCATAACTCAAAAACTAAGCGCTAAAACGTTCTGAAACCTATTTATTCGGATTCAGCATCCCTTAAAGCATAAGTATACAAGTTTTCAGCCCGATAGCTCAAACTTAAAGTTTTCAGTGAAAAATCCATTTTTTCAAAAGGGGGTACCCTTTTAAAACTTTGGGAAATCTTTGTCGGGCCATAACTCAAAAACTAAGGGCTAAAACGTTCTGAAACCTATTTATTCGGATTCAGCATCCCTTAAAGCATAAGTACAGAAGTTTTCAGCCCGATAGCTCAAACATAAAGGTTTCGGTGAAAAATCCATTTTTTCATAAGGGGTTAGTATAGCAAAACTTTGGGAAATCTTTGTTGGGCCATAACTCAAAAACTAAGGGCTATAACGTTCTGAAACCTATTTATTCGGATTCAGCATCCCTTAAAGCATAAGTATACAAGTTTTCAGCCCGATAGCTCAAACTTAAAGGTTTCGGTGAAAAATCCATTTTTTCATAAGGGGGTTGTATAGCAAAACTTTGGGAAATCTTTGTAGGGCCATAACTCAAAAACTAAGGGCTAAAACGTTCTGAAACCTATTTATTCGGATTCAGCATCCCTTAAAGCATACGTATACAAGTTTTCAGCCCGATAGCTCAAACTTAAAGTTTTCGGTGAAAAATCCATTTTTTCAAAAGGGGGTACCCTTTTAAAACTTTGGGAAATCTTTGTCGGGCCATAACTCAAAAACTAAGGGCTAAAACGTTCTGAAACCTATTTATTCGGATTCAGCATCCCTTAAAGCATAAGTACACAAGTTTTCAGCCCGATAGCTCAAACTTAAAGGGTTCGGTGAAAAATCCATTTTTTCATAAGGGGTTAGTATAGCAAAACTTTGGGAAATCTTTGTTGGGACATAACTCAAAAACTAAGCGCTAAAACGTTCTGAAACCTATTTATTCGGATTCAGCATCCCTTAAAGCATAAGTATACAAGTTTTCAGCCCGATAGCTCAAACTTAAAGTTTTCGGTGAAAAATCCATTTTTTCAAAAGGGGGTACCCTTTTAAAACTTTGGGAAATCTTTGTCGGGCCATAACTCAAAAACTAAGGGCTAAAACGTTCTGAAACCTATTTATTCGGATTCAGCATCCCTTAAAGCATAAGTATACAAGTTTTCAGCCCGATAGCTCAAACATAAAGGTTTCGGTGAAAAATCCATTTTTTCATAAGGGGTTAGTATAGCAAAACTTTGGGAAATCTTTGTTGGGCCATAACTCAAAAACTAAGGGCTAAAACGTTCTGAAACCTATTTATTCGGATTCAGCATCCCTTAAAGCATAAGTATACAAGTTTTCAGCCCGATAGCTCAAACTTAAAGGTTTCGGTGAAAAATCCATTTTTTCATAAGGGGGTTGTATAGCAAAACTTTGGGAAATCTTTGTAGGGACATAACTCAAAAACTAAGGGCTAAAACGTTCTGAAACCTATTTATTCGGATTCAGCATCCCTTAAAGCATACGTATACAAGTTTTCAGCCCGATAGCTCAAACTTAAAGTTTTCGGTGAAAAATCCATTTTTTCAAAAGGGGGTACCCTTTTAAAACTTTGGGAAATCTTTGTTGGGCCATAACTCAAAAACTAAGCGCTAAAACGTTCTGAAACCTATTTATTCGGATTCAGCATCCCTTAAAGCATACGTATACAAGTTTTCAGCCCGATAGCTCAAACTTAAAGTTTTCGGTGAAAAATCCATTTTTTCAAAAGGGGGTACCCTTTTAAAACTTTGGGAAATCTTTGTCGGGCCATAACTTAAAAACTAAGGGCTAAAACGTTCTGAAACCTATTTATTCGGATTCAGCATCCCTTAAAGCATAAGTATACAAGTTTTCAGCCCGATAGCTCAAACTTAAAGGTTTCGGTGAAAAATAAATTTTTTCATAAGGGGTTAGTATAGCAAAACTTTGGGAAATCTTTGTCGGGCCATAACTCAAAAACTAAGGGCTAAAACGTTCTGAAACCTATTTATTCGGATTCAGCATCCCTTAAAGCATAAGTATACAAGTTTTCAGCCCGATAGCTCAAACTTAAAGTTTTCGGTGAAAAATCCATTTTTTCAAAAGGGGGTACCCTTTTAAAACTTTGGGAAATCTTTGTCGGGCCATAACTTAAAAACTAAGGGCTAAAACGTTCTGAAACCTATTTATTCGGATTCAGCATCCGTTAAAGCATAAGTATACAAGTTTTCAGCCCGATAGCTCAAACTTAAAGGTTTCGGTGAAAAATCCATTTTTTCATAAGGGGTTAGTATAGCAAAACTTTGGGAAATCTCTCTCGGGCCATAACTCAAAAACTAAGGGCTAAAACGTTCTGAAACCTATTTATTCGGATTCAGCATCCCTTAAAGCATAAGTATACAAGTTTTCAGCCCGATAGCTCAAACTTAAAGGTTTCGGTGAAAAATCCAATTTTTCATAAGGGGTTAGTATAGCAAAACTTTGGGAAATCTTTGTCGGGCCATAACTCAAAAACTAAGGGCTAAAACGTTCTGAAACCTATTTATTCGGATTCAGCATCCCTTAAAGCATAAGTATACAAGTTTTCAGCCCGATAGCTCAAACTTAAAGTTTTCGGTGAAAAATCCATTTTTTCAAAAGGGGGTACCCTTTTAAAACTTTGGGAAATCTTTGTCGGGCCATAACTTAAAAACTAAGGGCTAAAACGTTCTGAAACCTATTTATTCGGATTCAGCATCCCTTAAAGCATAAGTACACAAGTTTTCAGCCCGATAGCTCAAACTTAAAGTTTTCGGTGAAAAATCCATTTTTTCAAAAGGGGGTACCCTTTTAAAACTTTGGGAAATCTTTGTCGGGCCATAACTTAAAAACTAAGGGCTAAAACGTTCTGAAACCTATTTATTCGGATTCAGCATCCCTTAAAGCATAAGTACACAAGTTTTCAGCCCGATAGCTCAAACATAAAGGTTTCGGTGAAAAATCCATTTTTTCATAAGGGGTTAGTATAGCAAAACTTTGGGAAATCTTTGTTGGGCCATAACTCAAAAACTAAGGGCTAAAACGTTCTGAAACCTATTTATTCGGATTCAGCATCCCTTAAAGCATAGGTACACAAGTTTTCAGCCCGATAGCTCAAACTTAAAGGTTTCGGTGAAAAATCCAATTTTTCATAAGGGGTTAGTATAGCAAAACTTTGGGAAATCTTTGTCGGGCCATAACTCAAAAACTAAGGGCTAAAACGTTCTGAAACCTATTTATTCGGATTCAGCATCCCTTAAAGCATACGTATACAAGTTTTCAGCCCGATAGCTCAAACTTAAAGTTTTCGGTGAAAAATCCATTTTTTCAAAAGGGGGTACCCTTTTAAAACTTTGGGAAATCTTTGTCGGGCCATAACTTAAAAACTAAGGGCTAAAACGTTCTGAAACCTATTTATTCGGATTCAGCATCCCTTAAAGCATAAGTATACAAGTTTTCAGCCCGATAGCTCAAACTTAAAGTTTTCGGTGAAAAATAAATTTTTTCATAAGGGGTTAGTATAGCAAAACTTTGGGAAATCTTTGTCGGGCCATAACTCAAAAACTAAGGGCTAAAACGTTCTGAAACCTATTTATTCGGATTCAGCATCCCTTAAAGCATAAGTATACAAGTTTTCAGCCCGATAGCTCAAACTTAAAGTTTTCGGTGAAAAATCCATTTTTTCAAAAGGGGGTACCCTTTTAAAACTTTGGGAAATCTTTGTCGGGCCATAACTTAAAAACTAAGGGCTAAAACGTTCTGAAACCTATTTATTCGGATTCAGCATCCGTTAAAGCATAAGTATACAAGTTTTCAGCCCGATAGCTCAAACTTAAAGGTTTCGGTGAAAAATCCATTTTTCCATAAGGGGTTAGTATAGCAAAACTTTGGGAAATCTCTCTCGGGCCATAACTCAAAAACTAAGGGCTAAAACGTTCTGAAACCTATTTATTCGGATTCAGCATCCCTTAAAGCATAAGTATACAAGTTTTCAGCCCGATAGCTCAAACTTAAAGGTTTCGGTGAAAAATCCAATTTTTCATAAGGGGTTAGTATAGCAAAACTTTGGGAAATCTTTGTCGGGCCATAACTCAAAAACTAAGGGCTAAAACGTTCTGAAACCTATTTATTCGGATTCAGCATCCCTTAAAGCATAAGTATACAAGTTTTCAGCCCGATAGCTCAAACTTAAAGTTTTCGGTGAAAAATCCATTTTTTCAAAAGGGGGTACCCTTTTAAAACTTTGGGAAATCTTTGTCGGGCCATAACTTAAAAACTAAGGGCTAAAACGTTCTGAAACCTATTTATTCGGATTCAGCATCCCTTAAAGCATAAGTACACAAGTTTTCAGCCCGATAGCTCAAACTTAAAGTTTTCGGTGAAAAATCCATTTTTTCAAAAGGGGGTACCCTTTTAAAACTTTGGGAAATCTTTGTCGGGCCATAACTTAAAAACTAAGGGCTAAAACGTTCTGAAACCTATTTATTCGGATTCAGCATCCCTTAAAGCATAAGTACACAAGTTTTCAGCCCGATAGCTCAAACATAAAGGTTTCGGTGAAAAATCCATTTTTTCATAAGGGGTTAGTATAGCAAAACTTTGGGAAATCTTTGTTGGGCCATAACTCAAAAACTAAGGGCTAAAACGTTCTGAAACCTATTTATTCGGATTCAGCATCCCTTAAAGCATAGGTACACAAGTTTTCAGCCCGATAGCTCAAACTTAAAGGTTTCGGTGAAAAATCCAATTTTTCATAAGGGGTTAGTATAGCAAAACTTTGGGAAATCTTTGTCGGGCCATAACTCAAAAACTAAGGGCTAAAACGTTCTGAAACCTATTTATTCGGATTCAGCATCCCTTAAAGCATAAGTATACAAGTTTTCAGCCCGATAGCTCAAACTTAAAGTTTTCGGTGAAAAATCCATTTTTTTCAAAAGGGGGTACCCTTTTAAAACTTTGGGAAATCTTTGTCGGGCCATAACTTAAAAACTAAGGGCTAGAACGTTCTGAAACCTATTTATTCGGATTCAGCATCCCTTAAAGCATAAGTATACAAGTTTTCAGCCCGATAGCTCAAACTTAAAGGTTTCGGTGAAAAATCCATTTTTTCATAAGGGGGTTGTATAGCAAAACTTTGGGAAATCTTTGTAGGGCCATAACTCAAAAACTAAGGGCTAAAACGTTCTGAAACCTATTTATTCGGATTCAGCATCCCTTAAAGCATACGTATACAAGTTTTCAGCCCGATAGCTCAAACTTAAAGTTTTCGGTGAAAAATCCATTTTTTCAAAAGGGGGTACCCTTTTAAAACTTTGGAAAATCTTTGTCGGGCCATAACTCAAAAACTAAGGGCTAAAACGTTCTGAAACCTATTTATTCGGATTCAGCATCCCTTAAAGCATAAGTACACAAGTTTTCAGCCCGATAGCTCAAACTTAAAGGGTTCGGTGAAAAATCCATTTTTTCATAAGGGGTTAGTATAGCAAAACTTTGGGAAATCTTTGTTGGGCCATAACTCAAAAACTAAGCGCTAAAACGTTCTGAAACCTATTTATTCGGATTCATCATCCCTTAAAGCATAAGTATACAAGTTTTCAGCCCGATAGCTCAAACTTAAAGTTTTCGGTGAAAAATCCATTTTTTCAAAAGGGGGTACCCTTTTAAAACTTTGGGAAATCTTTGTCGGGCCATAACTCAAAAACGAAGGGCTAAAACGTTCTGAAACCTATTTATTCGGATTCAGCATCCCTTAAAGCATAAGTACACAAGTTTTCAGCCCGATAGCTCAAACATAAAGGTTTCGGTGAAAAATCCATTTTTTCATAAGGGGTTAGTATAGCAAAACTTTGGGAAATCTTTGTTGGGCCATAACTCAAAAACTAAGGGCTATAACGTTCTGAAACCTATTTATTCGGATTCAGCATCCCTTAAAGCATAAGTATACAAGTTTTCAGCCCGATAGCTCAAACTTAAAGGTTTCGGTGAAAAATCCATTTTTTCATAAGGGGGTTGTATAGCAAAACTTTGGGAAATCTTTGTAGGGCCATAACTCAAAAACTAAGGGCTAAAACGTTCTGAAACCTATTTATTCGGATTCAGCATCCCTTAAAGCATACGTATACAAGTTTTCTGCCCGATAGCTCAAACTTAAAGTTTTCGGTGAAAAATCCATTTTTTCAAAAGGGGGTACCCTTTTAAAACTTTGGGAAATCTTTGTCGGGCCATAACTCAAAAACTAAGGGCTAAAACGTTCTGAAACCTATTTATTCGGATTCAGCATCCCTTAAAGCATAAGTACACAAGTTTTCAGCCCGATAGCTCAAACCTAAAGGGTTCGGTGAAAAATCCATTTTTTCATAAGGGGTTAGTATAGCAAAACTTTGGGAAATCTTTGTTGGGCCATAACTCAAAAACTAAGCGCTAAAACGTTCTGAAACCTATTTATTCGGATTCAGCATCCCTTAAAGCATAAGTATACAAGTTTTCAGCCCGATAGCTCAAACTTAAAGGGTTCGGTGAAAAATCCATTTTTTCATAAGGGGTTAGTATAGCAAAACTTTGGGAAATCTTTGTTGGGCCATAACTCAAAAACTAAGGGCTAAAACGTTCTGAAACCTATTTATTCGGATTCAGCATCCCTTAAAGCATAAGTATACAAGTTTTCAGCCCGATAGCTCAAACTTAAAGGTTTCGGTGAAAAATCCATTTTTTCATAAGGGGGTTGTATAGCAAAACTTTGGGAAATCTTTGTAGGGCCATAACTCAAAAACTAAGGGCTAAAACGTTCTGAAACCTATTTATTCGGATTCAGCATCCCTTAAAGCATACGTATACAAGTTTTCAGCCCGATAGCTCAAACTTAAAGTTTTCGGTGAAAAATCCATTTTTTCAAAAGGGGGTACCCTTTTAAAACTTTGGGAAATCTTTGTCGGGCCATAACTCAAAAACTAAGGGCTAAAACGTTCTGAAACCTATTTATTCGGATTCAGCATCCCTTAAAGCATAAGTACACAAGTTTTCAGCCCGATAGCTCAAACTTAAAGGGTTCGGTGAAAAATCCATTTTTTCATAAGGGGTTAGTATAGCAAAACTTTGGGAAATCTTTGTTGGGCCATAACTCAAAAACTAAGCGCTAAAACGTTCTGAAACCTATTTATTCGGATTCAGCATCCCTTAAAGCATAAGTATACAAGTTTTCAGCCCGATAGCTCAAACTTAAAGGTTTCGGTGAAAAATCCATTTTTTCATAAGGGGGTTGTATAGCAAAACTTTGGGAAATCTTTGTAGGGCCATAACTCAAAAACTAAGGGCTAAAACGTTCTGAAACCTATTTATTCGGATTCAGCATCCCTTAAAGCATACGTATACAAGTTTTCAGCCCGATAGCTCAAACTTAAAGTTTTCGGTGAAAAATCCATTTTTTCAAAAGGGGGTACCCTTTTAAAACTTTGGGAAATCTTTGTCGGGCCATAACTCAAAAACTAAGGGCTAAAACGTTCTGAAACCTATTTATTCGGATTCAGCATCCCTTAAAGCATAAGTACACAAGTTTTCAGCCCGATAGCTCAAACTTAAAGGGTTCGGTGAAAAATCCATTTTTTCATAAGGGGTTAGTATAGCAAAACTTTGGGAAATCTTTGTTGGGCCATAACTCAAAAACTAAGGGCTAAAACGTTCTGAAACCCATTTATTCGGATTCAGCATCCCTTAAAGCATAAGTATACAAGTTTTCAGCCCGATAGCTCAAACTTAAAGGTTTCGGTGAAAAATCCATTTTTTCATAAGGGGGTTGTATAGCAAAACTTTGGGAAATCTTTGTAGGGACATAACTCAAAAACTAAGGGCTAAAACGTTCTGAAACCTATTTATTCGGATTCAGCATCCCTTAAAGCATACGTATACAAGTTTTCAGCCCGATAGCTCAAACTTAAAGTTTTCGGTGAAAAATCCATTTTTTCAAAAGGGGGTACCCTTTTAAAACTTTGGGAAATCTTTGTTGGGCCATAACTCAAAAACTAAGCGCTAAAACGTTCTGAAACCTATTTATTCGGATTCAGCATCCCTTAAAGCATAAGTACACAAGTTTTCAGCCCGATAGCTCAAACTTAAAGGGTTCGGTGAAAAATCCATTTTTTCATAAGGGGTTAGTATAGCAAAACTTTGGGAAATCTCTCTCGGGCCATAACTCAAAAACTAAGGGCTAAAACGTTCTGAAACCTATTTATTCGGATTCAGCATCCCTTAAAGCATAAGTATACAAGTTTTCAGCCCGATAGCTCAAACTTAAAGTTTTCGGTGAAAAATCCATTTTTTCAAAAGGGGGTACCCTTTTAAAACTTTGGGAAATCTTTGTCGGGCCATAACTTAAAAACTAAGGGCTAAAACGTTCTGAAACCTATTTATTCGGATTCAGCATCCCTTAAAGCATAAGTATACAAGTTTTCAGCCCGATAGCTCAAACTTAAAGGTTTCGGTGAAAAATCCATTTTTTCATAAGGGGTTAGTATAGCAAAACTTTGGGAAATCTTTGTCGGGCCATAACTCAAAAACTAAGGGCTAAAACGTTCTGAAACCTATTTATTCGGATTCAGCATCCCTTAAAGCATAAGTATACAAGTTTTCAGCCCGATAGCTCAAACTTAAAGTTTTCGGTGAAAAATCCATTTTTTCAAAAGGGGGTACCCTTTTAAAACTTTGGGAAATCTTTGTCGGGCCATAACTTAAAAATTAAGGGCTAAAACGTTCTGAAACCTATTTATTCGGATTCAGCATCCGTTAAAGCATAAGTATACAAGTTTTCAGCCCGATAGCTCAAACTTAAAGGTTTCGGTGAAAAATCCATTTTTTCATAAGGGGTTAGTATAGCAAAACTTTGGGAAATCTCTCTCGGGCCATAACTCAAAAACTAAGGGCTAAAACGTTCTGAAACCTATTTATTCGGATTCAGCATCCCTTAAAGCATAAGTATACAAGTTTTCAGCCCGATAGCTCAAACTTAAAGGTTTCGGTGAAAAATCCAATTTTTCATAAGGGGTTAGTATAGCAAAACTTTGGGAAATCTTTGTCGGGCCATAACTCAAAAACTAAGGGCTAAAACGTTCTGAAACCTATTTATTCGGATTCAGCATCCCTTAAAGCAAAGTATACAAGTTTTCAGCCCGATAGCTCAAACTTAAAGTTTTCGGTGAAAAATCCATTTTTTCAAAAGGGGTACCCTTTTAAAACTTTGGGAAATCTTTGTCCGGCCATAACTTAAAAACTAAGGGCTAAAACGTTCTGAAACCTATTTATTCGGATTCAGCATCCCTTAAAGCATAAGTATACAAGTTTTCAGCCCGATAGCTCAAACTTAAAGGTTTCGGTGAAAAATCCATTTTTTCATAAGGGGTTAGTATAGCAAAACTTTGGGAAATCTTTGTTGGGCCATAACTCAAAAACTAAGGGCTAAAACGTTCTGAAACCTATTTATTCGGATTCAGCATCCCTTAAAGCATAAGTATACAAGTTTTCAGCCCGATAGCTCAAACTTAAAGTTTTCGGTGAAAAATCCATTTTTTCAAAAGGGGGTACCCTTTTAAAACTTTGGGAAATCTTTGTCGGGCCATAACTTAAAAACTAAGGGCTAAAACGTTCTGAAACCTATTTATTCGGATTCAGCATCCCTTAAAGCATAAGTATACAAGTTTTCAGCCCGATAGCTCAAACTTAAAGGTTTCGGTGAAAAATCCATTTTTTCATAAGGGGTTAGTATAGCAAAACTTTGGGAAATCTTTGTAGGGCCATAACTCAAAAAATAATGGCTAAAACGTTCTGAAACCTATTTATTCGGATTCAGCATCCCTTAAAGCATAAGTATACAAGTTTTCAGCCCGATAGCTCAAACTTAAAGTTTTCGGTGAAAAATCCATTTTTTCATAAGGGGGTACCCTTTTAAAACTTTGGGAAATCTTTGTAGGGCCATAACTCAAAAACTAAGGGCTAAAACGTTCTGAAACCTATTTATTCGGATTCAGCATCCCTTAAAGCATAAGTATACAAGTTTTCAGCCCGATAGCTCAAACTTAAAGGTTTCGGTGAAAAATCCAATTTTTCATAAGGGGTTAGTATAGCAAAACTTTGGGAAATCTTTGTCGGGCCATAACTCAAAAACTAAGGGCTAAAACGTTCTGAAACCTATTTATTCGGATTCAGCATCCCTTAAAGCATAAGTATACAAGTTTTCAGCCCGATAGCTCAAACTTAAAGGTTTCGGTGAAAAATCCATTTTTTCATAAGGGGTTAGTATAGCAAAACTTTGGGAAATCTTTGAAGGGCCATAACTCAAAAACTAAGGGCTAAAACGTTCTGAAACCTATTTATTCGGATTCAGCATCCCTTAAAGCATAAGTATACAAGTTTTCAGCCCGATAGCTCAAACTTAAAGGTTTCGGTGAAAAATCCATTTTTTCATAAGGGGTTAGTATAGCAAAACTTTGGGAAATCTTTGTTGGGCCATAACTCAAAAACTAAGGGCTAAAACGTTCTGAAACCTATTTATTCGGATTCAGCATCCCTTAAAGCATAAGTATACAAGTTTTCAGCCCTAACTCAAACTTAAAGTTTTCGGTGAAAAATCCATTTTTTCAAAAGGGGGTACCCTTTTAAAACTTTGGGAAATATTTGTCGGGCCATAACTTAAAAACTAAGGGCTAAAACGTTCTGAAACCTATTTATTCGGATTCAGCATCCCTTAAAGCATAAGTATACAAGTTTTCAGCCCGATAGCTCAAACTTAAAGGTTTCGGTGAAAAATCCATTTTTTCATAAGGGGTTAGTATAGCAAAACTTTGGGAAATCTTTGTAGGGCCATAACTCAAAAACTAAGGGCTAAAACGTTCTGAAACCTATTTATTCGGATTCAGCATCCCTTAAAGCATAAGTATACAAGTTTTCAGCCCGATAGCTCAAACTTAAAGGTTTCGGTGAAAAATCCATTTTTTCATAAGGGGTTAGTATAGCAAAACTTTGGGAAATCTTTGTTGGGCCATAACTCAAAAACTAAGGGCTAAAACGTTCTGAAACCTATTTATTCGGATTCAGCATCCCTTAAAGCATAAGTATACAAGTTTTCAGCCCGATAGCTCAAACTTAAAGTTTTCGGTGAAAAATCCATTTTTTCAAAAGGGGGTACCCTTTTAAAACTTTGGGAAATCTTTGTTGGGCCATAACTTAAAAACTAAGGGCTAAAACGTTCTGAAACCTATTTATTCGGATTCAGCATCCCTTAAAGCATAAGTATACAAGTTTTCAGCCCGATAGCTCAAACTTAAAGGTTTCGGTGAAAAATCCATTTTTTCATAAGGGGTTAGTATAGCAAAACTTTGGGAAATCTTTGTTGGGCCATAACTCAAAAACTAGGGGCTAAAACGTTCTGAAACCTATTTATTCGGATTCAGCATCCCTTAAAGCATAAGTATACAAGTTTTCAGCCCGATAGCTCAAACTTAAAGGTTTCGGTGAAAAATCCAATTTTTCATAAGGGGTTAGTATAGCAAAACTTTGGGAAATCTTTGTCGGGCCATAATTCAAAAACTAAGGGCTAAAACGTTCTGAAACCTATTTATTCGGATTCAGCATCCCTTAAAGCATAAGTATACAAGTTTTCAGCCCGATAGCTCAAACTTAAAGGTTTCGGTGAAAAATCCATTTTTTCATAAGGGGTTAGTATAGCAAAACTTTGGGAAATCTTTGTTGGGCCATAACTCAAAAACTAAGGGCTAAAACGTTCTGAAACCTATTTATTCGGATTCAGCATCCCTTAAAGCATAAGTATACAAGTTTTCAGCCCGATAGCTCAAACTTAAAGTTTTCGGTGAAAAATCCATTTTTTCAAAAGGGGGTACCCTTTTAAAACTTTGGGAAATCTTTGTCGGGCCATAACTTAAAAACTAAGGGCTAAAACGTTCTGAAACCTATTTATTCGGATTCAGCATCCCTTAAAGCATAAGTATACAAGTTTTCAGCCCGATAGCTCAAACTTAAAGGTTTCGGTGAAAAATCCATTTTTTCATAAGGGGTTAGTATAGCAAAATTTTGGGAAATCTTTGTAGGGCCATAACTTAAAAACTAAGGGCTAAAACGTTCTGAAACCTATTTATTCGGATTCAGCATCCCTTAAAGCATAAGTATACAAGTTTTCAGCCCGATAGCTCAAACTTAAAGGTTTCGGTGAAAAATCCAATTTTTCATAAGGGGTTAGTATAGCAAAACTTTGGGAAATCTTTGTCGGGCCATAACTCAAAAACTAAGGGCTAAAACGTTCTGAAACCTATTTATTCGGATTCAGCATCCCTTAAAGCATACGTATACAAGTTTTCAGCCCGATAGCTCAAACTTAAAGTTTTCGGTGAAAAATCCATTTTTTCAAAAGGGGGTACCCTTTTAAAACTTTGGGAAATCTTTGTCGGGCCATAACTCAAAAACTAAGGGCTAAAACGTTCTGAAACCTATTTATTCGGATTCAGCATCCCTTAAAGCATAAGTATACAAGTTTTCAGCCCGATAGCTCAAACTTAAAGGTTTCGGTGAAAAATCCATTTTTTCATAAGGGGTTAGTATAGCAAAACTTTGGGAAATCTTTGTTGGGCCATAACTCAAAAACTAAGGGCTAAAACGTTCTGAAACCTATTTATTCGGATTCAGCATCCCTTAAAGCATAAGTATACAAGTTTTCAGCCCGATAGCTCAAACTTAAAGTTTTCGGTGAAAAATCCATTTTTTCAAAAGGGGGTACCCTTTTAAAACTTTGGGAAATCTTTGTCGGGCCATAACTTAAAAACTAAGGGCTAAAACGTTCTGAAACCTATTTATTCGGATTCAGCATCCCTTAAAGCATAAGTATACAAGTTTTCAGCCCGATAGCTCAAACTTAAAGGTTTCGGTGAAAAATCCATTTTTTCATAAGGGGGTTGTATAGCAAAACTTTGGGAAATCTTTGTAGGGCCATAACTCAAAAACTAAGGGCTAAAACGTTCTGAAACCTATTTATTCGGATTCAGCATCCCTTAAAGCATAAGTATACAAGTTTTCAGCCCGATAGCTCAAACTTAAAGGTTTCGGTGAATAATCCAATTTTTCATAAGGGGTTAGTATAGCAAAACTTTGGGAAATCTTTGTCGGGTCATAACTCAAAAACTAAGGGCTAAAACGTTCTGAAACCTATTTATTCGGATTCAGCATCCCTTAAAGCATAAGTACACAAGTTTTCAGCCCGATAGCTCAAACTTAAAGGGTTCGGTGAAAAATCCATTTTTTCATAAGGGGTTAGTATAGCAAAACTTTGGGAAATCTCTCTCGGGCCATAACTCAAAAACTAAGGGCTAAAACGTTCTGAAACCTATTTATTCGGATTCAGCATCCCTTAAAGCATAAGTATACAAGTTTTCAGCCCGATAGCTCAAACTTAAAGGTTTCGGTGAAAAATCCATTTTTTCATAAGGGGTTAGTATAGCAAAACTTTGGGAAATCTTTGTTGGGCCATAACTCAAAAACTAAGGGCTAAAACGTTCTGAAACCTATTTATTCGGATTCAGCATCCCTTAAAGCATAAGTATACAAGTTTTCAGCCCGATAGCTCAAACTTAAAGGTTTCGGTGAAAAATCCAATTTTTCATAAGGGGTTAGTATAGCAAAACTTTGGGAAATCTTTGTCGGGCCATAACTCAAAAACTAAGGGCTAAAGCGTTCTGAAACCTATTTATTCGGATTCAGCATCCCTTAAAGCATAAGTATACAAGTTTTCAGCCCGATAGCTCAAACTTAAAGGTTTCGGTGAAAAATCCATTTTTTCATAAGGGGTTAGTATAGCAAAACTTTGGGAAATCTTTGTAGGGCCATAACTTAAAAACTAAGGGCTAAAACGTTCTGAAACCTATTTATTCGGATTCAGCATCCCTTAAAGCATACGTATACAAGTTTTCAGCCCGATAGCTCAAACTTAAAGTTTTCGGTGAAAAATCCATTTTTTCAAAAGGGGGTACCCTTTTAAAACTTTGGGAAATCTTTGTCGGGCCATAACTCAAAAACTAAGGGCTAAAACGTTCTGAAACCTATTTATTCGGATTCAGCATCCCTTAAAGCATAAGTATACAAGTTTTCTGCCCGATAGCTCAAACTTAAAGTTTTCGGTGAAAAATCCATTTTTTCAAAAGGGGGTACCCTTTTAAAACTTTGGGAAATCTTTATCGGGCCATAACTCAAAAACTAAGGGCTAAAACGTTCTGAAACCTATTTATTCGGATTCAGCATCCCTTAAAGCATAAGTATACAAGTTTTCAGCCCGATAGCTCAAACTTAAAGGTTTCGGTGAAAAATCCATTTTTTCATAAGGGGTTAGTATAGCAAAACTTTGGGAAATCTTTGTTGGGCCATAACTCAAAAACTAAGGGCTAAAACGTTCTGAAACCTATTTATTCGGATTCAGCATCCCTTAAAGCATAAGTATACAAGTTTTCAGCCCGATAGCTCAAACTTAAAGGTTTCGGTGAAAAATCCATTTTTTCATAAGGGGTTAGTATAGCAAAACTTTGGGAAATCTTTGTTGGGCCATAACTCAAAAACTAAGGGCTAAAACGTTCTGAAACCTATTTATTCGGATTCAGCATCCCTTAAAGCATACGTATACAAGTTTTCAGCCCGATAGCTCAAACTTAAAGTTTTCGGTGAAAAATCCATTTTTTCAAAAGGGGGTACCCTTTTAAAACTTTGGGAAATCTTTGTCGGGCCATAACTCAAAAACTAAGGGCTAAAACGTTCTGAAACCTATTTATTCGGATTCAGCATCCCTTAAAGCATAAGTATACAAGTTTTCAGCCCGATAGCTCAAACTTAAAGGTTTCGGTGAAAAATCCATTTTTTCATAAGGGGTTAGTATAGCAAAACTTTGGGAAATCTTTGTTGGGCCATAACTCAAAAACTAAGGGCTAAAACGTTCTGAAACCTATTTATTCGGATTCAGCATCCCTTAAAGCATAAGTATACAAGTTTTCAGCCCGATAGCTCAAACTTAAAGTTTTCGGTGAAAAATCCATTTTTTCAAAAGGGGGTACCCTTTTAAAACTTTGGGAAATCTTTGTCGGGCCATAACTTAAAAACTAAGGGCTAAAACGTTCTGAAACCTATTTATTCGGATTCAGCATCCCTTAAAGCATAAGTATACAAGTTTTCAGCCCGATAGCTCAAACTTAAAGGTTTCGGTGAAAAATCCATTTTTTCATAAGGGGGTTGTATAGCAAAACTTTGGGAAATCTTTGTAGGGCCATAACTCAAAAACTAAGGGCTAAAACGTTCTGAAACCTATTTATTCGGATTCAGCATCCCTTAAAGCATAAGTATACAAGTTTTCAGCCCGATAGCTCAAACTTAAAGGTTTCGGTGAATAATCCAATTTTTCATAAGGGGTTAGTATAGCAAAACTTTGGGAAATCTTTGTCGGGTCATAACTCAAAAACTAAGGGCTAAAACGTTCTGAAACCTATTTATTCGGATTCAGCATCCCTTAAAGCATAAGTACACAAGTTTTCAGCCCGATAGCTCAAACTTAAAGGGTTCGGTGAAAAATCCATTTTTTCATAAGGGGTTAGTATAGCAAAACTTTGGGAAATCTCTCTCGGGCCATAACTCAAAAACTAAGGGCTAAAACGTTCTGAAACCTATTTATTCGGATTCAGCATCCCTTAAAGCATAAGTATACAAGTTTTCAGCCCGATAGCTCAAACTTAAAGGTTTCGGTGAAAAATCCATTTTTTCATAAGGGGTTAGTATAGCAAAACTTTGGGAAATCTTTGTTGGGCCATAACTCAAAAACTAAGGGCTAAAACGTTCTGAAACCTATTTATTCGGATTCAGCATCCCTTAAAGCATAAGTATACAAGTTTTCAGCCCGATAGCTCAAACTTAAAGGTTTCGGTGAAAAATCCAATTTTTCATAAGGGGTTAGTATAGCAAAACTTTGGGAAATCTTTGTCGGGCCATAACTCAAAAACTAAGGGCTAAAGCGTTCTGAAACCTATTTATTCGGATTCAGCATCCCTTAAAGCATAAGTATACAAGTTTTCAGCCCGATAGCTCAAACTTAAAGGTTTCGGTGAAAAATCCATTTTTTCATAAGGGGTTAGTATAGCAAAACTTTGGGAAATCTTTGTAGGGCCATAACTTAAAAACTAAGGGCTAAAACGTTCTGAAACCTATTTATTCGGATTCAGCATCCCTTAAAGCATACGTATACAAGTTTTCAGCCCGATAGCTCAAACTTAAAGTTTTCGGTGAAAAATCCATTTTTTCAAAAGGGGGTACCCTTTTAAAACTTTGGGAAATCTTTGTCGGGCCATAACTCAAAAACTAAGGGCTAAAACGTTCTGAAACCTATTTATTCGGATTCAGCATCCCTTAAAGCATAAGTATACAAGTTTTCTGCCCGATAGCTCAAACTTAAAGTTTTCGGTGAAAAATCCATTTTTTCAAAAGGGGGTACCCTTTTAAAACTTTGGGAAATCTTTATCGGGCCATAACTCAAAAACTAAGGGCTAAAACGTTCTGAAACCTATTTATTCGGATTCAGCATCCCTTAAAGCATAAGTATACAAGTTTTCAGCCCGATAGCTCAAACTTAAAGGTTTCGGTGAAAAATCCATTTTTTCATAAGGGGTTAGTATAGCAAAACTTTGGGAAATCTTTGTTGGGCCATAACTCAAAAACTAAGGGCTAAAACGTTCTGAAACCTATTTATTCGGATTCAGCATCCCTTAAAGCATAAGTATACAAGTTTTCAGCCCGATAGCTCAAACTTAAAGGTTTCGGTGAAAAATCCATTTTTTCATAAGGGGTTAGTATAGCAAAACTTTGGGAAATCTTTGTTGGGCCATAACTCAAAAACTAAGGGCTAAAACGTTCTGAAACCTATTTATTCGGATTCAGCATCCCTTAAAGCATAAGTATACAAGTTTTCAGCCCGATAGCTCAAACTTAAAGGTTTCGGTGAAAAATCCAATTTTTCATAAGGGGTTAGTATAGCAAAACTTTGGGAAATCTTTGTTGGGCCATAACTCAAAAACTAAGGGCTAAAACGTTCTGAAACCTATTTATTCGGATTCAGCATCCCTTAAAGCATAAGTATACAACTTTTCAGCCCGATAGCTCAAACTTAAAGTTTTCGGTGAAAAATACATTTTTTCATAAGGGGGTACCCTTTTAAAACTTTGGGAAATCTTTGTCGGGCCATAACTTAAAAACTAAGGGCTAAAACGTTCTGAAACCTATTTATTCGGATTCAGCATCCCTTAAAGCATAAGTATACAAGTTTTCAGCCCGATAGCTCAAACATAAAGGTTTCGGTGAAAAATCCATTTTTTCATAAGGGGTTAGTATAGCAAAACTTTGGGAAATCTTTGTTGGGCCATAACTCAAAAACTAAGGGCTAAAACGTTCTGAAACCTATTTATTCGGATTCAGCATCCCTTAAAGCATAAGTATACAAGTTTTCAGCCCGATAGCTCAAACTTAAAGGTTTCGGTGAAAAATCCAATTTTTCATAAGGGGTTAGTATAGCAAAACTTTGGGAAATCTTTGTCGGGCCATAACTCAAAAACTAAGGGATAAAACGTTCTGAAACCTATTTATTCGGATTCAGCATCCCTTAAAGCATAAGTATACAAGTTTTCAGCCCGATAGCTCAAACTTAAAGTTTTCGGTGAAAAATCCATTTTTTCAAAAGGGGGTACCCTTTTAAAACTTTGGGAAATCTTTGTCGGGCCATAACTTAAAAACTAAGGGCTAAAGCGTTCTGAAACCTATTTATTCGGATTCAGCATCCCTTAAAGCATAAGTATACAAGTTTTCAGCCCGATAGCTCAAACTTAAAGTTTTCGGTGAAAAATCCATTTTTTCATAAGGGGTTAGTATAGCAAAACTTTGGGAAATCTTTGTAGGGCCATAACTCAAAAACTAAGGGCTAAAACGTTCTGAAACCTATTTATTCGGATTCAGCATCCCTTAAAGCATAAGTATACAAGTTTTCAGCCCGATAGCTCAAACTTAAAGGTTTCGGTGAAAAATCCATTTTTTCATAAGGGGTTAGTATAGCAAAACTTTGGGAAATCTTTGTTGGGCCATAACTCAAAAACTAAGGGCTAAAACGTTCTGAAACCTATTTATTCGGATTCAGCATCCCTTAAAGCATAAGTATACAAGTTTTCAGCCCGATAACTCAAACTTAAAGTTTTCGGTGAAAAATCCATTTTTTCAAAAGGGGGTACCCTTTTAAAACTTTGGGAAATCTTTGTCGGGCCATAACTTAAAAACTAAGGGCTAAAACGTTCTGAAACCTATTTATTCGGATTCAGCATCCCTTAAAGCATAAGTATACAAGTTTTCAGCCCGATAGCTCAAACTTAAAGGTTTCGGTGAAAAATCCATTTTTTCATAAGGGGTTAGTATAGCAAAACTTTGGGAAATCTTTGTAGGGCCATAACTCAAAAACTAAGGGCTAAAACGTTCTGAAACCTATTTATTCGGATTCAGCATCCCTTAAAGCATAAGTATACAAGTTTTCAGCCCGATAGCTCAAACTTAAAGGTTTCGGTGAAAAATCCATTTTTTCATAAGGGGTTAGTATAGCAAAACTTTGGGAAATCTTTGTTGGGCCATAACTCAAAAACTAAGGGCTAAAACGTTCTGAAACCTATTTATTCGGATTCAGCATCCCTTAAAGCATAAGTATACAAGTTTTCAGCCCGATAGCTCAAACTTAAAGTTTTCGGTGAAAAATCCATTTTTTCAAAAGGGGGTACCCTTTTAAAACTTTGGGAAATCTTTGTCGGGCCATAACTTAAAAACTAAGGGCTAAAACGTTCTGAAACCTATTTATTCGGATTCAGCATCCCTTAAAGCATAAGTATACAAGTTTTCAGCCCGATAGCTCAAACTTAAAGGTTTCGGTGAAAAATCCAATTTTTCATAAGGGGTTAGTATAGCAAAACTTTGGGAAATCTTTGTCGGGCCATAACTCAAAAACTAAGGGCTAAAACGTTCTGAAACCTATTTATTTGGATTCAGCATCCCTTAAAGCATACGTATACAAGTTTTCAGCCCGATAGCTCAAACTTAAAGTTTTCGGTGAAAAATCCATTTTTTCAAAAGGGGGTACCCTTTTAAAACTTTGGGAAATCTTTGTCGGGCCATAACTCAAAAACTAAGGGCTAAAACGTTCTGAAACCTATTTATTCGGATTCAGCATCCCTTAAAGCATAAGTATACAAGTTTTCAGCCCGATAGCTCAAACTTAAAGGTTTCGGTGAAAAATCCATTTTTTCATAAGGGGTTAGTATAGCAAAACTTTGGGAAATCTTTGTTGGGCCATAACTCAAAAACTAAGGGCTAAAACGTTCTGAAACCTATTTATTCGGATTCAGCATCCCTTAAAGCATAAGTATACAAGTTTTCAGCCCGATAGCTCAAACTTAAAGGTTTCGGTGAAAAATCCAATTTTTCATAAGGGGTTAGTATAGCAAAACTTTGGGAAATCTTTGTCGGGCCATAACTCAAAAACTAAGGGCTAAAGCGTTCTGAAACCTATTTATTCGGATTCAGCATCCCTTAAAGCATAAGTATACAAGTTTTCAGCCCGATAGCTCAAACTTAAAGGTTTCGGTGAAAAATCCATTTTTTCATAAGGGGTTAGTATAGCAAAACTTTGGGAAATCTTTGTAGGGCCATAACTCAAAAACTAAGGGCTAAAACGTTCTGAAACCTATTTATTCGGATTCAGCATCCCTTAAAGCATAAGTATACAAGTTTTCAGTTCGATAGCTCAAACTTAAAGGTTTCGGTGAAAAATCCATTTTTTCATAAGGGGTTAGTATAGCAAAACTTTGGGAAATCTTTGTTGGGCCATAACTCAAAAACTAAGGGCTAAAACGTTCTGAAACCTATTTATTCGGATTCAGCATCCCTTAAAGCATAAGTATACAAGTTTTCAGCCCGATAGCTCAAACTTAAAGGTTTCGGTGAAAAATCCAATTTTTCATAAGGGGTTAGTATAGCAAAACTTTGGGAAATCTTTGTCGGGCCATAACTCAAAAACTAAGGCCTAAAACGTTCTGAAACCTATTTATTCGGATTCAGCATCCCTTAAAGCATAAGTATACAACTTTACAGCCCGATAGCTCAAACTTAAAGTTTTCGGTGAAAAATACATTTTTTCATAAGGGGGTACCCTTTTAAAACTTTGGGAAATCTTTGTCGGGCCATAACTCAAAAACTAAGGTCTAAAACGTTCTGAAACCTATTTATTCGGATTCAGCATCCCTTAAAGCATAAGTATACAAGTTTTCAGCCCGATAGCTCAAACTTAAAGGTTTCGGTGAAAAATCCATTTTTTCATAAGGGGTTAGTATAGCAAAACTTTGGGAAATCTTTGTAGGGCCATAACTCAAAAACTAAGGGCTAAAACGTTCTGAAACCTATTTATTCGGATTCAGCATCCCTTAAAGCATAAGTATACAAGTTTTCAGCCCGATAGCTCAAACTTAAAGGTTTCGGTGAAAAATCCATTTTTTCAAAAGGGGGTACCCTTTTAAAACTTTGGGAAATCTTTGTCGGGCCATAACTTAAAAACTAAGGGCTAAAACGTTCTGAAACCTATTTATTCGGATTCAGCATCCCTTAAAGCATAAGTATACAAGTTTTCAGCCCGATAGCTCAAACTTAAAGGTTTCGGTGAAAAATCCATTTTTTCATAAGGGGGTTGTATAGCAAAACTTTGGGAAATCTTTGTAGGGCCATAACTCAAAAACTAAGGGCTAAAACGTTCTGAAACCTATTTATTCGGATTCAGCATCCCTTAAAGCATAAGTATACAAGTTTTCAGCCCGATAGCTCAAACTTAAAGGTTTCGGTGAAAAATCCAATTTTTCATAAGGGGTTAGTATAGCAAAACTTTGGGAAATCTTTGTCGGGCCATAACTCAAAAACTAAGGGCTAAAACGTTCTGAAACCGATTTATTCGGATTCAGCATCCCTTAAAGCATAAGTATACCAGTTTTCAGCCCGATAGCTCAAACTTAAAGTTTTCGGTGAAAAATCCATTTTTTCAAAAGGGGGTACCCTTTTAAAACTTTGGGAAATCTTTGTCGGTCCATAACTTAAAAACTAAGGGCTAAAACGTTCTGAAACCTATTTATTCGGATTCAGCATCCCTTAAAGCATAAGTATACAAGTTTTCAGCCCGATAGCTCAAACTTAAAGGTTTCGGTGAAAAATCCAATTTTTCATAAGGGGTTAGTATAGCAAAACTTTGGGAAATCTTTGTCGGGCCATAACTCAAAAACTAAGGTCTAAAACGTTCTGAAACCTATTTATTCGGATTCAGCATCCCTTAAAGCATAAGTATACAAGTTTTCAGCCCGATAGCTCAAACTTAAAGGTTTCGGTGAAAAATCCATTTTTTCATAAGGGGTTAGTATAGCAAAACTTTGGGAAATCTTTGTTGGGCCATAACTCAAAAACTAAGGGCTAAAACGTTCTGAAACCTATTTATTCGGATTCAGCATCCCTTAAAGCATAAGTATACAAGTTTTCAGCCCGATAGCTCAAACTTAAAGGTTTCGGTGAAAAATCCAATTTTTCATAAGGGGGTTGTATAGCAAAACTTTGGGAAATCTTTGTAGGGCCATAACTCAAAAACTAAGGGCTAAAACGTTCTGAAACCTATTTATTCGGATTCAGCATCCCTTAAAGCATAAGTATACAAGTTTTCAGCCCGATAGCTCAAACTTAAAGGTTTCGGTGAAAAATCCATTTTTTCATAAGGGGGTTGTATAGCAAAACTTTGGGAAATCTTTGTTGGGCCATAACTCAAAAACTAAGGCCTAAAACGTTCTGAAACCTATTTATTCGGATTCAGCATCCCTTAAAGCATAAGTATACAACTTTACAGCCCGATAGCTCAAACTTAAAGTTTTCGGTGAAAAATACATTTTTTCATAAGGGGGTACCCTTTTAAAACTTTGGGAAATCTTTGTCGGGCCATAACTCAAAAACTAAGGTCTAAAACGTTCTGAAACCTATTTATTCGGATTCAGCATCCCTTAAAGCATAAGTATACAAGTTTTCAGCCCGATAGCTCAAACTTAAAGGTTTCGGTGAAAAATCCATTTTTTCATAAGGGGTTAGTATAGCAAAACTTTGGGAAATCTTTGTAGGGCCATAACTCAAAAACTAAGGGCTAAAACGTTCTGAAACCTATTTATTCGGATTCAGCATCCCTTAAAGCATAAGTATACAAGTTTTCAGCCCGATAGCTCAAACTTAAAGGTTTCGGTGAAAAATCCATTTTTTCAAAAGGGGGTACCCTTTTAAAACTTTGGGAAATCTTTGTCGGGCCATAACTTAAAAACTAAGGGCTAAAACGTTCTGAAACCTATTTATTCGGATTCAGCATCCCTTAAAGCATAAGTATACAAGTTTTCAGCCCGATAGCTCAAACTTAAAGGTTTCGGTGAAAAATCCATTTTTTCATAAGGGGGTTGTATAGCAAAACTTTGGGAAATCTTTGTAGGGCCATAACTCAAAAACTAAGGGCTAAAACGTTCTGAAACCTATTTATTCGGATTCAGCATCCCTTAAAGCATAAGTATACAAGTTTTCAGCCCGATAGCTCAAACTTAAAGGTTTCGGTGAAAAATCCAATTTTTCATAAGGGGTTAGTATAGCAAAACTTTGGGAAATCTTTGTCGGGCCATAACTCAAAAACTAAGGGCTAAAACGTTCTGAAACCGATTTATTCGGATTCAGCATCCCTTAAAGCATAAGTATACCAGTTTTCAGCCCGATAGCTCAAACTTAAAGTTTTCGGTGAAAAATCCATTTTTTCAAAAGGCGGTACCCTTTTAAAACTTTGGGAAATCTTTGTCGGTCCATAACTTAAAAACTAAGGTCTAAAACGTTCTGAAACCTATTTATTCGGATTCAGCATCCCTTAAAGCATAAGTATACAAGTTTTCAGCCCGATAGCTCAAACTTAAAGGTTTCGGTGAAAAATCCATTTTTTCATAAGGGGTTAGTATAGCAAAACTTTGGGAAATCTTTGTTGGGCCATAACTCAAAAACTAAGGGCTAAAACGTTCTGAAACCTATTTATTCGGATTCAGCATCCCTTAAAGCATAAGTATACAAGTTTTCAGCCCGATAGCTCAAACTTAAAGGTTTCGGTGAAAAATCCAATTTTTCATAAGGGGTTAGTATAGCAAACTTTGGGAAATCTTTGTCGGGCCATAACTCAAAAACTAAGGTCTAAAACGTTCTGAAACCTATTTATTCGGATTCAGCATCCCTTAAAGCATAAGTATACAAGTTTTCAGCCCGATAGCTCAAACTTAAAGGTTTCGGTGAAAAATCCATTTTTTCATAAGGGGTTAGTATAGCAAAACTTTGGGAAATCTTTGTTGGGCCATAACTCAAAAACTAAGGGCTAAAACGTTCTGAAACCTATTTATTCGGATTCAGCATCCCTTAAAGCATAAGTATACAAGTTTTCAGCCCGATAGCTCAAACTTAAAGGTTTCGGTGAAAAATCCAATTTTTCATAAGGGGTTAGTATAGCAAAACTTTGGGAAATCTTTGTCGGGCCATAACTCAAAAACTAAGGGCTAAAACGTTCTGAAACCTATTTATTCGGATTCAGCATCCCTTAAAGCATAAGTATACAAGTTTTCAGCCTGATAGCTCAAACTTAAAGTTTTCGGTGAAAAATCCATTTTTTCAAAAGGGGGTACCCTTTTAAAACTTTGGGAAATCTTTGTCGGGCCATAACTCAAAAACTAAGGGCTAAAACGTTCTGAAACCTATTTATTCGGATTCAACATCCCTTAAAGCATAAGTATACAAGTTTTCAGCCCGATAGCTCAAACTTAAAGGTTTCGGTGAAAAATCCATTTTTTCATAAGGGGTTAGTATAGCAAAACTTTGGGAAATCTTTGTTGGGCCATAACTCAAAAACTAAGGGCTAAAACGTTCTGAAACCTATTTATTCGGATTCAGCATCCCTTAAAGCATAAGTATACAAGTTTTCAGCCCGATAGCTCAAACTTAAAGGTTTCGGTGAAAAATCCAATTTTTCATAAGGGGTTAGTATAGCAAAACTTTGGGAAATCTTTGTCGGGCCATAACTCAAAAACTAAGGGCTAAAACGTTCTGAACCCTATTTATTCGGATTCAGCATCCCTTAAAGCATAAGTATACAAGTTTTCAGCCCGATAGCTCAAACTTAAAGGTTTCGGTGAAAAATCCATTTTTTCATAAGGGGTTAGTATAGCAAAACTTTGGGAAATCTTTGTTGGGCCATAACTCAAAAACTAAGGGCTAAAACGTTCTGAAACCTATTTATTCGGATTCAGCATCCCTTAAAGCATAAGTATACAAGTTTTCAGCCCGATAGCTCAAACTTAAAGTTTTCGGTGAAAAATCCATTTTTTCAAAAGGGGGTACCCTTTTAAAACTTTGGGAAATCTTTGTCGGGCCATAACTCAAAAACTAAGGGCTAAAACGTTCTGAAACCTATTTATTCGGATTCAGCATCCCTTAAAGCATAAGTACACAAGTTTTCAGCCCGATAGCTCAAACTTAAAGTTTTCGGTGAAAAATCCATTTTTTCAAAAGGGGGTACCCTTTTAAAACTTTGGGAAATCTTTGTCGGGCCATAACTCAAAAACTAAGGGCTAAAACGTTCTGAAACCTATTTATTCGGATTCAGCATCCCTTAAAGCATAAGTATACAAGTTTTCAGCCCGATAGCTCAAACTTAAAGGTTTCGGTGAAAAATCCATTTTTTCATAAGGGGTTAGTATAGCAAAACTTTGGGAAATCTTTGTTGGGCCATAACTCAAAAACTAAGGGCTAAAACGTTCTGAAACCTATTTATTCGGATTCAGCATCCCTTAAAGCATAAGTATACAAGTTTTCAGCCCGATAGCTCAAACTTAAAGGTTTCGGTGAAAAATCCATTTTTTCATAAGGTTAGTATAGCAAAACTTTGGGAAATCTTTGTTGGGCCATAACTCAAAAACTAAGGGCTAAAACGTTCTGAAACCTATTTATTCGGATTCAGCATCCCTTAAAGCATAAGTATACAAGTTTTCAGCCCGATAGCTCAAACTTAAAGTTTTCGGTGAAAAATCCATTTTTTCAAAGGGGGGTACCCTTTTAAAACCTTTGGGAAATCTTTGTCGGGCCATAACTTAAAAACTAAGGGCTAAAACGTTCTGAAACCTATTTATTCGGATTCAGCATCCCTTAAAGCATAAGTATACAAGTTTTCAGCCCGATAGCTCAAACTTAAAGTTTTCGGTGAAAAATCCATTTTTTCAAAAGGGGGTACCCTTTTAAAACTTTGGGAAATCTTTGTCGGGCCATAACTCAAAAACTAAGGGCTAAAACGTTCTGAAACCTATTTATTCGGATTCAGCATCCCTTAAAGCATAAGTATACAAGTTTTCAGCGCGATAGCTCAAACTTAAAGGTTTCGGTGAAAAATCCATTTTTTCATAAGGGGTTAGTATAGCAAAACTTTGGGAAATCTTTGTTGGGCCATAACTCAAAAACTAAGGGCTAAAACGTTCTGAAACCTATTTATTCGGATTCAGCATCCCTTAAAGCATAAGTATACAAGTTTTCAGCCCGATAGCTCAAACTTAAAGGTTTCGGTGAAAAATCCATTTTTTCATAAGGGGTTAGTATAGCAAAACTTTGGGAAATCTTTGTTGGGCCATAACTCAAAAACTAAGGGCTAAAACGTTCTGAAACCTATTTATTCGGATTCAGCATCCCTTAAAGCATAAGTATACAAGTTTTCAGCCCGATAGCTCAAACTTAAAGGTTTCGGTGAAAAATCCATTTTTTCGTAAGGGGTTAGTATAGCAAAACTTTGGGAAATCTTTGTTGGGCCATAACTCAAAAACTAAGGGCTAAAACGTTCTGAAACCTATTTATTCGGATTCAGCATCCCTTAAAGCATAAGTATACAAGTTTTCAGCCCGATAGCTCAAACTTAAAGTTTTCGGTGAAAAATACATTTTTTCATAAGGGGTTAGTATAGCAAAACTTTGGGAAATCTTTGTTGGGCCATAACTCAAAAACTAAGGGCTAAAACGTTCTGAAACCTATTTATTCGGATTCAGCATCCCTTAAAGCATAAGTATACAAGTTTTCAGCCCGATAGCTCAAACTTAAAGTTTTCGGTGAAAAATCCATTTTTTCAAAAGGGGGTACCCTTTTAAAACTTTGGGAAATCTTTGTCGGGCCATAACTTAAAAACTAAGGGCTAAAACGTTCTGAAACCTATTTATTCGGATTCAGCATCCCTTAAAGCATAAGTATACAAGTTTTCAGCCCGATAGCTCAAACTTAAAGGTTTCGGTGAAAAATCCATTTTTTCATAAGGGGTTAGTATAGCAAAACTTTGGGAAATCTTTGTTGGGCCATAACTCAAAAACTAAGGGCTAAAACGTTCTGAAACCTATTTATTCGGATTCAGCATCCCTTAAAGCATAAGTATACAAGTTTTCAGCCCGATAGCTCAAACTTAAAGGTTTCGGTGAAAAATCCAATTTTTCATAAGGGGTTAGTATAGCAAAACTTTGGGAAATCTTTGTCGGGCCATAACTCAAAAACTAAGGGCTAAAACGTTCTGAAACCTATTTATTCGGATTCAGCATCCCTTAAAGCATAAGTATACAAGATTTCAGCCCGATAGCTCAAACTTAAAGTTTTCGGTGAAAAATCCATTTTTTCATAAGGGGGTACCCTTTTAAAACTTTGGGAAAACTTTGTAGGGCCATAACTCAAAAACTAAGGGCTAAAACGTTCTGAAACCTATTTATTCGGATTCAGCATCCCTTAAAGCATAAGTATACAAGTTTTCAGCCCGATAGCTCAAACTTAAAGGTTTCGGTGAAAAATCCAATTTTTCATAAGGGGTTAGTATAGCAAAACTTTGGGAAATCTTTGTCGGGCCATAACTCAAAAACTAAGGGCTAAAACGTTCTGAAACCTATTTATTCGGATTCAGCATCCCTTAAAGCATAAGTATACAAGTTTTCAGCCCGATAGCTCAAACTTAAAGTTTTCGGTGAAAAATCCATTTTTTCAAAAGGGGGTACCCTTTTAAAACTTTGGGAAATCTTTGTCGGGCCATAACTCAAAAACTAAGGGCTAAAACGTTCTGAAACCTATTTATTCGGATTCAGCATCCCTTAAAGCATAAGTATACAAGTTTTCAGCCCGATAGCTCAAACTTAAAGGTTTCGGTGAAAAATCCATTTTTTCATAAGGGGTTAGTATAGCAAAACTTTGGGAAATCTTTGTTGGGCCATAACTCAAAAACTAAGGGCTAAAACGTTCTGAAACCTATTTATTCGGATTCAGCATCCCTTAAAGCATAAGTATACAAGTTTTCAGCCCGATAGCTCAAACTTAAAGGTTTCGGTGAAAAATCCATTTTTTCATAAGGGGTTAGTATAGCAAAACTTTGAGAAATCTTTGTTGGGCCATAACTCAAAAACTAAGGGCTAAAACGTTCTGAAACCTATTTATTCGGATTCAGCATCCCTTAAAGCATAAGTATACAAGTTTTCAGCCCGATAGCTCAAACTTAAAGTTTTCAGTGAAAAATCCATTTTTTCAAAAGGGGGTACCCTTTTAAAACTTTGGGAAATCTTTGTCGGGCCATAACTCAAAAACTAAGGGCTAAAACGTTCTGAAACCTATTTATTCGGATTCAGCATCCCTTAAAGCATAAGTATACAAGTTTTCAGCCCGATAGCTCAAACTTAAAGGTTTCGGTGAAAAATCCATTTTTTCATAAGGGGTTAGTATAGCAAAACTTTGGGAAATCTTTGTTGGGCCATAACTCAAAAACTAAGGGCTAAAACGTTCTGAAACCTATTTATTCGGATTCAGCATCCCTTAAAGCATAAGTATACAAGTTTTCAGCCCGATAGCTCAAACTTAAAGTTTTCGGTGAAAAATCCATTTTTTCAAAAGGGGGTACCCTTTTAAAACTTTGGGAAATCTTTGTCGGGCCATAACTTAAAAACTAAGGGCTAAAACGTTCTGAAACCTATTTATTCGGATTCAGCATCCCTTAAAGCATAAGTATACAAGTTTTCAGCCCGATAGCTCAAACTTAAAGGTTTCGGTGAAAAATCCATTTTTTCATAAGGGGTTAGTATAGCAAAACTTTGGGAAATCTTTGTTGGGCCATAACTCAAAAACTAAGGGCTAAAACGTTCTGAAACCTATTTATTCGGATTCAGCATCCCTTAAAGCATAAGTATACAAGTTTTCAGCCCGATAGCTCAAACTTAAAGGTTTCGGTGAAAAATCCAATTTTTCATAAGGGTTAGTATAGCAAAACTTTGGGAAATCTTTGTCGGGCCATAACTCAAAAACTAAGGGCTAAAACGTTCTGAAACCTATTTATTCGGATTCAGCATCCCTTAAAGCATAAGTATACAAGATTTCAGCCCGATAGCTCAAACTTAAAGTTTTCGGTGAAAAATCCATTTTTTCATAAGGGGGTACCCTTTTAAAACTTTGGGAAAACTTTGTAGGGCCATAACTCAAAAACTAAGGGCTAAAACGTTCTGAAACCTATTTATTCGGATTCAGCATCCCTTAAAGCATAAGTATACAAGTTTTCAGCCCGATAGCTCAAACTTAAAGGTTTCGGTGAAAAATCCAATTTTTCATAAGGGGTTAGTATAGCAAAACTTTGGGAAATCTTTGTCGGGCCATAACTCAAAAACTAAGGGCTAAAACGTTCTGAAACCTATTTATTCGGATTCAGCATCCCTTAAAGCATAAGTATACAAGTTTTCAGCCCGATAGCTCAAACTTAAAGTTTTCGGTGAAAAATCCAGTTTTTCAAAAGGGGGTACCCTTTTAAAACTTTGGGAAATCTTTGTCGGGCCATAACTCAAAAACTAAGGGCTAAAACGTTCTGAAACCTATTTATTCGGATTCAGCATCCCTTAAAGCATAAGTATACAAGTTTTCAGCCCGATAGCTCAAACTTAAAGGTTTCGGTGAAAAATCCATTTTTTCATAAGGGGTTAGTATAGCAAAACTTTGGGAAATCTTTGTTGGGCCATAACTCAAAAACTAAGGGCTAAAACGTTCTGAAACCTATTTATTCGGATTCAGCATCCCTTAAAGCATAAGTATACAAGTTTTCAGCCCGATAGCTCAAACTTAAAGGTTTCGGTGAAAAATCCATTTTTTCATAAGGGGTTAGTATAGCAAAACTTTGGGAAATCTTTGTTGGGCCATAACTCAAAAACTAAGGGCTAAAACGTTCTGAAACCTATTTATTCGGATTCAGCATCCCTTAAAGCATAAGTATACAAGTTTTCAGCCCGATAGCTCAAACTTAAAGTTTTCGGTGAAAAATCCATTTTTTCAAAAGGGGGTACCCTTTTAAAACTTTGGGAAATCTTTGTCGGGCCATAACTTAAAAACTAAGGGCTAAAACGTTCTGAAACCTATTTATTCGGATTCAGCATCCCTTAAAGCATAAGTATACAAGTTTTCAGCCCGATAGCTCAAACCTAAAGGTTTCGGTGAAAAATCCATTTTTTCATAAGGGGTTAGTATAGCAAAACTTTGGGAAATCTTTGTTGGGCCATAACTCAAAAACTAAGGGCTAAAACGTTCTGAAACCTATTTATTCGGATTCAGCATCCCTTAAAGCATAAGTATACAAGTTTTCAGCCCGATAGCTCAAACTTAAAGGTTTCGGTGAAAAATCCATTTTTTCAAAAGGGGGTACCCTTTTAAAACTTTGGGAAATCTTTGTCGGGCCATAACTCAAAAACTAAGGGCTAAAACGTTCTGAAACCTATTTATTCGGATTCAGCATCCCTTAAAGCATAAGTATACAAGTTTTCAGCCCGATAGCTCAAACTTAAAGGTTTCGGTGAAAAATCCATTTTTTCATAAGGGGTTAGTATAGCAAAACTTTGGGAAATCTTTGTTGGGCCATAACTCAAAAACTAAGGGCTAAAACGTTCTGAAACCTATTTATTCGGATTCAGCATCCCTTAAAGCATAAGTATACAAGTTTTCAGCCCGATAGCTCAAACTTAAAGTTTTCGGTGAAAAATCCATTTTTTCAAAAGGGGGTACCCTTTTAAAACTTTGGGAAATCTTTGTCGGGCCATAACTCAAAAACTAAGGGCTAAAACGTTCTGAAACCTATTTATTCGGATTCAGCATCCCTTAAAGCATAAGTATACAAGTTTTCAGCCCGATAGCTCAAACTTAAAGGTTTCGGTGAAAAATCCATTTTTTCATAAGGGGTTAGTATAGCAAAACTTTGGGAAATCTTTGTTGGGCCATAACTCAAAAACTAAGGGCTAAAACGTTCTGAAACCTATTTATTCGGATTCAGCATCCCTTAAAGCATAAGTATACAAGTTTTCAGCCCGATAGCTCAAACTTAAAGGTTTGGGTGAAAAATCCATTTTTTCGTAAGGGGTTAGTATAGCAATACTTTGGGAAATCTTTGTTGGGCCATAACTCAAAAACTAAGGGCTAAAACGTTCTGAAACCTATTTATTCGGATTCAGCATCCCTTAAAGCATAAGTATACAAGTTTTCAGCCCGATAGCTCAAACTTAAAGTTTTCGGTGAAAAATACATTTTTTCATAAGGGGGTACCCTTTTAAAACTTTGGGAAATCTTTGTCGGGCCATAACTTAAAAACTAAGGGCTAAAACGTTCTGAAACCTATTTATTCGGATTCAGCATCCCTTAAAGCATAAGTATACAAGTTTTCAGCCCGATAGCTCAAACTTAAAGGTTTCGGTGAAAAATCCATTTTTTCATAAGGGGTTAGTATAGCAAAACTTTGGGAAATCTTTGTTGGGCCATAACTCAAAAACTAAGGGCTAAAACGTTCTGAAACCTATTTATTCGGATTCAGCATCCCTTAAAGCATAAGTATACAAGTTTTCAGCCCGATAGCTCAAACTTAAAGTTTTCGGTGAAAAATCCATTTTTTCAAAAGGGGGTACCCTTTTAAAACTTTGGGAAATCTTTGTCGGGCCATAACTTAAAAACTAAGGGCTAAAACGTTCTGAAACCTATTTATTCGGATTCAGCATCCCTTAAAGCATAAGTATACAAGTTTTCAGCCCGATAGCTCAAACTTAAAGGTTTCGGTGAAAAATCCATTTTTTCATAAGGGGTTAGTATAGCAAAACTTTGGGAAATCTTTGTTGGGCCATAACTCAAAAACTAAGGGCTAAAACGTTCTGAAACCTATTTATTCGGATTCAGCATCCCTTAAAGCATAAGTATACAAGTTTTCAGCCCGATAGCTCAAACTTAAAGGTTTCGGTGAAAAATCCAATTTTTCATAAGGGGTTAGTATAGCAAAACTTTGGGAAATCTTTGTCGGGCCATAACTCAAAAACTAAGGGCTAAAACGTTCTGAAACCTATTTATTCGGATTCAGCATCCCTTAAAGCATAAGTATACAAGATTTCAGCCCGATAGCTCAAACTTAAAGTTTTCGGTGAAAAATCCATTTTTTCATAAGGGGGTACCCTTTTAAAACTTTGGGAAAACTTTGTAGGGCCATAACTCAAAAACTAAGGGCTAAAACGTTCTGAAACCTATTTATTCGGATTCAGCATCCCTTAAAGCATAAGTATACAAGTTTTCAGCCCGATAGCTCAAACTTAAAGGTTTCGGTGAAAAATCCAATTTTTCATAAGGGGTTAGTATAGCAAAACTTTGGGAAATCTTTGTCGGGCCATAACTCAAAAACTAAGGGCTAAAACGTTCTGAAACCTATTTATTCGGATTCAGCATCCCTTAAAGCATAAGTATACAAGTTTTCAGCCCGATAGCTCAAACTTAAAGTTTTCGGTGAAAAATCCATTTTTTCAAAAGGGGGTACCCTTTTAAAACTTTGGGAAATCTTTGTCGGGCCATAACTCAAAAACTAAGGGCTAAAACGTTCTGAAACCTATTTATTCGGATTTAGCATCCCTTAAAGCATAAGTATACAAGTTTTCAGCCCGATAGCTCAACCTTAAAGGTTTCGGTGAAAAATCCATTTTTTCATAAGGGGTAAGTATAGCAAAACTTTGGGAAATCTTTGTCGGCCATAACTCAAAAACTAAGGGCTAAAACGTTCTGAAACCTATTTATTCGGATTCAGCATCCCTTAAAGCATAAGTATACAAGTTTTCAGCCCGATAGCTCAAACTTAAAGGTTTCGGTGAAAAATCCATTTTTTCATAAGGGGTTAGTATAGCAAAACTTTGGGAAATCTTTGTTGGGCCATAACTCAAAAACTAAGGGCTAAAACGTTCTGAAACCTATTTATTCGGATTCAGCATCCCTTAAAGCATAAGTATACAAGTTTTCAGCCCGATAGCTCAAACTTAAAGGTTTCGGTGAAAAATCCATTTTTTCATAAGGGGTTAGTATAGCAAAACTTTGGGAAATCTTTGTTGGGCCATAACTCAAAAACTAAGGGTTAAAACGTTCTGAAACCTATTTATTCGGATTCAGCATCCCTTAAAGCATAAGTATACAAGTTTTCAGCCCGATAGCTCAAACTTAAAGGTTTCGGTGAAAAATCCATTTTTTCATAAGGTTAGTATAGCAAAACTTTGGGAAATCTCTCTCGGGCCATAACTCAAAAACTAAGGGCTAAAACGTTCTGAAACCTATTTATTCGGATTCAGCATCCCTTAAAGCATAAGTATACAAGTTTTCAGCCCGATAGCTCAAACTTAAAGGTTTCGGTGAAAAATCCATTTTTTCATAAGGGGTTAGTATAGCAAAACTTTGGGAAATCTTTGTTGGGCCATAACTCAAAAACTAAGGGCTAAAACGTTCTGAAACCTATTTATTCGGATTCAGCATCCCTTAAAGCATAAGTATACAACTTTTCAGCCCGATAGCTCAAACTTAAAGTTTTCGGTGAAAAATACATTTTTTCATAAGGGGGTACCCTTTTAAAATTTTGGGAAATCTTTGTCGGGCCATAACTCAAAAACTAAGGGCTAAAACGTTCTGAAACCTATTTATTCGGATTCAGCATCCCTTAAAGCATAAGTATACAAGTTTTCAGCCCGATAGCTCAAACTTAAAGGTTTCGGTGAAAAATCCATTTTTTCATAAGGGGTTAGTATAGCAAAACTTTGGGAAATCTTTGTCGGGCCATAACTCAAAAACTAAGGGCTAAAACGTTCTGAAACCTATTTATTCGGATTCAGCATCCCTTAAAGCATAAGTATACAAGTTTTCAGCCCGATAGCTCAAACTTAAAGGTTTCGGTGAAAAATCCATTTTTTCATAAGGGGTTAGTATAGCAAAACTTTGGGAAATCTTTGTCGGGCCATAACTCAAAAACTAAGGGCTAAAACGTTCTGAAACCTATTTATTCGGATTCAGCATCCCTTAAAGCATAAGTATACAAGTTTTCAGCCCGATAGCTCAAACTTAAAGGTTTCGGTGAAAAATCCATTTTTTCATAAAGGGTTAGTATAGCAAAACTTTGGGAAATCTCTCTCGGGCCATAACTCAAAAACTAAGGGCTAAAACGTTCTGAAACCTATTTATTCGGATTCAGCATCCCTTAAAGCATAAGTATACAAGTTTTCAGCCCGATAGCTCAAACATAAAGGTTTCGGTGAAAAATCCATTTTTTCATAAGGGGTTAGTATAGCAAAACTTTGGGAAATCTTTGTCGGGCCATAACTCAAAAACTAAGGGCTAAAACGTTCTGAAACCTATTTATTCGGATTCAGCATCCCTTAAAGCATAAGTATACAAGTTTTCAGCCCGATAGCTCAAACTTAAAGTTTTCGGTGAAAAATACATTTTTTCATAACGGGTTAGTATAGCAAAACTATGGGAAATCTTTGTTGGGCCATAACTCAAAAACTAAGGGCTAAAACGTTCTGAAACCTATTTATTCGGATTCAGCATCCCTTAAAGCATAAGTATACAACTTTTCAGCCCGATAGCTCAAACTTAAAGTTTTCGGTGAAAAATACATTTTTTCATAAGGGGGTACCCTTTTAAAATTTTGGGAAATCTTTGTCGGGCCATAACTCAAAAACTAAGGGCTAAAACGTTCTGAAACCTATTTATTCGGATTCAGCATCCCTTAAAGCATAAGTATACAAGTTTTCAGCCCGATAGCTCAAACATAAAGGTTTCGGTGAAAAATCCATTTTTTCATAAGGGGTTAGTATAGCAAAACTTTGGGAAATCTTTGTCGGGCCATAACTCAAAAACTAAGGGCTAAAACGTTCTGAAACCTATTTATTCGGATTCAGCATCCCTTAAAGCATAAGTATACAAGTTTTCAGCCCGATAGCTCAAACTTAAAGTTTTCGGTGAAAAATACATTTTTTCATAACGGGTTAGTATAGCAAAACTATGGGAAATCTTTGTTGGGCCATAACTCAAAAACTAAGGGCTAAAACGTTCTGAAACCTATTTATTCGGATTCAGCATCCCTTAAAGCATAAGTATACAACTTTTCAGCCCGATAGCTCAAACTTAAAGTTTTCGGTGAAAAATACATTTTTTCATAAGGGGGTACCCTTTTAAAATTTTGGGAAATCTTTGTCGGGCCATAACTCAAAAACTAAGGGCTAAAACGTTCTGAAACCTATTTATTCGGATTCAGCATCCCTTAAAGCATAAGTATACAAGTTTTCAGCCCGATAGCTCAAACTTAAAGGTTTCGGTGAAAAATCCATTTTTTCATAAGGGGTTAGTATAGCAAAACTTTGGGAAATCTTTGTCGGGCCATAACTCAAAAACTAAGGGCTAAAACGTTCTGAAACCTATTTATTCGGATTCAGCATCCCTTAAAGCATAAGTATACAAGTTTTCAGCCCGATAGCTCAAACTTAAAGGTTTCGGTGAAAAATCCATTTTTTCATAAGGGGTTAGTATAGCAAAACTTTGGGAAATCTTTGTCGGGCCATAACTCAAAAACTAAGGGCTAAAACGTTCTGAAACCTATTTATTCGGATTCAGCATCCCTTAAAGCATAAGTATACAAGTTTTCAGCCCGATAGCTCAAACTTAAAGGTTTCGGTGAAAAATCCATTTTTTCATAAAGGGTTAGTATAGCAAAACTTTGGGAAATCTCTCTCGGGCCATAACTCAAAAACTAAGGGCTAAAACGTTCTGAAACCTATTTATTCGGATTCAGCATCCCTTAAAGCATAAGTATACAAGTTTTCAGCCCGATAGCTCAAACATAAAGGTTTCGGTGAAAAATCCATTTTTTCATAAGGGGTTAGTATAGCAAAACTTTGGGAAATCTTTGTCGGGCCATAACTCAAAAACTAAGGGCTAAAACGTTCTGAAACCTATTTATTCGGATTCAGCATCCCTTAAAGCATAAGTATACAAGTTTTCAGCCCGATAGCTCAAACTTAAAGTTTTCGGTGAAAAATACATTTTTTCATAACGGGTTAGTATAGCAAAACTATGGGAAATCTTTGTTGGGCCATAACTCAAAAACTAAGGGCTAAAACGTTCTGAAACCTATTTATTCGGATTCAGCATCCCTTAAAGCATAAGTATACAAGTTTTCAGCCCGATAGCTCAAACTTAAAGGTTTCGGTGAAAAATCCATTTTTTCATAAGGGGTTAGTATAGCAAAACTTTGGGAAATCTTTGTCGGGCCATAACTCAAAAACTAAGGGCTAAAACGTTCTGAAACCTATTTATTCGGATTCAGCATCCCTTAAAGCATAAGTATACAAGTTTTCAGCCCGATAGCTCAAACTTAAAGTTTTCGGTGAAAAATACATTTTTTCATAACGGGTTAGTATAGCAAAACTATGGGAAATCTTTGTTGGGCCATAACTCAAAAACTAAGGGCTAAAACGTTCTGAAACCTATTTATTCGGATTCAGCATCCCTTAAAGCATAAGTATACAACTTTTCAGCCCGATAGCTCAAACTTAAAGTTTTCGGTGAAAAATACATTTTTTCATAAGGGGGTACCCTTTTAAAATTTTGGGAAATCTTTGTCGGGCCATAACTCAAAAACTAAGGGCTAAAACGTTCTGAAACCTATTTATTCGGATTCAGCATCCCTTAAAGCATAAGTATACAAGTTTTCAGCCCGATAGCTCAAACTTAAAGGTTTCGGTGAAAAATCCATTTTTTCATAAGGGGTTAGTATAGCAAAACTTTGGGAAATCTTTGTCGGGCCATAACTCAAAAACTAAGGGCTAAAACGTTCTGAAACCTATTTATTCGGATTCAGCATCCCTTAAAGCATAAGTATACAAGTTTTCAGCCCGATAGCTCAAACTTAAAGGTTTCGGTGAAAAATCCATTTTTTCATAAAGGGTTAGTATAGCAAAACTTTGGGAAATCTCTCTCGGGCCATAACTCAAAAACTAAGGGCTAAAACGTTCTGAAACCTATTTATTCGGATTCAGCATCCCTTAAAGCATAAGTATACAAGTTTTCAGCCCGATAGCTCAAACATAAAGGTTTCGGTGAAAAATCCATTTTTTCATAAGGGGTTAGTATAGCAAAACTTTGGGAAATCTTTGTCGGGCCATAACTCAAAAACTAAGGGCTAAAACGTTCTGAAACCTATTTATTCGGATTCAGCATCCCTTAAAGCATAAGTATACAAGTTTTCAGCCCGATAGCTCAAACTTAAAGGTTTCGGTGAAAAATCCATTTTTTCATAAGGGGTTAGTATAGCAAAACTTTGGGAAATCTTTGTTGGGCCATAACTCAAAAACTAAGGGCTAAAACGTTCTGAAACCTATTTATTCGGATTCAGCATCCCTTAAAGCATAAGTATACAAGTTTTCAGCCCGATAGCTCAAACTTAAAGGTTTCGGTGAAAAATCCAATTTTTCATAAGGGGTTAGTATAGCAAAACTTTGGGAAATCTTTGTCGGGCCATAACTCAAAAACTAAGGGCTAAAACGTTCTGAAACCTATTTATTCGGATTCAGCATCCCTTAAAGCATAAGTATACAAGTTTTCAGCCCGATAGCTCAAACTTAAAGGTTTCGGTGAAAAATCCATTTTTTCATAAGGGGTTAGTATAGCAAAACTTTGGGAAATCTCTCTCGGGCCATAACTCAAAAACTAAGGGCTAAAACGTTCTGAAACCTATTTATTCGGATTCAGCATCCCTTAAAGCATAAGTATACAAGTTTTCAGCCCGATAGCTCAAACTTAAAGGTTTCGGTGAAAAATCCATTTTTTCATAAGGGGTTAGTATAGCAAAACTTTGGGAAATCTTTGTTGGGCCATAACTCAAAAACTAAGGGCTAAAACGTTCTGAAACCTATTTATTCGGATTCAGCATCCCTTAAAGCATAAGTATACAACTTTTCAGCCCGATAGCTCAAACTTAAAGTTTTCGGTGAAAAATACATTTTTTCATAAGGGGGTACCCTTTTAAAACTTTGGGAAATCTTTGTCGGGCCATAACTCAAAAACTAAGGGCTAAAACGTTCTGAAACCTATTTATTCGGATTCAGCATCCCTTAAAGCATAAGTATACAAGTTTTCAGCCCGATAGCTCAAACATAAAGGTTTCGGTGAAAAATCCATTTTTTCATAAGGGGTTAGTATAGCAAAACTTTGGGAAATCTTTGTCGGGCCATAACTCAAAAACTAAGGGCTAAAACGTTCTGAAACCTATTTATTCGGATTCAGCATCCCTTAAAGCATAAGTATACAAGTTTTCAGCCCGATAGCTCAAACTTAAAGGTTTCGGTGAAAAATCCATTTTTTCATAAGGGGTTAGTATAGCAAAACTTTGGGAAATCTTTGTTGGGCCATAACTCAAAAACTAAGGGCTAAAACGTTCTGAAACCTATTTATTCGGATTCAGCATCCCTTAAAGCATAAGTATACAAGTTTTCAGCCCGATAGCTCAAACTTAAAGGTTTCGGTGAAAAATCCAATTTTTCATAAGGGGTTAGTATAGCAAAACTTTGGGAAATCTTTGTCGGGCCATAACTCAAAAACTAAGGGCTAAAACGTTCTGAAACCTATTTATTCGGATTCAGCATCCCTTAAAGCATAAGTATACAAGTTTTCAGCCCGATAGCTCAAACTTAAAGGTTTCGGTGAAAAATCCATTTTTTCATAAGGGGTTAGTATAGCAAAACTTTGGGAAATCTTTGTTGGGCCATAACTCAAAAACTAAGGGCTAAAACGTTCTGAAACCTATTTATTCGGATTCAGCATCCCTTAAAGCATAAGTATACAACTTTTCAGCCCGATAGCTCAAACTTAAAGTTTTCGGTGAAAAATACATTTTTTCATAAGGGGGTACCCTTTTAAAACTTTGGGAAATCTTTGTCGGGCCATAACTCAAAAACTAAGGGCTAAAACGTTCTGAAACCTATTTATTCGGATTCAGCATCCCTTAAAGCATAAGTATACAAGTTTTCAGCCCGATAGCTCAAACTTAAAGGTTTCGGTGAAAAATCCATTTTTTCATAAGGGGTTAGTATAGCAAAACTTTGGGAAATCTTTGTAGGGCCATAACTCAAAAACTAAGGGCTAAAACGTTCTGAAACCTATTTATTCGGATTCAGCATCCCTTAAAGCATAAGTATACAAGTTTTCAGCCCGATAGCTCAAACTTAAAGGTTTCGGTGAAAAATCCATTGTTTCATAAGGGGTTAGTATAGCAAAACTTTGGGAAATCTCTCTCGGACCATAACTCAAAAACTAAGGGCTAAAACGTTCTGAAACCTATTTATTCGGATTCAGCATCCCTTAAAGCATAAGTATACAAGTTTTCAGCCCGATAGCTCAAACTTAAAGTTTTCGGTGAAAAATCCATTTTTTCAAAAGGGGGTACCCTTTTAAAACTTTGGGAAATCTTTGTCGGGCCATAACTTAAAAACTACGGGCTAAAACGTTCTGAAACCTATTTATTCGGATTCAGCATCCCTTAAAGCATAAGTATACAAGTTTTCAGCCCGATAGCTCAAACTTAAAGGTTTCGGTGAAAAATCCATTTTTTCATAAGGGGGTTGTATAGCAAAACTTTGGGAAATCTTTGTAGGGCCATAACTCAAAAACTAAGGGCTAAAACGTTCTGAAACCTATTTATTCGGATTCAGCATCCCTTAAAGCATAAGTATACAAGTTTTCAGCCCGATAGCTCAAACTTAAAGGTTTCGGTGAAAAATCCATTTTTTCATAAGGGGTTAGTATAGCAAAACTTTGGGAAATCTTTGTTGGGCCATAACTCAAAAACTAAGGGCTAAAACGTTCTGAAACCTATTTATTCGGATTCAGCATCCCTTAAAGCATAAGTATACAACTTTTCAGCCCGATAGCTCAAACTTAAAGTTTTCGGTGAAAAATACATTTTTTCATAAGGGGGTACCCTTTTAAAACTTTGGGAAATCTTTGTCGGGCCATAACTCAAAAACTAAGGGCTAAAACGTTCTGAAACCTATTTATTCGGATTCAGCATCCCTTAAAGCATAAGTATACAAGTTTTCAGCCCGATAGCTCAAACTTAAAGGTTTCGGTGAAAAATCCATTTTTTCATAAGGGGTTAGTATAGCAAAACTTTGGGAAATCTTTGTAGGGCCATAACTCAAAAACTAAGGGCTAAAACGTTCTGAAACCTATTTATTCGGATTCAGCATCCCTTAAAGCATAAGTATACAAGTTTTCAGCCCGATAGCTCAAACTTAAAGGTTTCGGTGAAAAATCCATTTTTTCATAAGGGGTTAGTATAGCAAAACTTTGGGAAATCTCTCTCGGGCCATAACTCAAAAACTAAGGGCTAAAACGTTCTGAAACCTATTTATTCGGATTCAGCATCCCTTAAAGCATAAGTATACAAGTTTTCAGCCCGATAGCTCAAACTTAAAGTTTTCGGTGAAAAATCCATTTTTTCATAAGGGGGTTGTATAGCAAAACTTTGGGAAATCTTTGTCGGGCCATAACTCAAAAACTAAGGGCTAAAACGTTCTGAAACCTATTTATTCGGATTCAGCATCCCTTAAAGCATAAGTATACAAGTTTTCAGCCCGATAGCTCAAACTTAAAGGTTTCGGTGAAAAATCCAATTTTTCATAAGGGGTTAGTATAGCAAAACTTTGGGAAATCTTTGTCGGGCCATAACTCAAAAACTAAGGGCTAAAACGTTCTGAAACCGATTTATTCGGATTCAGCATCCCTTAAAGCATAAGTATACAAGTTTTCAGCCCGATAGCTCAAACTTAAAGTTTTCGGTGAAAAATCCATTTTTTCAAAAGGGGGTACCCTTTTAAAACTTTGGGAAATCTTTGTCGGGCCATAACTTAAAAACTAAGGGCTAAAACGTTCTGAAACCTATTTATTCGGATTCAGCATCCCTTAAAGCATAAGTATACAAGTTTTCAGCCCGATAGCTCAAACTTATAGGTTTCGGTGAAAAATCCATTTTTTCATAAGGGGTTAGTATAGCAAAACTTTGGGAAATCTTTGTTGGGCCATAACTCAAAAACTAAGGGCTAAAACGTTCTGAAACCTATTTATTCGGATTCAGCATCCCTTAAAGCATAAGTATACAACTTTTCAGCCCGATAGCTCAAACTTAAAGTTTTCGGTGAAAAATACATTTTTTCATAAGGGGGTACCCTTTTAAAACTTTGGGAAATCTTTGTCGGGCCATAACTCAAAAACTAAGGGCTAAAACGTTCTGAAACCTATTTATTCGGATTCAGCATCCCTTAAAGCATAAGTATACAAGTTTTCAGCCCGATAGCTCAAACTTAAAGGTTTCGGTGAAAAATCCATTTTTTCATAAGGGGTTAGTATAGCAAAACTTTGGGAAATCTCTCTCGGGCCATAACTCAAAAACTAAGGGCTAAAACGTTCTGAAACCTATTTATTCGGATTCAGCATCACTTAAAGCATAAGTATACAAGTTTTCAGCCCGATAGCTCAAACTTAAAGTTTTCGGTGAAAAATCCATTTTTTCAAAAGGGGGTACCCTTTTAAAACTTTGGGAAATCTTTGTCGGGCCATAACTTAAAAACTAAGGGCTAAAACGTTCTGAAACCTATTTATTCGGATTCAGCATCCCTTAAAGCATAAGTATACAAGTTTTCAGCCCGATAGCTCAAACTTAAAGTTTTCGGTGAAAAATCCATTTTTTCAAAAGGGGATACCCTTTTAAAACTTTGGGAAATCTTTGTCGGGCCATAACTTAAAAACTAAGGGCTAAAACGTTCTGAAACCTATTTATTCGGATTCAGCATCCCTTAAAGCATAAGTATACAAGTTTTCAGCCCGATAGCTCAAACTTAAAGGTTTCGGTGAAAAATCCATTTTTTCATAAGGGGTTAGTATAGCAAAACTTTGGGAAATCTTTGTCGGGCCATAACTCAAAAACTAAGGCCTAAAACGTTCTGAAACCTATTTATTCGGATTCAGCATCCCTTAAAGCATAAGTATACAAGTTTTCAGCCCGATAGCTCAAACTTAAAGGTTTCGGTGAAAAATCCAATTTTTCATAAGGGGTTAGTATAGCAAAACTTTGGGAAATCTTTGTTGGGCCATAACTCAAAAACTAAGGGCTAAAACGTTCTGAAACCTATTTATTCGGATTCAGCATCCCTTAAAGCATAAGTATACAAGTTTTCAGCCCGATAGCTCAAACTTAAAGGTTTCGGTGAAAAATCCATTTTTTCATAAGGGGTTAGTATAGCAAAACTTTGGGAAATCTTTGTTGGGCCATAACTCAAAAACTAAGGGCTAAAACGTTCTGAAACCTATTTATTCGGATTCAGCATCCCTTAAAGCATAAGTATACAAGTTTTCAGCCCGATAGCTCAAACTTAAAGGTTTCGGTGAAAAATCCATTTTTTCATAAGGGGTTAGTATAGCAAAACTTTGGGAAATCTTTGTTGGGCCATAACTCAAAAACTAAGGGCTAAAACGTTCTGAAACCTATTTATTCGGATTCAGCATCCCTTAAAGCATAAGTATACCAGTTTTCAGCCCGATAGCTCAAACTTAAAGGTTTCGGTGAAAAATCCATTTTTTCATAAGGGGTTAGTATAGCAAAACTTTGGGAAATCTTTGTTGGGCCATAACTCAAAAACTAAGGGCTAAAACGTTCTGAAACCTATTTATTCGGATTCAGCATCCCTTAAAGCATAAGTATACAAGTTTTCAGCCCGATAGCTCAAACTTAAAGTTTTCGGTGAAAAATCCATTTTTTCAAAAGGGGGTACCCTTTTAAAACTTTGGGAAATCTTTGTCGGGCCATAACTTAAAAACTAAGGGCTAAAACGTTCTGAAACCTATTTATTCGGATTCAGCATCCCTTAAAGCATAAGTATACAAGTTTTCAGCCCGATAGCTCAAACTTAAAGGTTTCGGTGAAAAATCCATTTTTCATAAGGGGGTTGTATAGCAAAACTTTGGGAAATCTTTGTAGGGCCATAACTCAAAAACTAAGGGCTAAAACGTTCTGAAACCTATTTATTCGGATTCAGCATCCCTTAAAGCATAAGTATACAAGTTTTCAGCCCGATAGCTCAAACTTAAAGGGTTCGGTGAAAAATCCAATTTTTCATAAGGGGTTAGTATAGCAAAACTTTGGGAAATCTTTGTCGGGCCATAACTCAAAAACTAAGGGCTAAAACGTTCTGAAACCGATTTATTCGGATTCAGCATCCCTTAAAGCATAAGTATACAAGTTTTCAGCCCGATAGCTCAAACTTAAAGTTTTCGGTGAAAAATCCATTTTTTCAAAAGGGGGTACCCTTTTAAAACTTTGGGAAATCTTTGTCGGGCCATAACTTAAAAACTAAGGGCTAAAACGTTCTGAAACCTATTTATTCGGATTCAGCATCCCTTAAAGCATAAGTATACAAGTTTTCAGCCCGATAGCTCAAACTTAAAGGTTTCGGTGAAAAATCCATTTTTTCATAAGGGGTTAGTATAGCAAAACTTTGGGAAATCTTTGTTGGGCCATAACTCAAAAACTAAGGGCTAAAACGTTCTGAAACCTATTTATTCGGATTCAGCATCCCTTAAAGCATAAGTATACAAGTTTTCAGCCCGATAGCTCAAACTTAAAGGTTTCGGTGAAAAATCCAATTTTTCATAAGGGGTTAGTATAGCAAAACTTTGGGAAATCTTTGTTGGGCCATAACTCAAAAACTAAGGGCTAAAACGTTCTGAAACCTATTTATTCGGATTCAGCATCCCTTAAAGCATAAGTATACAAGTTTTCAGCCCGATAGCTCAAACTTAAAGGTTTCGGTGAAAAATCCAATTTTTCATAAGGGGTTAGTATAGCAAAACTTTGGGAAATCTTTGTCGGGCCATAACTCAAAAACTAAGGGCTAAAACGTTCTGAAACCTATTTATTCGGATTCAGCATCCCTTAAAGCATAAGTATACAAGATTTCAGCCCGATAGCTCAAACTTAAAGTTTTCGGTGAAAAATCCATTTTTTCATAAGGGGGTACCCTTTTAAAACTTTGGGAAAACTTTCTAGGGCCATAACTCAAAAACTAAGGGCTAAAACGTTCTGAAACCTATTTATTCGGATTCAGCATCCCTTAAAGCATAAGTATACAAGTTTTCAGCCCGATAGCTCAAACTTAAAGGTTTCGGTGAAAAATCCAATTTTTCATAAGGGGTTAGTATAGCAAAACTTTGGGAAATCTTTGTCGGGCCATAACTCAAAAACTAAGGGCTAAAACGTTCTGAAACCTATTTATTCGGATTCAGCATCCCTTAAAGCATAAGTATACAAGTTTTCAGCCCGATAGCTCAAACTTAAAGTTTTCGGTGAAAAATCCATTTTTTCAAAAGGGGGTACACTTTTAAAACTTTGGTAAATCTTTGTCGGGCCATAACTTAAAAACTAAGGGCTAAAACGTTCTGAAACCTATTTATTCGGATTCAGCATCCCTTAAAGCATAAGTATACAAGTTTTCAGCCCGATAGCTCAAACTTAAAGGTTTCGGTGAAAAATCCATTTTTTCATAAGGGGTTAGTATAGCAAAACTTTGGGAAATCTTTGTTGGGTCATAACTCAAAAACTAAGGGCTAAAACGTTCTGAAACCTATTTATTCGGATTCAGCATCCCTTAAAGCATAAGTATACAAGTTTTCAGCCCGATAGCTCAAACTTAAAGTTTTCGGTGAAAAATCCATTTTTTCAAAAGGGGGTACCCTTTTAAAACTTTGGGAAATCTTTGTCGGGCCATAACTTAAAAACTAAGGGCTAAAACGTTCTGAAACCTATTTATTCGGATTCAGCATCCCTTAAAGCATAAGTATACAAGTTTTCAGCCCGATACCTCAACCTTAAAGGTTTCGGTGAAAAATCCAATTTTTCATAAGGGGTTAGTATAGCAAAACTTTGGGAAATCTTTGTCGGGCCATAACTCAAAAACTAAGGGCTAAAACGTTCTGAAACCTATTTATTCGGATTCAGCATCCCTTAAAGCATAAGTATACAAGTTTTCAGCCCGATAGCTCAAACTTAAAGGTTTCGGTGAAAAATCCATTTTTTCATAAGGGGTTAGTATAGCAAAACTTTGGGAAATCTTTGTTGGGCCATAACTCAAAAACTAAGGGCTAAAACGTTCTGAAACCTATTTATTCGGATTCAGCATCCCTTAAAGCATAAGTATACAAGTTTTCAGCCCGATAGCTCAAACTTAAAGGTTTCGGTGAAAAATCCATTTTTTCATAAGGGGTTAGTATAGCAAAACTTTGGGAAATCTTTGTTGGGCCATAACTCAAAAACTAAGGGCTAAAACGTTCTGAAACCTATTTATTCGGATTCAGCATCCCTTAAAGCATAAGTATACAAGTTTTCAGCCCGATAGCTCAAACTTAAAGTTTTCGGTGAAAAATCCATTTTTTCATAAGGGGGTTGTATAGCAAAACTTTGGGAAATCTTTGTCGGGCCATAACTCAAAAACTAAGGGTTAAAACGTTCTGAAACCTATTTATTCGGATTCAGCATCCCTTAAAGCATAAGTATACAAGTTTTCAGCCCGATAGCTCAAACTTAAAGGTTTCGGTGAAAAATCCAATTTTTCATAAGGGGTTAGTATAGCAAAACTTTGGGAAATCTTTGTCGGGCCATAACTCAAAAACTAAGGGCTAAAACGTTCTGAAACCGATTTATTCGGATTCAGCATCCCTTAAAGCATAAGTATACAAGTTTTCAGCCCGATAGCTCAAACTTAAAGTTTTCGGTGAAAAATCCATTTTTTCAAAAGGGGGTACCCTTTTAAAACTTTGGGAAATCTTTGTCGGGCCATAACTTAAAAACTAAGGGCTAAAACGTTCTGAAACCTATTTATTCGGAATCAGCATCCCTTAAAGCATAAGTATACAAGTTTTCAGCCCGATAGCTCAAACTTATAGGTTTCGGTGAAAAATCCATTTTTTCATAAGGGGTTAGTATAGCAAAACTTTGGGAAATCTTTGTTGGGCCATAACTCAAAAACTAAGGGCTAAAACGTTCTGAAACCTATTTATTCGGATTCAGCATCCCTTAAAGCATAAGTATACAACTTTTCAGCCCGATAGCTCAAACTTAAAGTTTTCGGTGAAAAATACATTTTTTCATAAGGGGGTACCCTTTTAAAACTTTGGGAAATCTTTGTCGGGCCATAACTCAAAAACTAAGGGCTAAAACGTTCTGAAACCTATTTATTCGGATTCAGCATCCCTTAAAGCATAAGTATACAAGTTTTCAGCCCGATAGCTCAAACTTAAAGGTTTCGGTGAAAAATCCATTTTTTCATAAGGGGTTAGTATAGCAAAACTTTGGGAAATCTCTCTCGGGCCATAACTCAAAAACTAAGGGCTAAAACGTTCTGAAACCTATTTATTCGGATTCAGCATCCCTTAAAGCATAAGTATACAAGTTTTCAGCCCGATAGCTCAAACTTAAAGTTTTCGGTGAAAAATCCATTTTTTCAAAAGGGGGTACCCTTTTAAAACTTTGGGAAATCTTTGTCGGGCCATAACTTAAAAACTAAGGGCTAAAACGTTCTGAAACCTATTTATTCGGATTCAGCATCCCTTAAAGCATAAGTATACAAGTTTTCAGCCCGATAGCTCAAACTTAAAGTTTTCGGTGAAAAATCCATTTTTTCAAAAGGGGATACCCTTTTAAAACTTTGGGAAATCTTTGTCGGGCCATAACTTAAAAACTAAGGGCTAAAACGTTCTGAAACCTATTTATTCGGATTCAGCATCCCTTAAAGCATAAGTATACAAGTTTTCAGCCCGATAGCTCAAACTTAAAGGTTTCGGTGAAAAATCCATTTTTTCATAAGGGGTTAGTATAGCAAAACTTTGGGAAATCTTTGTCGGGCCATAACTCAAAAACTAAGGCCTAAAACGTTCTGAAACCTATTTATTCGGATTCAGCATCCCTTAAAGCATAAGTATACAAGTTTTCAGCCCGATAGCTCAAACTTAAAGGTTTCGGTGAAAAATCCAATTTTTCATAAGGGGTTAGTATAGCAAAACTTTGGGAAATCTTTGTTGGGCCATAACTCAAAAACTAAGGGCTAAAACGTTCTGAAACCTATTTATTCGGATTCAGCATCCCTTAAAGCATAAGTATACAAGTTTTCAGCCCGATAGCTCAAACTTAAAGGTTTCGGTGAAAAATCCATTTTTTCATAAGGGGTTAGTATAGCAAAACTTTGGGAAATCTTTGTTGGGCCATAACTCAAAAACTAAGGGCTAAAACGTTCTGAAACCTATTTATTCGGATTCAGCATCCCTTAAAGCATAAGTATACAAGTTTTCAGCCCGATAGCTCAAACTTAAAGGTTTCGGTGAAAAATCCATTTTTTCATAAGGGGTTAGTATAGCAAAACTTTGGGAAATCTTTGTTGGGCCATAACTCAAAAACTAAGGGCTAAAACGTTCTGAAACCTATTTATTCGGATTCAGCATCCCTTAAAGCATAAGTATACCAGTTTTCAGCCCGATAGCTCAAACTTAAAGGTTTCGGTGAAAAATCCATTTTTTCATAAGGGGTTAGTATAGCAAAACTTTGGGAAATCTTTGTTGGGCCATAACTCAAAAACTAAGGGCTAAAACGTTCTGAAACCTATTTATTCGGATTCAGCATCCCTTAAAGCATAAGTATACAAGTTTTCAGCCCGATAGCTCAAACTTAAAGTTTTCGGTGAAAAATCCATTTTTTCAAAAGGGGGTACCCTTTTAAAACTTTGGGAAATCTTTGTCGGGCCATAACTTAAAAACTAAGGGCTAAAACGTTCTGAAACCTATTTATTCGGATTCAGCATCCCTTAAAGCATAAGTATACAAGTTTTCAGCCCGATAGCTCAAACTTAAAGGTTTCGGTGAAAAATCCATTTTTCATAAGGGGGTTGTATAGCAAAACTTTGGGAAATCTTTGTAGGGCCATAACTCAAAAACTAAGGGCTAAAACGTTCTGAAACCTATTTATTCGGATTCAGCATCCCTTAAAGCATAAGTATACAAGTTTTCAGCCCGATAGCTCAAACTTAAAGGGTTCGGTGAAAAATCCAATTTTTCATAAGGGGTTAGTATAGCAAAACTTTGGGAAATCTTTGTCGGGCCATAACTCAAAAACTAAGGGCTAAAACGTTCTGAAACCGATTTATTCGGATTCAGCATCCCTTAAAGCATAAGTATACAAGTTTTCAGCCCGATAGCTCAAACTTAAAGTTTTCGGTGAAAAATCCATTTTTTCAAAAGGGGGTACCCTTTTAAAACTTTGGGAAATCTTTGTCGGGCCATAACTTAAAAACTAAGGGCTAAAACGTTCTGAAACCTATTTATTCGGATTCAGCATCCCTTAAAGCATAAGTATACAAGTTTTCAGCCCGATAGCTCAAACTTAAAGGTTTCGGTGAAAAATCCATTTTTTCATAAGGGGTTAGTATAGCAAAACTTTGGGAAATCTTTGTTGGGCCATAACTCAAAAACTAAGGGCTAAAACGTTCTGAAACCTATTTATTCGGATTCAGCATCCCTTAAAGCATAAGTATACAAGTTTTCAGCCCGATAGCTCAAACTTAAAGGTTTCGGTGAAAAATCCAATTTTTCATAAGGGGTTAGTATAGCAAAACTTTGGGAAATCTTTGTTGGGCCATAACTCAAAAACTAAGGGCTAAAACGTTCTGAAACCTATTTATTCGGATTCAGCATCCCTTAAAGCATAAGTATACAAGTTTTCAGCCCGATAGCTCAAACTTAAAGGTTTCGGTGAAAAATCCAATTTTTCATAAGGGGTTAGTATAGCAAAACTTTGGGAAATCTTTGTCGGGCCATAACTCAAAAACTAAGGGCTAAAACGTTCTGAAACCTATTTATTCGGATTCAGCATCCCTTAAAGCATAAGTATACAAGATTTCAGCCCGATAGCTCAAACTTAAAGTTTTCGGTGAAAAATCCATTTTTTCATAAGGGGGTACCCTTTTAAAACTTTGGGAAAACTTTCTAGGGCCATAACTCAAAAACTAAGGGCTAAAACGTTCTGAAACCTATTTATTCGGATTCAGCATCCCTTAAAGCATAAGTATACAAGTTTTCAGCCCGATAGCTCAAACTTAAAGGTTTCGGTGAAAAATCCAATTTTTCATAAGGGGTTAGTATAGCAAAACTTTGGGAAATCTTTGTCGGGCCATAACTCAAAAACTAAGGGCTAAAACGTTCTGAAACCTATTTATTCGGATTCAGCATCCCTTAAAGCATAAGTATACAAGTTTTCAGCCCGATAGCTCAAACTTAAAGTTTTCGGTGAAAAATCCATTTTTTCAAAAGGGGGTACACTTTTAAAACTTTGGTAAATCTTTGTCGGGCCATAACTTAAAAACTAAGGGCTAAAACGTTCTGAAACCTATTTATTCGGATTCAGCATCCCTTAAAGCATAAGTATACAAGTTTTCAGCCCGATAGCTCAAACTTAAAGGTTTCGGTGAAAAATCCATTTTTTCATAAGGGGTTAGTATAGCAAAACTTTGGGAAATCTTTGTTGGGTCATAACTCAAAAACTAAGGGCTAAAACGTTCTGAAACCTATTTATTCGGATTCAGCATCCCTTAAAGCATAAGTATACAAGTTTTCAGCCCGATAGCTCAAACTTAAAGTTTTCGGTGAAAAATCCATTTTTTCAAAAGGGGGTACCCTTTTAAAACTTTGGGAAATCTTTGTCGGGCCATAACTTAAAAACTAAGGGCTAAAACGTTCTGAAACCTATTTATTCGGATTCAGCATCCCTTAAAGCATAAGTATACAAGTTTTCAGCCCGATACCTCAACCTTAAAGGTTTCGGTGAAAAATCCAATTTTTCATAAGGGGTTAGTATAGCAAAACTTTGGGAAATCTTTGTCGGGCCATAACTCAAAAACTAAGGGCTAAAACGTTCTGAAACCTATTTATTCGGATTCAGCATCCCTTAAAGCATAAGTATACAAGTTTTCAGCCCGATAGCTCAAACTTAAAGGTTTCGGTGAAAAATCCATTTTTTCATAAGGGGTTAGTATAGCAAAACTTTGGGAAATCTTTGTTGGGCCATAACTCAAAAACTAAGGGCTAAAACGTTCTGAAACCTATTTATTCGGATTCAGCATCCCTTAAAGCATAAGTATACAAGTTTTCAGCCCGATAGCTCAAACTTAAAGGTTTCGGTGAAAAATCCAATTTTTCATAAGGGGTTAGTATAGCAAAACTTTGGGAAATCTTTGTCGGGCCATAACTCAAAAACTAAGGGCTAAAACGTTCTGAAACCTATTTATTCGGATTCAGCATCCCTTAAAGCATAAGTATACAAGTTTTCAGCCCGATTGCTCAAACTTAAAGTTTTCGGTGAAAAATCCATTTTTTCAAAAGGGGGTACCCTTTTAAAACTTTGGGAAATCTTTGTCGGGCCATAACTCAAAAGCTAAGGGCTAAAACGTTCTGAAACCTATTTATTCGGATTGAGCATCCCTTAAAGCATAAGTATACAAGTTTTCAGCCCGATAGCTCAAACTTAAAGGTTTCGGTGAAAAATCCATTTTTTCATAAGGGGTTAGTATAGCAAAACTTTGGGAAATCTTTGTTGGGCCATAACTCAAAAACTAAGGGCTAAAACGTTCTGAAACCTATTTATTCGGATTCAGCATCCCTTAAAGCATAAGTATACAAGTTTTCAGCCCGATAGCTCAAACTTAAAGGTTTCGGTGAAAAATCCATTTTTTCATAAGGGGTTAGTATAGCAAAACTTTGGGAAATCTTTGTTGGGCCATAACTCAAAAACTAAGGGCTAAAACGTTCTGAAACCTATTTATTCGGATTCAGCATCCCTTAAAGCATAAGTATACAAGTTTTCAGCCCGATAGCTCAAACTTAAAGGTTTCGGTGAAAAATCCATTTTTTCATAAGGGGTTAGTATAGCAAAACTTTGGGAAATCTTTGTTGGGCCATAACTCAAAAACTAAGGGCTAAAACGTTCTGAAACCTATTTATTCGGATTCAGCATCCCTTAAAGCATAAGTATACAACTTTTCAGCCCGATAGCTCAAACTTAAAGTTTTCGGTGAAAAATACATTTTTTCATAAGGGGGTACCCTTTTAAAACTTTGGGAAATCTTTGTCGGGCCATAACTCAAAAACTAAGGGCTAAAACGTTCTGAAACCTATTTATTCGGATTCAGCATCCCTTAAAGCATAAGTATACAAGTTTTCAGCCCGATAGCTCAAACTTAAAGGTTTCGGTGAAAAATCCATTTTTTCATAAGGGGTTAGTATAGCAAAACTTTGGGAAATCTTTGTAGGGCCATAACTCAAAAACTAAGGGCTAAAACGTTCTGAAACCTATTTATTCGGATTCAGCATCCCTTAAAGCATAAGTATACAAGTTTTCAGCCCGATAGCTCAAACTTAAAGGTTTCGGTGAAAAATCCATTTTTTCATAAGGGGTTAGTATAGCAAAACTTTGGGAAATCTTTGTTGGGCCATAACTCAAAAACTAAGGGCTAAAACGTTCTGAAACCTATTTATTCGGATTCAGCATCCCTTAAAGCATAAGTATACAAGTTTTCAGCCCGATAGCTCAAACTTAAAGTTTTCGGTGAAAAATCCATTTTTTCAAAAGGGGGTACCCTTTTAAAACTTTGGGAAATCTTTGTCGGGCCATAACTTAAAAACTAAGGGCTAAAACGTTCTGAAACCTATTTATTCGGATTCAGCATCCCTTAAAGCATAAGTATACAAGTTTTCAGCCCGATAGCTCAAACTTAAAGGTTTCGGTGAAAAATCCAATTTTTCATAAGGGGTTAGTATAGCAAAACTTTGGGAAATCTTTGTCGGGCCATAACTCAAAAACTAAGGGCTAAAATGTTCTGAAACCTATTTATTCGGATTCAGCATCCCTTAAAGCATAAGTATACAAGTTTTCAGCCCGATAGCTCAAACTTAAAGTTTTCGGTGAAAAATCCATTTTTTCAAAAGGGGGTACCCTTTTAAAACTTTGGGAAATCTTTGTCGGGCCATAACTCAAAAACTAAGGGCTAAAACGTTCTGAAACCTATTTATTCGGATTCAGCATCCCTTAAAGCATAAGTATACAAGTTTTCAGCCCGATAGCTCAAACTTAAAGGTTTCGGTGAAAAATCCATTTTTTCATAAGGGGTTAGTATAGCAAAACTTTGGGAAATCTTTGTTGGGCCATAACTCAAAAACTAAGGGCTAAAACGTTCTGAAACCTATTTATTCGGATTCAGCATCCCTTAAAGCATAAGTATACAAGTTTTCAGCCCGATAGCTCAAACTTAAAGGTTTCGGTGAAAAATCCAATTTTTCATAAGGGGTTAGTATAGCAAAACTTTGGGAAATCTTTGTCGGGCCATAACTCAAAAACTAAGGGCTAAAACGTTCTGAAACCTATTTATTCGGATTCAGCATCCCTTAAAGCATAAGTATACAAGTTTTCAGCCCGATAGCTCAAACTTAAAGGTTTCGGTGAAAAATCCATTTTTTCATAAGGGGTTAGTATAGCAAAACTTTGGGAAATCTTTGTTGGGCCATAACTCAAAAACTAAGGGCTAAAACGTTCTGAAACCTATTTATTCGGATTCAGCATCCCTTAAAGCATAAGTATACAAGTTTTCAGCCCGATAGCTCAAACTTAAAGTTTTCGGTGAAAAATCCATTTTTTCAAAAGGGGGTACCCTTTTAAAACTTTGGGAAATCTTTGTCGGGCCATAACTTAAAAACTAAGGGCTAAAACGTTCTGAAACCTATTTATTCGGATTCAGCATCCCTTAAAGCATAAGTATACAAGTTTTCAGCCCGATAGCTCAAACTTAAAGGTTTCGGTGAAAAATCCATTTTTTCATAAGGGGTTAGTATAGCAAAACTTTGGGAAATCTTTGTTGGGCCATAACTCAAAAACTAAGGGCTAAAACGTTCTGAAACCTATTTATTCGGATTCAGCATCCCTTAAAGCATAAGTATACAAGTTTTCAGCCCGATAGCTCAAACTTAAAGGTTTCGGTGAAAAATCCAATTTTTCATAAGGGGTTAGTATAGCAAAACTTTGGGAAATCTTTGTCGGGCCATAACTCAAAAACTAAGGGCTAAAACGTTCTGAAACCTATTTATTCGGATTCAGCATCCCTTAAAGCATAAGTATACAAGTTTTCAGCCCGATAGCTCAAACTTAAAGGTTTCGGTGAAAAATCCATTTTTTCATAAGGGGTTAGTATAGCAAAACTTTGGGAAATCTTTGTTGGGCCATAACTCAAAAACTAAGGGCTAAAACGTTCTGAAACCTATTTATTCGGATTCAGCATCCCTTAAAGCATAAGTATACAAGTTTTCAGCCCGATAGCTCAAACTTAAAGTTTTCGGTGAAAAATCCATTTTTTCAAAAGGGGGTACCCTTTTAAAACTTTGGGAAATCTTTGTCGGGCCATAACTTAAAAACTAAGGGCTAAAACGTTCTGAAACCTATTTATTCGGATTCAGCATCCCTTAAAGCATAAGTATACAAGTTTTCAGCCCGATAGCTCAAACTTAAAGGTTTCGGTGAAAAATCCATTTTTTCATAAGGGGTTAGTATAGCAAAACTTTGGGAAATCTCTCTCGGGCCATAACTCAAAAACTAAGGGCTAAAACGTTCTGAAACCTATTTATTCGGATTCAGCATCCCTTAAAGCATAAGTATACAAGTTTTCAGCCCGATAGCTCAAACTTAAAGTTTTCGGTGAAAAATCCATTTTTTCAAAAGGGGGTACCCTTTTAAAACTTTGGGAAATCTTTGTCGGGCCATAACTTAAAAACTAAGGGCTAAAACGTTCTGAAACCTATTTATTCGGATTCAGCATCCCTTAAAGCATAAGTATACAAGTTTTCAGCCCGATAGCTCAAACTTAAAGGTTTCGGTGAAAAATCCATTTTTTCATAAGGGGTTAGTATAGCAAAACTTTGGGAAATCTTTGTTGGGCCATAACTCAAAAACTAAGGGCTAAAACGTTCTGAAACCTATTTATTCGGATTCAGCATCCCTTAAAGCATAAGTATACAAGTTTTCAGCCCGATAGCTCAAACTTAAAGTTTTCGGTGAAAAATCCGTTTTTTCAAAAGGTTAGTATAGCAAAACTTTGGGAAATCTCTCTCGGGCCATAACTCAAAAACTAAGGGCTAAAACGTTCTGAAACCTATTTATTCGGATTCAGCATCCCTTAAAGCATAAGTATACAAGTTTTCAGCCCGATAGCTCAAACTTAAAGTTTTCCGTGAAAAATCCATTTTTCAAAAGGGGGTACCCTTTTAAAACTTTGGGAAATCTTTGTCGGGCCATAACTTAAAAACTAAGGGCTAAAACGTTCTGAAACCTATTTATTCGGATTCAGCATCCCTTAAAGCATAAGTATACAAGTTTTCAGCCCGATAGCTCAAACTTAAAGGTTTCGGTGAAAAATCCATTTTTTCATAAGGGGGTTGTATAGCAAAACTTTGGGAAATCTTTGTAGGGCCATAACTCAAAAACTAAGGGCTAAAACGTTCTGAAACCTATTTATTCGGATTCAGCATCCCTTAAAGCATAAGCATACAAGTTTTCAGCCCGATAGCTCAAACTTAAAGGTTTCGGTGAAAAATCCAATTTTTCATAAGGGGTTAGTATAGCAAAACTTTGGGAAATCTTTGTCGGGCCATAACTCAAAAACTAAGGGCTAAAACGTTCTGAAACCGATTTATTCGGATTCAGCATCCCTTAAAGCATAAGTATACAAGTTTTCAGCCCGATAGCTCAAACTTAAAGTTTTCGGTGAAAAATCCATTTTTTCAAAAGGGGGTACCCTTTTAAAACTTTGGGAAATCTTTGTCGGGCCATAACTTAAAAACTAAGGGCTAAAACGTTCTGAAACCTATTTATTCGGATTCAGCATCCCTTAAAGCATAAGTATACAAGTTTTCAGCCCGATAGCTCAAACTTAAAGGTTTCGGTGAAAAATCCATTTTTTCATAAGGGGTTAGTATAGCAAAACTTTGGGAAATCTTTGTTGGGCCATAACTCAAAAACTAAGGGCTAAAACGTTCTGAAACCTATTTATTCGGATTCAGCATCCCTTAAAGCATAAGTATACAAGTTTTCAGCCCGATAGCTCAAACTTAAAGTTTTCGGTGAAAAATCCATTTTTTAAAAGGTTAGTATAGCAAAACTTTGGGAAATCTCTCTCGGGCCATAACTCAAAAACTAAGGGCTAAAACGTTCTGAAACCTATTTATTCGGATTCAGCATCCCTTAAAGCATAAGTATACAAGTTTTCAGCCCGATAGCTCAAACTTAAAGTTTTCGGTGAAAAATCCATTTTTTCAAAAGGGGGTACCCTTTTAAAACTTTGGGAAATCTTTGTCGGGCCATAACTTAAAAACTAAGGGCTAAAACGTTCTGAAACCTATTTATTCGGATTCAGCATCCCTTAAAGCATAAGTATACAAGTTTTCAGCCCGATAGCTCAAACTTAAAGGTTTCGGTGAAAAATCCATTTTTTCATAAGGGGTTAGTATAGCAAAACTTTGGGAAATCTTTGTTGGGCCATAACTCAAAAACTAAGGGCTAAAACGTTCTGAAACCTATTTATTCGGATTCAGCATCCCTTAAAGCATAAGTATACAAGTTTTCAGCCCGATAGCTCAAACTTAAAGGTTTCGGTGAAAAATCCATTTTTTCATAAGGGGTTAGTATAGCAAAACTTTGGGAAATCTTTGTTGGGCCATAACTCAAAAACTAAGGGCTAAAACGTTCTGAAACCTATTTATTCGGATTCAGCATCCCTTAAAGCATAAGTATACAAGTTTTCAGCCCGATAGCTCAAACTTAAAGTTTTCGGTGAAAAATACATTTTTTCATAAGGGGGTACCCTTTTAAAACTTTGGGAAATCTTTGTCGGGCCATAACTTAAAAACTAAGGGCTAAAACGTTCTGAAACCTATTTATTCGGATTCAGCATCCCTTAAAGCATAAGTATACAAGTTTTCAGCCCGATAGCTCAAACTTAAAGGTTTCGGTGAAAAATCCATTTTTTCATAAGGTTAGTATAGCAAAACTTTGGGAAATCTCTCTCGGGCCATAACTCAAAAACTAAGGGCTAAAACGTTCTGAAACCTATTTATTCGGATTCAGCATCCCTTAAAGCATAAGTATACAAGTTTTCAGCCCGATAGCTCAAACTTAAAGTTTTCGGTGAAAAATCCATTTTTTCAAAAGGGGGTACCCTTTTAAAACTTTGGGAAATCTTTGTCGGGCCATAACTTAAAAACTAAGGGCTAAAACGTTCTGAAACCTATTTATTCGGATTCAGCATCCCTTAAAGCATAAGTATACAAGTTTTCAGCCCGATAGCTCAAACTTAAAGGTTTCGGTGAAAAATCCATTTTTTCATAAGGGGTTAGTATAGCAAAACTTTGGGAAATCTTTGTCGGGCCATAACTCAAAAACTAAGGGCTAAAACGTTCTGAAACCTATTTATTCGGATTCAGCATCCCTTAAAGCATAAGTATACAAGATTTCAGCCCGATAACTCAAACTTAAAGTTTTCGGTGAAAAATCCATTTTTTCATAAGGGGGTACCCTTTTAAAACTTTGGGAAATCTTTGTAGGGCCATAACTCAAAAACTAAGGGCTAAAACGTTCTGAAACCTATTTATTCGGATTCAGCATCCCTTAAAGCATAAGTATACAAGTTTTCAGCCCGATAGCTCAAACTTAAAGGTTTCGGTGAAAAATCCAATTTTTCATAAGGGGTTAGTATAGCAAAACTTTGGGAAATCTTTGTCGGGCCATAACTCAAAAACTAAGGGCTTAAACGTTCTGAAACCTATTTATTCGGATTCAGCATCCCTTAAAGCATAAGTATACAAGTTTTCAGCCCGATAGCTCAAACTTAAAGGTTTCGGTGAAAAATCCATTTTTTCATAAGGGGTTAGTATAGCAAAACTTTGGGAAATCTTTGTTGGGCCATAACTCAAAAACTAAGGGCTAAAACGTTCTGAAACCTATTTATTCGGATTCAGCATCCCTTAAAGCATAAGTATACAAGTTTTCAGCCCGATAGCTCAAACTTAAAGGTTTCGGTGAAAAATCCATTTTTTCATAAGGGGTTAGTATAGCAAAACTTTGGGAAATCTTTGTTGGGCCATAACTCAAAAACTAAGGGCTAAAACGTTCTGAAACCTATTTATTCGGATTCAGCATCCCTTAAAGCATAAGTATACAAGTTTTCAGCCCGATAGCTCAAACTTAAAGGTTTCGGTGAAAAATCCATTTTTTCATAAGGGGCAAAACTTTGGGAAATCTCTCTCGGGCCATAACTCAAAAACTAAGGGCTAAAACGTTCTGAAACCTATTTATTCGGATTCAGCATCCCTTAAAGCATAAGTATACAAGTTTTCAGCCCGATAGCTCAAACTTAAAGTTTTCGGTGAAAAATCCATTTTTTCAAAAGGGGGTACCCTTTTAAAACTTTGGGAAATCTTTGTCGGGCCATAACTCAAAAACTAAGGGCTAAAACGTTCTGAAACCTATTTATTCGGATTCAGCATCCCTTAAAGCATAAGTACACAAGTTTTCAGCCCGATAGCTCAAACTTAAAGGTTTCGGTGAAAAATCCATTTTTTCATAAGGTTAGTATAGCAAAACTTTGGGAAATCTCTCTCGGGCCATAACTCAAAAACTAAGGGCTAAAACGTTCTGAAACCTATTTATTCGGATTCAGCATCCCTTAAAGCATAAGTATACAAGTTTTCAGCCCGATAGCTCAAACTTAAAGTTTTCGGTGAAAAATCCATTTTTTCAAAAGGGGTTAGTATAGCAAAACTTTGGGAAATCTTTGTCGGGCCATAACTTAAAAACTAAGGGCTAAAACGTTCTGAAACCTATTTATTCGGATTCAGCATCCCTTAAAGCATAAGCATACAAGTTTTCAGCCCGATAGCTCAAACTTAAAGGTTTCGGTGAAAAATCCATTTTTTCATAAGGGGTTAGTATAGCAAAACTTTGGGAAATCTTTGTTGGGCCATAACTCAAAAACTAAGGGCTAAAACGTTCTGAAACCTATTTATTCGGATTCAGCATCCCTTAAAGCATAAGTATACAAGTTTTCAGCCCGATAGCTCAAACTTAAAGGTTTCGGTGAAAAATCCATTTTTTCATAAGGGGTTAGTATAGCAAAACTTTGGGAAATCTTTGTTGGGCCATAACTCAAAAACTAAGGGCTAAAACGTTCTGAAACCTATTTATTCGGATTCAGCATCCCTTAAAGCATAAGTATACAAGTTTTCAGCCCGATAGCTCAAACTTAAAGGTTTCGGTGAAAAATCCATTTTTTCATAAGGTTAGTATAGCAAAACTTTGGGAAATCTCTCTCGGGCCATAACTCAAAAACTAAGGGCTAAAACGTTCTGAAACCTATTTATTCGGATTCAGCATCCCTTAAAGCATAAGTATACAAGTTTTCAGCCCGATAGCTCAAACTTAAAGTTTTCGGTGAAAAATCCATTTTTTCAAAAGGGGGTACCCTTTTAAAACTTTGGGAAATCTTTGTCGGGCCATAACTCAAAAACTAAGGGCTAAAACGTTCTGAAACCTATTTATTCGGATTCAGCATCCCTTAAAGCATAAGTATACAAGTTTTCAGCCCGATAGCTCAAACTTAAAGGTTTCGGTGAAAAATCCATTTTTTCATAAGGTTAGTATAGCAAAACTTTGGGAAATCTCTCTCGGGCCATAACTCAAAAACTAAGGGCTAAAACGTTCTGAAACCTATTTATTCGGATTCAGCATCCCTTAAAGCATAAGTATACAAGTTTTCAGCCCGATAGCTCAAACTTAAAGTTTTCGGTGAAAAATCCATTTTTTCAAAAGGGGGTACCCTTTTAAAACTTTGGGAAATCTTTGTCGGGCCATAACTTAAAAACTAAGGGCTAAAACGTTCTGAAACCTATTTATTCGGATTCAGCATCCCTTAAAGCATAAGTATACAAGTTTTCAGCCCGATAGCTCAAACTTAAAGGTTTCGGTGAAAAATCCATTTTTTCATAAGGGGTTAATATAGCAAAACTTTGGGAAATCTTTGTTGGGCCATAACTCAAAAACTAAGGGCTAAAACGTTCTGAAACCTATTTATTCGGATTCAGCATCCCTTAAAGCATAAGTATACAAGTTTTCAGCCCGATAGCTCAAACTTAAAGGTTTCGGTGAAAAATCCATTTTTTCATAAGGGGTTAGTATAGCAAAACTTTGGGAAATCTTTGTTGGGCCATAACTCAAAAACTAAGGGCTAAAACGTTCTGAAACCTATTTATTCGGATTCAGCATCCCTTAAAGCATAAGTATACAAGTTTTCAGCCCGATAGCTCAAACTTAAAGGTTTCGGTGAAAAATCCATTTTTTCATAAGGGGTTAGTATAGCAAAACTTTGGGAAATCTTTGTAGGGCCATAACTCAAAAACTAAGGGCTAAAACGTTCTGAAACCTATTTATTCGGATTCAGCATCCCTTAAAGCATAAGCATACAAGTTTTCAGCCCGATAGCTCAAACTTAAAGGTTTCGGTGAAAAATCCAATTTTTCATAAGGGGTTAGTATAGCAAAACTTTGGGAAATCTTTGTCGGGCCATAACTCAAAAACTAAGGGCTAAAACGTTCTGAAACCGATTTATTCGGATTCAGCATCCCTTAAAGCATAAGTATACAAGTTTTCAGCCCGATAGCTCAAACTTAAAGTTTTCGGTGAAAAATCCATTTTTTCAAAAGGGGGTACCCTTTTAAAACTTTGGGAAATCTTTGTCGGGCCATAACTTAAAAACTAAGGGCTAAAACGTTCTGAAACCTATTTATTCGGATTCAGCATCCCTTAAAGCATAAGTATACAAGTTTTCAGCCCGATAGCTCAAACTTAAAGGTTTCGGTGAAAAATCCATTTTTTCATAAGGGGTTAGTATAGCAAAACTTTGGGAAATCTTTGTTGGGCCATAACTCAAAAACTAAGGGCTAAAACGTTCTGAAACCTATTTATTCGGATTCAGCATCCCTTAAAGCATAAGTATACAAGTTTTCAGCCCGATAGCTCAAACTTAAAGTTTTCGGTGAAAAATCCATTTTTTCAAAAGGGGGTACCCTTTTAAAACTTTGGGAAATCTTTGTCGGGCCATAACTCAAAAACTAAGGGCTAAAACGTTCTGAAACCTATTTATTCGGATTCAGCATCCCTTAAAGCATAAGTACACAAGTTTTCAGCCCGATAGCTCAAACTTAAAGGTTTCGGTGAAAAATCCATTTTTTCATAAGGTTAGTATAGCAAAACTTTGGGAAATCTTTGTCGGGCCATAACTCAAAAACTAAGGGCTAAAACGTTCTGAAACCTATTTATTCGGATTCAGCATCCCTTAAAGCATAAGTATACAAGTTTTCAGCCCGATAGCTCAAACTTAAAGTTTTCGGTGAAAAATCCATTTTTTCAAAAGGGGGTACCCTTTTAAAACTTTGGGAAATCTTTGTCGGGCCATAACTTAAAAACTAAGGGCTAAAACGTTCTGAAACCTATTTATTCGGATTCAGCATCCCTTAAAGCATAAGTATACAAGTTTTCAGCCCGATAGCTCAAACTTAAAGGTTTCGGTGAAAAATCCATTTTTTCATAAGGGGTTAGTATAGCAAAACTTTGGGAAATCTTTGTTGGGCCATAACTCAAAAACTAAGGGCTAAAACGTTCTGAAACCTATTTATTCGGATTCAGCATCCCTTAAAGCATAAGTATACAAGTTTTCAGCCCGATAGCTCAAACTTAAAGGTTTCGGTGAAAAATCCATTTTTTCATAAGGGGTTAGTATAGCAAAACTTTGGGAAATCTTTGTTGGGCCATAACTCAAAAACTAAGGGCTAAAACGTTCTGAAACCTATTTATTCGGATTCAGCATCCCTTAAAGCATAAGTATACAAGTTTTCAGCCCGATAGCTCAAACTTAAAGGTTTCGGTGAAAAATCCATTTTTTCATAAGGGGTTAGTATAGCAAAACTTTGGGAAATCTTTGTTGGGCCATAACTCAAAAACTAAGGGCTAAAACGTTCTGAAACCTATTTATTCGGATTCAGCATCCCTTAAAGCATAAGTATACAAGTTTTCAGCCCGATAGCTCAAACTTAAAGTTTTCGGTGAAAAATACATTTTTTCATAAGGGGGTACCCTTTTAAAACTTTGGGAAATCTTTGTCGGGCCATAACTTAAAAACTAAGGGCTAAAACGTTCTGAAACCTATTTATTCGGATTCAGCATCCCTTAAAGCATAAGTATACAAGTTTTCAGCCCGATAGCTCAAACTTAAAGGTTTCGGTGAAAAATCCATTTTTTCATAAGGGGTTAGTATAGCAAAACTTTGGGAAATCTTTGTTGGGCCATAACTCAAAAACTAAGGGCTAAAACGTTCTGAAACCTATTTATTCGGATTCAGCATCCCTTAAAGCATAAGTATACAAGTTTTCAGCCCGATAGCTCAAACTTAAAGTTTTCGGTGAAAAATACATTTTTTCATAAGGGGGTACCCTTTTAAAACTTTGGGAAATCTTTGTCGGGCCATAACTTAAAAACTAAGGGCTAAAACGTTCTGAAACCTATTTATTCGGATTCAGCATCCCTTAAAGCATAAGTATACAAGTTTTCAGCCCGATAGCTCAAACTTAAAGGTTTCGGTGAAAAATCCATTTTTTCATAAGGGGTTAGTAAAGCAAAACTTTGGGAAATCTTTGTAGGGCCATAACTCAAAAACTAAGGGCTAAAACGTTCTGAAACCTATTTATTCGGATTCAGCATCCCTTAAAGCATAAGTATACAAGTTTTCAGCCCGATAGCTCAAACTTAAAGGTTTCGGTGAAAAATCCATTTTTTCATAAGGGGTTAGTATAGCAAAACTTTGGGAAATCTTTGTTGGGCCATAACTCAAAAACTAAGGGCTAAAACGTTCTGAAACCTATTTATTCGGATTCAGCATCCCTTAAAGCATAAGTATACAAGTTTTCAGCCCGATAGCTCAAACTTAAAGGTTTCGGTGAAAAATCCATTTTTTCATAAGGGGTTAGTATAGCAAAACTTTGGGAAATCTTTGTTGGGCCATAACTCAAAAACTAAGGGCTAAAACGTTCTGAAACCTATTTATTCGGATTCAGCATCCCTTAAAGCATAAGTATACAAGTTTTCAGCCCGATAGCTCAAACTTAAAGTTTTCGGTGAAAAATACATTTTTTCATAAGGGGGTACCCTTTTAAAACTTTGGGAAATCTTTGTCGGGCCATAACTTAAAAACTAAGGGCTAAAACGTTCTGAAACCTATTTATTCGGATTCAGCATCCCTTAAAGCATAAGTATACAAGTTTTCAGCCCGATAGCTCAAACTTAAAGGTTTCGGTGAAAAATCCATTTTTTCATAAGGGGTTAGTATAGCAAAACTTTGGGAAATCTTTGTTGGGCCATAACTCAAAAACTAAGGGCTAAAACGTTCTGAAACCTATTTATTCGGATTCAGCATCCCTTAAAGCATAAGTATACAAGTTTTCAGCCCGATAGCTCAAACTTAAAGGTTTCGGTGAAAAATCCATTTTTTCATAAGGGGTTAGTATAGCAAAACTTTGGGAAATCTTTGTTGGGCCATAACTCAAAAACTAAGGCTAAAACGTTCTGAAACCTATTTATTCGGATTCAGCATCCCTTAAAGCATAAGTATACAAGTTTTCAGCTCGATAGCTCAAACTTAAAGGTTTCGGTGAAAAATCCATTTTTTCATAAGGGGTTAGTATAGCAAAACTTTGGGAAATCTTTGTTGGACCATAACTCAAAAACTAAGGGCTAAAACGTTCTGAAACCTATTTATTCGGATTCAGCATCCCTTAAAGCATAAGTATACAAGTTTTCAGCCCGATAGCTCAAACTTAAAGTTTTCGGTGAAAAATACATTTTTTCATAAGGGGGTACCCTTTTAAAACTTTGGGAAATCTTTGTCGGGCCATAACTTAAAAACTAAGGGCTAAAACGTTCTGAAACCTATTTATTCGGATTCAGCATCCCTTAAAGCATAAGTATACAAGTTTTCAGCCCGATAGCTCAAACTTAAAGTTTTCGGTGAAAAATCCATTTTTTCAAAAGGGGGTACCCTTTTAAAACTTTGGGAAATCTTTGTAGGGCCATAACTCAAAAACTAAGGGCTAAAACGTTCTGAAACCTATTTATTCGGATTCAGCATCCCTTAAAGCATAAGTATACAAGTTTTCAGCCCGATAGCTCAAACTTAAAGGTTTCGGTGAAAAATCCAATTTTTCATAAGGGGTTAGTATAGCAAAACTTTGGGAAATCTTTGTCGGGCCATAACTCAAAAACTAAGGGCTAAAACGTTCTGAAACCTATTTATTCGGATTCAGCATCCCTTAAAGCATAAGTATACAAGTTTTCAGCCCGATAGCTCAAACTTAAAGGTTTCGGTGAAAAATCCATTTTTTCATAAGGGGTTAGTATAGCAAAACTTTGGGAAATCTTTGTTGGGCCATAACTCAAAAACTAAGGGCTAAAACGTTCTGAAACCTATTTATTCGGATTCAGCATCCCTTAAAGCATAAGTATACAAGTTTTCAGCCCGATAGCTCAAACTTAAAGTTTTCGGTGAAAAATCCATTTTTTCAAAAGGGGGTACCCTTTTAAAACTTTGGGAAATCTTTGTCGGGCCATAACTTAAAAACTAAGGGCTAAAACGTTCTGAAACCTATTTATTCGGATTCAGCATCCCTTAAAGCATAAGTATACAAGTTTTCAGCCCGATAGCTCAAACTTAAAGGTTTCGGTGAAAAATCCATTTTTTCATAAGGGGTTAGTATAGCAAAACTTTGGGAAATCTTTGTAGGGCCATAACTCAAAAACTAAGGGCTAAAACGTTCTGAAACCTATTTATTCGGATTCAGCATCCCTTAAAGCATAAGTATACAAGTTTTCAGCCCGATAACTCAAACTTAAAGGTTTCGGTGAAAAATCCAATTTTTCATAAGGGGTTAGTATAGCAAAACTTTGGGAAATCTTTGTCGGGCCATAACTCAAAAACTAAGGGCTAAAACGTTCTGAAACCTATTTATTCGGATTCAGCATCCCTTAAAGCATAAGTATACAAGTTTTCAGCCCGATAGCTCAAACTTAAAGTTTTCGGTGAAAAATCCATTTTTTCAAAAGGGGGTACCCTTTTAAAACTTTGGGAAATCTTTGTCGGGCCATAACTTAAAAACTAAGGGCTAAAACGTTCTGAAACCTATTTATTCGGATTCAGCATCCCTTAAAGCATAAGTATACAAGTTTTCAGCCCGATAGCTCAAACTTAAAGGTTTCGGTGAAAAATCCATTTTTTCATAAGGGGGTACCCTTTTAAAACTTTGGGAAATCTTTGTCGGGCCATAACTTAAAAACTAAGGGCTAAAACGTTCTGAAACCTATTTATTCGGATTCAGCATCCCTTAAAGCATAAGTATACAAGTTTTCAGCCCGATAGCTCAAACTTAAAGGTTTCGGTGAAAAATCCATTTTTTCATAAGGGGTTAGTATAGCAAAACTTTGGGAAATCTTTGTAGGGCCATAACTCAAAAACTAAGGGCTAAAACGTTCTGAAACCTATTTATTCGGATTCAGCATCCCTTAAAGCATAAGTATACAAGTTTTCAGCCCGATAACTCAAACTTAAAGGTTTCGGTGAAAAATCCAATTTTTCATAAGGGGTTAGTATAGCAAAACTTTGGGAAATCTTTGTCGGGCCATAACTCAAAAACTAAGGGCTAAAACGTTCTGAAACCTATTTATTCGGATTCAGCATCCCTTAAAGCATAAGTATACAAGTTTTCAGCCCGATAGCTCAAACTTAAAGTTTTCGGTGAAAAATCCATTTTTTCAAAAGGGGGTACCCTTTTAAAACTTTGGGAAATCTTTGTCGGGCCATAACTTAAAAACTAAGGGCTAAAACGTTCTGAAACCTATTTATTCGGATTCAGCATCCCTTAAAGCATAAGTATACAAGTTTTCAGCCCGATAGCTCAAACTTAAAGTTTTCGGTGAAAAATCCATTTTTTCAAAAGGGGGTACCCTTTTAAAACTTTGGGAAATCTTTGTCGGGCCATAACTTAAAAACTAAGGGCTAAAACGTTCTGAAACCTATTTATTCGGATTCAGCATCCCTTAAAGCATAAGTATACAAGTTTTCAGCCCGATAGCTCAAACTTAAAGGTTTCGGTGAAAAATCCATTTTTTCATAAGGGGTTAGTATAGCAAAACTTTGGGAAATCTTTGTTGGGCCATAACTCAAAAACTAAGGGCTAAAACGTTCTGAAACCTATTTATTCGGATTCAGCATCCCTTAAAGCATAAGTATACAAGTTTTCAGCCCGATAGCTCAAACTTAAAGGTTTCGGTGAAAAATCCATTTTTTCATAAGGGGTTAGTATAGCAAAACTTTGGGAAATCTTTGTAGGGCCATAACTCAAAAACCAAGGGCTAAAACGTTCTGAAACCTATTTATTCGGATTCAGCATCCCTTAAAGCATAAGTATACAAGTTTTCAGCCCGATAGCTCAAACTTAAAGGTTTCGGTGAAAAATCCAATTTTTCATAAGGGGTTAGTATAGCAAAACTTTGGGAAATCTTTGTCGGGCCATATCTCAAAAACTAAGGGCTAAAACGTTCTGAAACCTATTTATTCGGATTCAGCATCCCTTAAAGCATAAGTATACAAGTTTTCAGCCCGATAGCTCAAACTTAAAGTTTTCGGTGAAAAATCCATTTTTTCAAAAGGGGGTACCCTTTTAAAACTTTGGGAAATCTTTGTCGGGCCATAACTTAAAAACTAAGGGCTAAAACGTTCTGAAACCTATTTATTCGGATTCAGCATCCCTTAAAGCATAAGTATACAAGTTTTCAGCCCGATAGCTCAAACTTAAAGGTTTCGGTGAAAAATCCAATTTTTCATAAGGGGTTAGTATAGCAAAACTTTGGGAAATCTTTGTTGCGCCGTAACTCAAAAACTAAGGGCTAAAACGTTCTGAAACCTATTTATTCGGATTCAGCATCCCTTAAAGCATAAGTATACAAGTTTTCAGCCCGATAGCTCAAACTTAAAGGTTTCGGTGAAAAATCCATTTTTTCATAAGGGGTTAGTATAGCAAAACTTTGGGAAATCTTTGTTGGGCCATAACTCAAAAACTAAGGGCTAAAACGTTCTGAAACCTATTTATTCGGATTCAGCATCCCTTAAAGCATAAGTATACAAGTTTTCAGCCCGATAGCTCAAACTTAAAGGTTTCGGTGAAAAATCCAATTTTTCATAAGGGGTTAGTATAGCAAAACTTTGGGAAATCTTTGTCGGGCCATAACTCAAAAACTAAGGGCTAAAACGTTCTGAAACCTATTTATTCGGATTCAGCATCCCTTAAAGCATAAGTATACAAGTTTTCAGCCCGATAGCTCAAACTTAAAGTTTTCGGTGAAAAATCCATTTTTTCAAAATTGGGTACCCTTTTAAAACTTTGGGAAATCTTTGTCGGGCCATAACTTAAAAACTAAGGGCTAAAACGTTCTGAAACCTATTTATTCGGATTCAGCATCCCTTAAAGCATAAATATACAAGTTTTCAGCCCGATAGCTCAAACTTAAAAGTTTCGGTGACAAATCCATTTTTTCATAAGGGGTTAGTATAGCAAAACTTTGGGAAATCTTTGTCGGGCCATAACTCAAAAACTAAGGGCTAAAACGTTCTGAAACCTATTTATTCGGATTCAGCATCCCTTAAAGCATAAGTATACAAGATTTCAGCCCGATAGCTCAAACTTAAAGTTTTCGGTGAAAAATCCATTTTTTCATAAGGGGGTACCCTTTTAAAACTTTGGGAAATCTTTGTAGGGCCATAACTCAAAAACTAAGGGCTAAAACGTTCTGAAACCTATTTATTCGGATTCAGCATCCCTTAAAGCATAAGTATACAAGTTTTCAGCCCGATAGCTCAAACTTAAAGGTTTCGGTGAAAAATCCAATTTTTCATAAGGGGTTAGTATAGCAAAACTTTGGGAAATCTTTGTCGGGCCATAACTCAAAAACTAAGGGCTAAAACGTTCTGAAACCTATTTATTCGGATTCAGCATCCCTTAAAGCATAAGTATACAAGTTTTCAGCCCGATAGCTCAAACTTAAAGTTTTCGGTGAAAAATCCATTTTTTCAAAAGGGGGTACCCTTTTAAAACTTTGGGAAATCTTTGTCGGGCCATAGCTCAAAAACTAAGGGCTAAAACGTTCTGAAACCTATTTATTCGGATTCAGCATCCCTTAAAGCATAATTATACAAGTTTTCAGCCCGATAGCTCAAACTTAAAGGTTTCGGTGAAAAATCCATTTTTTCATAAGGGGTTAGTATAGCAAAACTTTGGGAAATCTTTGTTGGGCCATAACTCAAAAACTAAGGGCTAAAACGTTCTGAAACCTATTTATTCGGATTCAGCATCCCTTAAAGCATAAGTATACAAGTTTTCAGCCCGATAGCTCAAACTTAAAGTTTTCGGTGAAAAATCCAATTTTTCATAAGGGGTTAGTATAGCAAAACTTTGGGAAATCTTTGTTGGGCCATAACTCAAAAACTAAGGGCTAAAACGTTCTGAAACCTATTTATTCGGATTCAGCATCCCTTAAAGCATAAGTATACAAGTTTTCAGCCCGATAGCTCAAACTTAAAGGTTTCGGTGAAAAATCCAATTTTTCATAAGGGGTTAGTATAGCAAAACTTTGGGAAATCTTTGTCGGGCCATAACTCAAAAACTAAGGGCTAAAACGTTCTGAAACCTATTTATTCGGATTCAGCATCCCTTAAAGCATAAGTATACAAGTTTTCAGCCCGATAGCTCAAACTTAAAGGTTTCGGTGAAAAATCCATTTTTTCATAAGGGGTTAGTATAGCAAAACTTTGGGAAAGCTTTGTTGGGCCATAACTCAAAAACAAAGGGCAAAAACGTTCTGAAACCTATTTATTCGGATTCAGCATCCCTTAAAGCATAAGTATACAAGTTTTCAGCCCGATAGCTCAAACTTAAAGTTTTCGGTGAAAAATCCAATTTTTCATAAGGGGTTAGTATAGCAAAACTTTGGGAAATCTTTGTCGGGCCATAACTCAAAAACTAAGAGCTAAAACGTTCTGAAACCTATTTATTCGGATTCAGCATCCCTTAAAGCATAAGTATACAAGTTTTCAGCCCGATAGCTCAAACTTAAAGGTTTCGGTGAAAAATCCATTTTTTCATAAGGGGTTAGTATAGCAAAACTTTGGGAAATCTCTCTCGGGCCATAACTCAAAAACTAAGGGCTAAAACGTTCTGAAACCTATTTATTCGGATTCAGCATCCCTTAAAGCATAAGTATACAAGTTTTCAGCCCGATAGCTCAAACTTAAAGTTTTCGGTGAAAAATCCAATTTTTCATAAGGGGTTAGTATAGCAAAACTTTGGGAAATCTTTGTCGGGTCATAACTCAAAAACTAAGGGCTAAAACGTTCTGAAACCTATTTATTCGGATTCAGCATCCCTTAAAGCATAAGTATACAAGTTTTCAGCCCGATAGCTCAAACTTAAAGTTTTCGGTGAAAAATCCATTTTTTCAAAAGGGGGTACCCTTTTAAAACTTTGGGAAATCTTTGTCGGGCCATAACTTAAAAACTAAGGGCTAAAACGTTCTGAAACCTATTTATTCGGATTCAGCATCCCTTAAAGCATAAGTATACAAGTTTTCAGCCCGATAGCTCAAACTTAAAGGTTTCGGTGAAAAATCCATTTTTTCATAAGGGGTTAGTATAGCAAAACTTTGGGAAAGCTTTGTTGGGCCATAACTCAAAAACTAAGGGCTAAAACGTTCTGAAACCTATTTATTCGGATTCAGCATCCCTTAAAGCATAAATATACAAGTTTTCAGCCCGATAGCTCAAACTTAAAGTTTTCGGTGAAAAATTCAATTTTTCATAAGGGGTTAGTATAGCAAAACTTTGGGAAATCTTTGTCGGGCCATAACTCAAAAACTAAGGGCTAAAACGTTCTGAAACCTATTTATTCGGATTCAGCATCCCTTAAAGCATAAGTATACAAGTTTTCAGCCCGATAGCTCAAACTTAAAGGTTTCGGTGAAAAATCCATTTTTTCATAAGGGGTTAGTATAGCAAAACTTTGGGAAAGCTTTGTTGGGCCATAACTCAAAAACTAAGGGCTAAAACGTTCTGAAACCTATTTATTCGGATTCAGCATCCCTTAAAGCATAAATATACAAGTTTTCAGCCCGATAGCTCAAACTTAAAGTTTTCGGTGAAAAATCCAATTTTTCATAAGGGGTTAGTATAGCAAAACTTTGGGAATTCTTTGTCGGGCCATAACTCAAAAACTAAGGGCTAAAACGTTCTGAAACCTATTTATTCGGATTCAGCATCCCTTAAAGCATAAGTATACAAGTTTTCAGCCCGATAGCTCAAACTTAAAGGTTTCGGTGAAAAATCCATTTTTTCATAAGGGGTTAGTATAGCAAAACTTTGGGAAAGCTTTGTTGGGCCATAACTCAAAAACTAAGGGCTAAAACGTTCTGAAACCTATTTATTCGGATTCAGCATCCCTTAAAGCATAAGTATACAAGTTTTCAGCCCGATAGCTCAAACTTAAAGTTTTCGGTGAAAAATCCAATTTTTCATAAGGGGTTAGTATAGCAAAACTTTGGGAAATCTTTGTCGGGCCATAACTCAAAAACTAAGGGCTAAAACGTTCTGAAACCTATTTATTCGGATTCAGCATCCCTTAAAGCATAAGTATACAAGTTTTCAGCCCGATAGCTCAAACTTAAAGGTTTCGGTGAAAAATCCATTTTTTCATAAGGGGTTAGTATAGCAAAACTTTGGGAAAGCTTTGTTGGGCCATAACTCAAAAACTAAGGGCTAAAACGTTCTGAAACCTATTTATTCGGATTCAGCATCCCTTAAAGCATAAATATACAAGTTTTCAGCCCGATAGCTCAAACTTAAAGGTTTCGGTGAAAAATCCAATTTTTCATAAGGGGTTAGTATAGCAAAACTTTGGGAAATCTTTGTCGGGCCATAACTCAAAAACTAAGGGCTAAAACGTTCTGAAACCCATTTATTCGGATTCAGCATCCCTTAAAGCATAAGTATACAAGTTTTCAGCCCGATAGCTCAAACTTAAAGTTTTCGGTGAAAAATCCATTTTTTCAAAAGGGGGTACCCTTTTAAAACTTTGGGAAATCTTTGTCGGGCCATAACTTAAAAACTAAGGGCTAAAACGTTCTGAAACCTATTTATTCGGATTCAGCATCCCTTAAAGCATAAGTATACAAGTTTTCAGCCCGATAGCTCAAACTTAAAGTTTTCGGTGAAAAATCCATTTTTTCAAAAGGGGGTACCCTTTTAAAACTTTGGGAAATCTTTGTCGGGCCATAACTTAAAAACTAAGGGCTAAAACGTTCTGAAACCTATTTATTCGGATTCAGCATCCCTTAAAGCATAAGTATACAAGTTTTCAGCCCGATAGCTCAAACTTAAAGGTTTCGGTGAAAAATCCAATTTTTCATAAGGGGTTAGTATAGCAAAACTTTGGGAAATCTTTGTCGGGCCATAACTCAAAAACTAAGGGCTAAAACGTTCTGAAACCTATTTATTCGGATTCAGCATCCCTTAAAGCATAAGTATACAAGTTTTCAGCCCGATAGCTCAAACTTAAAGTTTTCGGTGAAAAATCCATTTTTTCAAAAGGGGGTACCCTTTTAAAACTTTGGGAAATCTTTGTCGGGCCATAACTTAAAAACTAAGGGCTAAAACGTTCTGAAACCTATTTATTCGGATTCAGCATCCCTTAAAGCATAAGTATACAAGTTTTCAGCCCGATAGCTCAAACTTAAAGGTTTCGGTGAAAAATCCATTTTTTCATAAGGGGTTAGTATAGCAAAACTTTGGGAAAGCTTTGTTGGGCCATAACTCAAAAACTAAGGGCTAAAACGTTCTGAAACCTATTTATTCGGATTCAGCATCCCTTAAAGCATAAATATACAAGTTTTCAGCCCGATAGCTCAAACTTAAAGTTTTCGGTGAAAAATCCAATTTTTCATAAGGGGTTAGTATAGCAAAACTTTGGGAAATCTTTGTCGGGCCATAACTCAAAAACTAAGGGCTAAAACGTTCTGAAACCTATTTATTCGGATTCAGCATCCCTTAAAGCATAAGTATACAAGTTTTCAGCCCGATAGCTCAAACTTAAAGGTTTCGGTGAAAAATCCATTTTTTCATAAGGGGTTAGTATAGCAAAACTTTGGGAAAGCTTTGTTGGGCCATAACTCAAAAACTAAGGGCTAAAACGTTCTGAAACCTATTTATTCGGATTCAGCATCCCTTAAAGCATAAGTATACAAGTTTTCAGCCCGATAGCTCAAACTTAAAGTTTTCGGTGAAAAATCCAATTTTTCATAAGGGGTTAGTATAGCAAAACTTTGGGAAATCTTTGTCGGGCCATAACTCAAAAACTAAGGGCTAAAACGTTCTGAAACCTATTTATTCGGATTCAGCATCCCTTAAAGCATAAGTATACAAGTTTTCAGCCCGATAGCTCAAACTTAAAGGTTTCGGTGAAAAATCCATTTTTTCATAAGGGGTTAGTATAGCAAAACTTTGGGAAAGCTTTGTTGGGCCATAACTCAAAAACTAAGGGCTAAAACGTTCTGAAACCTATTTATTCGGATTCAGCATCCCTTAAAGCATAAATATACAAGTTTTCAGCCCGATAGCTCAAACTTAAAGGTTTCGGTGAAAAATCCAATTTTTCATAAGGGGTTAGTATAGCAAAACTTTGGGAAATCTTTGTCGGGCCATAACTCAAAAACTAAGGGCTAAAACGTTCTGAAACCCATTTATTCGGATTCAGCATCCCTTAAAGCATAAGTATACAAGTTTTCAGCCCGATAGCTCAAACTTAAAGTTTTCGGCGAAAAATCCATTTTTTCAAAAGGGGGTACCCTTTTAAAACTTTGGGAAATCTTTGTCGGGCCATAACTTAAAAACTAAGGGCTAAAACGTTCTGAAACCTATTTATTCGGATTCAGCATCCCTTAAAGCATAAGTATACAAGTTTTCAGCCCGATAGCTCAAACTTAAAGTTTTCGGTGAAAAATCCATTTTTTCAAAAGGGGGTACCCTTTTAAAACTTTGGGAAATCTTTGTCGGGCCATAACTTAAAAACTAAGGGCTAAAACGTTCTGAAACCTATTTATTCGGATTCAGCATCCCTTAAAGCATAAGTATACAAGTTTTCAGCCCGATAGCTCAAACTTAAAGGTTTCGGTGAAAAATCCAATTTTTCATAAGGGGTTAGTATAGCAAAACTTTGGGAAATCTTTGTCGGGCCATAACTCAAAAACTAAGGGCTAAAACGTTCTGAAACCTATTTATTCGGATTCAGCATCCCTTAAAGCATAAGTATACAAGTTTTCAGCCCGATAGCTCAAACTTAAAGTTTTCGGTGAAAAATCCATTTTTTCAAAAGGGGGTGGTAACCTTTTAAAACTTTGGGAAATCTTTGTCGGGCCATAACTCAAAAACTAAGGGCTAAAACGTTCTGAAACCTATTTATTCGGATTCAGCATCCCTTAAAGCATAAGTATACAAGTTTTCAGCCCGATAGCTCAAACTTAAAGGTTTCGGTGAAAAATCCATTTTTTCATAAGGGGTTAGTATAGCAAAACTTTGGGAAATCTTTGTTGGGCCATAACTCAAAAACTAAGGGCTAAAACGTTCTGAAACCTATTTATTCGGATTCAGCATCCCTTAAAGCATAAGTATACAAGTTTTCAGCCCGATAGCTCAAACTTAAAGGTTTCGGTGAAAAATCCATTTTTTCATAAGGGGTTAGTATAGCAAAACTTTGGGAAATCTTTGTTGGGCCATAACTCAAAAACTAAGGGCTAAAACGTTCTGAAACCTATTTATTCGGATTCAGCATCCCTTAAAGCATAAGTATACAAGTTTTCAGCCCGATAGCTCAAACTTAAAGTTTTCGTTGAAAAATCCATTTTTTCAAAGGGGGTACCCTTTTAAAACTTTGGGAAATCTTTGTCGGGCCATAACTCAAAAACTAAGGGCTAAAACGTTCTGAAACCTATTTATTCGAATTCAGCATCCCTTAAAGCATAAGTACACAAGTTTTCAGCCCGATAGCTCAAACTTAAAGGTTTCGGTGAAAAATCCATTTTTTCATAAGGTTAGTATAGCAAAACTTTGGGAAATCTCTCTCGGGCCATAACTCAAAAACTAAGGGCTAAAACGTTCTGAAACCTATTTATTCGGATTCAGCATCCCTTAAAGCATAAGTATACAAGTTTTCAGCCCGATAGCTCAAACTTAAAGTTTTCGGTGAAAAATCCAATTTTTCAAAAGGGGGTACCCTTTTAAAACTTTGGGAAATCTTTGTCGGGCCATAACTTAAAAACTAAGGGCTAAAACGTTCTGAAACCTATTTATTCGGATTCAGCATCCCTTAAAGCATAAGTATACAAGTTTTCAGCCCGATAGCTCAAACTTAAAGGTTTCGGTGAAAAATCCATTTTTTCATAAGGGGTTAGTATAGCAAAACTTTGGGAAATCTTTGTTGGGCCATAACTCAAAAACTAAGGGCTAAAACGTTCTGAAACCTATTTATTCGGATTCAGCATCCCTTAAAGCATAAGTATACAAGTTTTCAGCCCGATAGCTCAAACTTAAAGGTTTCGGTGAAAAATCCATTTTTTCATAAGGGGTTAGTATAGCAAAACTTTGGGAAATCTTTGTCGGGCCATAACTCAAAAACTAAGGGCTAAAACGTTCTGAAACCTATTTATTCGGATTCAGCATCCCTTAAAGCATAAGTATACAAGTTTTCAGCCCGATAGCTCAAACTTAAAGGTTTCGGTGAAAAATCCATTTTTTCATAAGGGGTTAGTATAGCAAAACTTTGGGAAATCTTTGTCGGGCCATAACTCAAAAACTAAGGGCTAAAACGTTCTGAAACCTATTTATTCGGATTCAGCATCCCTTAAAGCATAAGTATACAAGTTTTCAGCCAGATAGCTCAAACTTAAAGTTTTCGGTGAAAAATCCATTTTTTCAAAAGGGGGTACCCTTTTAAAACTTTGGGAAATCTTTGTCGGGCCATAACTCAAAAACTAAGGGCTAAAACGTTCTGAAACCTATTTATTCGGATTCAGCATCCCTTAAAGCATAAGTATACAAGTTTTCAGCCCGATAGCTCAAACTTAAAGGTTTCGGTGAAAAATCCATTTTTTCATAAGGGGTTAGTATAGCAAAACTTTGGGAAATCTTTGTCGGGCCATAACTCAAAAACTAAGGGCTAAAACGTTCTGAAACCTATTTATTCGGATTCAGCATCCCTTAAAGCATAAGTATACAAGATTTCAGCCCGATAGCTCAAACTTAAAGTTTTCGGTGAAAAATCCATTTTTTCATAAGGGGGTACCCTTTTAAAACTTTGGGAAATCTTTGTAGGGCCATAACTCAAAAACTAAGGGCTAAAACGTTCTGAAACCTATTTATTCGGATTCAGCATCCCTTAAAGCATAAGTATACAAGTTTTCAGCCCGATAGCTCAAACTTAAAGGTTTCGGTGAAAAATCCAATTTTTCATAAGGGGTTAGTATAGCAAAACTTTGAGAAATCTTTGTAGGGCCATAACTCAAAAACTAAGGGCTAAAACGTTCTGAAACCTATTTATTCGGATTCAGCATCCCTTAAAGCATAAGTATACAAGTTTTCAGCCCGATAGCTCAAACTTAAAGGTTTCGGTGAAAAATCCATTTTTTCATAAGGGGTTAGTATAGCAAAACTTTGGGAAATCTTTGTCGGGCCATAACTCAAAAACTAAAGGCTAAAACGTTCTGAAACCTATTTATTCGGATTCAGCATCCCTTAAAGCATAAGTATACAAGTTTTCAGCCCGATAGCTCAAACTTAAAGTTTTCGGTGAAAAATCCATTTTTTCAAAAGGGGGTACCCTTTTAAAACTTTGGGAAATCTTTGTTGGGCCATAACTCAAAAACTAAGGGCTAAAACGTTCTGAAACCTATTTATTCGGATTCAGCATCCCTTAAAGCATAAGTATACAAGTTTTCAGCCCGATAGCTCAAACTTAAAGGTTTCGGTGAAAAATCCAATTTTTCATAAGGGGTTAGTATAGCAAAACTTTGGGAAATCTTTGTCGGGCCATAACTCAAAAACTAAGGGCTAAAACGTTCTGAAACCTATTTATTCGGATTCAGCATCCCTTAAAGCATAAGTATACAAGTTTTCAGCCCGATAGCTCAAACTTAAAGTTTTCGGTTAAAAATCCATTTTTTCACAAGGGGTTAGTATAGCAAAACTTTGGGAAATCTTTGTCGGGTCATAACTCAAAAACTAAGGGCTAAAACGTTCTGAAACCTATTTATTCGGATTCAGCATCCCTTAAAGCATAAGTATACAAGTTTTCAGCCCGATAGCTCAAACTTAAAGTTTTCGGTGAAAAATCCATTTTTTCAAAAGGGGGTACCCTTTTAAAACTTTGGGAAATCTTTGTCGGGCCATAACTTAAAAACTAAGGGCTAAAACGTTCTGAAACCTATTTATTCGGATTCAGCATCCCTTAAAGCATAAGTATACAAGTTTTCAGCCCGATAGCTCAAACTTAAAGGTTTCGGTGAAAAATCCATTTTTTCATAAGGGGTTAGTATAGCAAAACTTTGGGAAAGCTTTGTTGGGCCATAACTCAAAAACTAAGGGCTAAAACGTTCTGAAACCTATTTATTCGGATTCAGCATCCTTTAAAGCATAAGTATACAAGTTTTCAGCCCGATAGCTCAAACTTAAAGTTTTCGGTGAAAAATCCAATTTTTCATAAGGGGTTAGTATAGCAAAACTTTGGGAAATCTTTGTTGGGCCATAACTCAAAAACTAAGGGCTAAAACGTTCTGAAACCTATTTATTCGGATTCAGCATCCCTTAAAGCATAAGTATACAAGTTTTCGGCCCGATAGCTCAAACTTAAAGGTTTCGGTGAAAAATCCAATTTTTCATAAGGGGTTAGTATAGCAAAACTTTGGGAAATCTTTGTCGGGCCATAACTCAAAAACTAAGGGCTAAAACGTTCTGAAACCTATTTATTCGGATTCAGCATCCCTTAAAGCATAAGTATACAAGTTTTCAGCCCGATAGCTCAAACTTAAAGGTTTCGGTGAATAATCCATTTTTTCATAAGGGGTTAGTATAGCAAAACTTTGGGAAAGCTTTGTTGGGCCATAACTCAAAAACTAAGGGCTAAAACGTTCTGAAACCTATTTATTCGGATTCAGCATCCCTTAAAGCATAAGTATACAAGTTTTCAGCCCGATAGCTCAAACTTAAAGTTTTCGGTGAAAAATCCAATTTTTCATAAGGGGTTAGTATAGCAAAACTTTGGGAAATATTTGTTGGGCCATAACTCAAAAACTAAGGGCTAAAACGTTCTGAAACCTATTTATTCGGATTCAGCATCCCTTAAAGCATAAGTATACAAGTTTTCAGCCCGATAGCTCAAACTTAAAGGTTTCGGTGAAAAATCCAATTTTTCATAAGGGGTTAGTATAGCAAAACTTTGGGAAATCTTTGTTGGGCCATAACTCAAAAACTAAGGGCTAAAACGTTCTGAAACCTATTTATTCGGATTCAGCATCCCTTAAAGCATAAGTATACAAGTTTTCAGCCCGATAGCAAAAATCCATTTTTTCAAAAGGGGGTACCCTTTTAAAACTTTGGGAAATCTTTGTCGGGCCATAACTTAAAAACTAAGGGCTAAAACGTTCTGAAACCTATTTATTCGGATTCAGCATCCCTTAAAGCATAAGTATACAAGTTTTCAGCCCGATAGCTCAAACTTAAAGGTTTCGGTGAAAAATCCAATTTTTCATAAGGGGTTAGTATAGCAAAACTTTGGGAAATCTTTGTCGGGCCATAACTCAAAAACTAAGGGCTAAAACGTTCTGAAACCTATTTATTCGGATTCAGCATCCCTTAAAGCATAAGTATACAAGTTTTCAGCCCGATAGCTCAAACTTAAAGTTTTCGGTGAAAAATCCATTTTTTCAAAAGGGGGTACCCTTTTAAAACTTTGGGAAATCTTTGTCGGGCCATAACTTAAAAACTAAGGGCTAAAACGTTCTGAAACCTATTTATTCGGATTCAGCATCCCTTAAAGCATAAGTATACAAGTTTTCAGCCCGATAGCTCAAACTTAAAGGTTTCGGTGAAAAATCCAATTTTTCATAAGGGGTTAGTATAGCAAAACTTTGGGAAATCTTTGTCGGGCCATAACTCAAAAACTAAGGGCTAAAACGTTCTGAAACCTATTTATTCGGATTCAGCATCCCTTAAAGCATAAGTATACAAGTTTTCAGCCCGATAGCTCAAACTTAAAGGTTTCGGTGAAAAATCCATTTTTTCATAAGGGGTTAGTATAGCAAAACTTTGGGAAATCTTTGTTGGGCCATAACTCAAAAACTAAGGGCTAAAACGTTCTGAAACCTATTTATTCGGATTCAGCATCCCTTAAAGCATAAGTATACAAGTTTTCAGCCCGATAGCTCAAACTTAAAGGTTTCGGTGAAAAATCCAATTTTTCATAAGGGGTTAGTATAGCAAAACTTTGGGAAATCTTTGTCGGGCCATAACTCAAAAACTAAGGGCTAAAACGTTCTGAAACCTATTTATTCGGATTCAGCATCCCTTAAAGCATAAGTATACAAGTTTTCAGCCCGATAGCTCAAACTTAAAGTTTTCGGTGAAAAATCCATTTTTTCAAAAGGGGGTACCCTTTTAAAACTTTGGGAAATCTTTGTCGGGCCATAACTTAAAAACTAAGGGCTAAAACGTTCTGAAACCTATTTATTCGGATTCAGCATCCCTTAAAGCATAAGTATACAAGTTTTCAGCCCGATAGCTCAAACTTAAAGGTTTCGGTGACAAATCCATTTTTTCATAAGGGGTTAGTATAGCAAAACTTTGGGAAATCTTTGTTGGGCCATAACTCAAAAACTAAGGGCTAAAACGTTCTGAAACCTATTTCTTCGGATTCAGCATCCCTTAAAGCATAAGTATACAAGTTTTCAGCCCGATAGCTCAAACTTAAAGGTTTCGGTGAAAAATCCAATTTTTCATAAGGGGTTAGTATAGCAAAACTTTGGGAAATCTTTGTCGGGTCATAACTCAAAAACTAAGGGCTAAAACGTTCTGAAACCTATTTATTCGGATTCAGCATCCCTTAAAGCATAAGTATACAAGTTTTCAGCCCGATAGCTCAAACTTAAAGTTTTCGGTGAAAAATCCATTTTTTCAAAAGGGGGTACCCTTTTAAAACTTTGGGAAATCTTTGTCGGGCCATAACTTAAAAACTAAGGGCTAAAACGTTCTGAAACCTATTTATTCGGATTCAGCATCCCTTAAAGCATAAGTATACAAGTTTTCAGCCCGATAGCTCAAACTTAAAGGTTTCGGTGACAAATCCATTTTTTCATAAGGGGTTAGTATAGCAAAACTTTGGGAAATCTTTGTTGGGCCATAACTCAAAAACTAAGGGCTAAAACGTTCTGAAACCTATTTCTTCGGATTCAGCATCCCTTAAAGCATAAGTATACAAGTTTTCAGCCCGATAGCTCAAACTTAAAGGTTTCGGTGAAAAATCCAATTTTTCATAAGGGGTTAGTATAGCAAAACTTTGGGAAATCTTTGTCGGGTCATAACTCAAAAACTAAGGGCTAAAACGTTCTGAAACCTATTTATTAGGATTCAGCATCCCTTAAAGCATAAGTATACAAGTTTTCAGCCCGATAGCTCAAACTTAAAGTTTTCGGTGAAAAATCCATTTTTTCAAAAGGGGGTACCCTTTTAAAACTTTGGGAAATCTTTGTCGGGCCATAACTTAAAAACTAAGTTCTAAAACGTTCTGAAACCTATTTATTCGGATTCAGCATCCCTTAAAGCATAAGTATACAAGTTTTCAGCCCGATAGCTCAAACTTAAAGGTTTCGGTGAAAAATCCATTTTTTCATAAGGGGTTAGTATAGCAAAACTTTGGGAAAGCTTTGTTGGGCCATAACTCAAAAACTAAGGGCTAAAACGTTCTGAAACCTATTTATTCGGATTCAGCATCCCTTAAAGCATAAGTATACAAGTTTTCAGCCCGATAGCTCAAACTTAAAGTTTTCGGTGAAAAATCCAATTTTTCATAAGGGGTTAGTATAGCAAAACTTTGGGAAATCTTTGTTGGGCCATAACTCAAAAACTAAGGGCTAAAACGTTCTGAAACCTATTTATTCGGATTCAGCATCCCTTAAAGCATAAGTATACAAGTTTTCGGCCCGATAGCTCAAACTTAAAGGTTTCGGTGAAAAATCCAATTTTTCATAAGGGGTTAGTATAGCAAAACTTTGGGAATCTTTGTCGGGCCATAACTCAAAAACTAAGGGCTAAAACGTTCTGAAACCTATTTATTCGGATTCAGCATCCCTTAAAGCATAAGTATACAAGCTTTCAGCCCGATAGCTCAAACTTAAAGTTTTCGGTGAAAAATCCAATTTTTCATAAGGGGTTAGTATAGCAAAACTTTGGGAAATCTTTGTCGGGTCATAACTCAAAAACTAAGGGCTAAAACGTTCTGAAACCTATTTATTCGGATTCAGCATCCCTTAAAGCATAAGTATACAAGTTTTCAGCCCGATAGCTCAAACTTAAAGGTTTCGGTGAAAAATCCAATTTTTCATAAGGGGTTAGTATAGCAAAACTTTGGGAAATCTTTGTTGGGCCATAACTCAAAAACTAAGGGCTAAAACGTATTGAAACCTATTTATTCGGATTCAGCATCCCTTAAAGCATAAGTATACAAGTTTTCAGCCCGATAGCTCAAACTTAAAGTTTTCGGTGAAAAATCCATTTTTTCAAAAGGGGTTAGTATAGCAAAACTTTGGGAAATCTTTGTCGGGCCATAACTCAAAAACTAAGGGCTAAAACGTTCTGAAACCTATTTATTCGGATTCAGCATCCCCTAAAGCATAAGTATACAAGTTTTCAGCCCGATAGCTCAAACTTAAAGGTTTCGGTGAAAAATCCATTTTTTCATAAGGGGTTAGTATAGCAAAACTTTGGGAAATCTTTGTTGGGCCATAACTCAAAAACTAAGGGCTAAAACGTTCTGAAACCTATTTATTCGGATTCAGCATCCCTTAAAGCATAAGTATACAAGTTTTCAGCCCGATAGCTCAAACTTAAAGGTTTCGGTGAAAAATCCATTTTTTCATAAGGGGTTAGTATAGCAAAACTTTGGGAAATCTTTGTAGGGCCATAACTCAAAAACTAAGGGCTAAAACGTTCTGAAACCTATTTATTCGGATTCAGCATCCCTTAAAGCATAAGTATACAAGTTTTCAGCCCGATAGCTCAAACTTAAAGTTTTCGGTGAAAAATCCAATTTTTCATAAGGGGTTAGTATAGCAAAACTTTGGGAAATCTTTGTTGGGCCATAACTCAAAAACTAAGGGCTAAAACGTTCTGAAACCTATTTATTCGGATTCAGCATCCCTTAAAGCATAAGTATACAAGTTTTCAGCCCGATAGCTCAAACTTAAAGGTTTCGGTGAAAAATCCAATTTTTCATAAGGGGTTAGTATAGCAAAACTTTGGGAAATCTTTGTCGGGCCATAACTCAAAAACTAAGGGCTAAAACGTTCTGAAACCTATTTATTCGGATTCAGCATCCCTTAAAGCATAAGTATACAAGTTTTCAGCCCGATAGCTCAAACTTAAAGTTTTCGGTGAAAAATCCATTTTTTCATAAGGGGTTAGTATAGCAAAACTTTGGGAAATCTTTGTTGGGCCATAACTCAAAAACTAAGGGCTTAAACGTTCTGAAACCTATTTATTCGGATTCAGCATCCCTTAAAGCATAAGTATACAAGTTTTCAGCCCGATAGCTCAAACTTAAAGGTTTCGGTGAAAAATCCAATTTTTCATAAGGGGTTAGTATAGCAAAACTTTGGGAAATCTTTGTCGGGTCATAACTCAAAAACTAAGGGCTAAAACGTTCTGAAACCTATTTATTAGGATTCAGCATCCCTTAAAGCATAAGTATACAAGTTTTCAGCCCGATAGCTCAAACTTAAAGTTTTCGGTGAAAAATCCATTTTTTCAAAAGGGGGTACCCTTTTAAAACTTTGGGAAATCTTTGTCGGGCCATAACTTAAAAACTAAGGGCTAAAACGTTCTGAAACCTATTTATTCGGATTCAGCATCCCTTAAAGCATAAGTATACAAGTTTTCAGCCCGATAGCTCAAACTTAAAGGTTTCGGTGAAAAATCCATTTTTTCATAAGGGGTTAGTATAGCAAAACTTTGGGAAAGCTTTGTTGGGCCATAACTCAAAAACTAAGGGCTAAAACGTTCTGAAACCTATTTATTCGGATTCAGCATCCCTTAAAGCATAAGTATACAAGTTTTCAGCCCGATAGCTCAAACTTAAAGTTTTCGGTGAAAAATCCAATTTTTCATAAGGGGTTAGTATAGCAAAACTTTGGGAAATCTTTGTTGGGCCATAACTCAAAAACTAAGGGCTAAAACGTTCTGAAACCTATTTATTCGGATTCAGCATCCCTTAAAGCATAAGTATACAAGTTTTCAGCCCGATAGCTCAAACTTAAAGGTTTCGGTGAAAAATCCAATTTTTCATAAGGGGTTAGTATAGCAAAACTTTGGGAAATCTTTGTCGGGCCATAACTCAAAAACTAAGGGCTAAAACGTTCTGAAACCTATTTATTCGGATTCAGCATCCCTTAAAGCATAAGTATACAAGTTTTCAGCCCGATAGCTCAAACTTAAAGGTTTCGGTGAAAAATCCATTTTTTCATAAGGGGTTAGTATAGCAAAACTTTGGGAAATCTTTGTTGGGCCATAACTCAAAAACTAAGGGCTAAAACGTTCTGAAACCTATTTATTCGGATTCAGCATCCCTTAAAGCATAAGTATACAAGTTTTCAGCCCGATAGCTCAAACTTAAAGGTTTCGGTGAAAAATCCAATTTTTCATAAGGGGTTAGTATAGCAAAACTTTGGGAAATCTTTGTCGGGCCATAACTCAAAAACTAAGGGCTAAAACGTTCTGAAACCTATTTATTCGGATTCAGCATCCCTTAAAGCATAAGTATACAAGTTTTCAGCCCGATAGCTCAAACTTAAAGTTTTCGGTGAAAAATCCATTTTTTCAAAAGGGGGTACCCTTTTAAAACTTTGGGAAATCTTTGTCGGGCCATAACTTAAAAACTAAGGGCTAAAACGTTCTGAAACCTATTTATTCGGATTCAGCATCCCTTAAAGCATAAGTATACAAGTTTTCAGCCCGATAGCTCAAACTTAAAGGTTTCGGTGACAAATCCATTTTTTCATAAGGGGTTAGTATAGCAAAACTTTGGGAAATCTTTGTTGGGCCATAACTCAAAAACTAAGGGCTAAAACGTTCTGAAACCTATTTCTTCGGATTCAGCATCCCTTAAAGCATAAGTATACAAGTTTTCAGCCCGATAGCTCAAACTTAAAGGTTTCGGTGAAAAATCCAATTTTTCATAAGGGGTTAGTATAGCAAAACTTTGGGAAATCTTTGTCGGGTCATAACTCAAAAACTAAGGGCTAAAACGTTCTGAAACCTATTTATTCGGATTCAGCATCCCTTAAAGCATAAGTATACAAGTTTTCAGCCCGATAGCTCAAACTTAAAGTTTTCGGTGAAAAATCCATTTTTTCAAAAGGGGGTACCCTTTTAAAACTTTGGGAAATCTTTGTCGGGCCATAACTTAAAAACTAAGGGCTAAAACGTTCTGAAACCTATTTATTCGGATTCAGCATCCCTTAAAGCATAAGTATACAAGTTTTCAGCCCGATAGCTCAAACTTAAAGGTTTCGGTGACAAATCCATTTTTTCATAAGGGGTTAGTATAGCAAAACTTTGGGAAATCTTTGTTGGGCCATAACTCAAAAACTAAGGGCTAAAACGTTCTGAAACCTATTTCTTCGGATTCAGCATCCCTTAAAGCATAAGTATACAAGTTTTCAGCCCGATAGCTCAAACTTAAAGGTTTCGGTGAAAAATCCAATTTTTCATAAGGGGTTAGTATAGCAAAACTTTGGGAAATCTTTGTCGGGTCATAACTCAAAAACTAAGGGCTAAAACGTTCTGAAACCTATTTATTAGGATTCAGCATCCCTTAAAGCATAAGTATACAAGTTTTCAGCCCGATAGCTCAAACTTAAAGTTTTCGGTGAAAAATCCATTTTTTCAAAAGGGGGTACCCTTTTAAAACTTTGGGAAATCTTTGTCGGGCCATAACTTAAAAACTAAGTTCTAAAACGTTCTGAAACCTATTTATTCGGATTCAGCATCCCTTAAAGCATAAGTATACAAGTTTTCAGCCCGATAGCTCAAACTTAAAGGTTTCGGTGAAAAATCCATTTTTTCATAAGGGGTTAGTATAGCAAAACTTTGCGAAAGCTTTGTTGGGCCATAACTCAAAAACTAAGGGCTAAAACGTTCTGAAACCTATTTATTCGGATTCAGCATCCCTTAAAGCATAAGTATACAAGTTTTCAGCCCGATAGCTCAAACTTAAAGTTTTCGGTGAAAAATCCAATTTTTCATAAGGGGTTAGTATAGCAAAACTTTGGGAAATCTTTGTTGGGCCATAACTCAAAAACTAAGGGCTAAAACGTTCTGAAACCTATTTATTCGGATTCAGCATCCCTTAAAGCATAAGTATACAAGTTTTCGGCCCGATAGCTCAAACTTAAAGGTTTCGGTGAAAAATCCAATTTTTCATAAGGGGTTAGTATAGCAAAACTTTGGGAATCTTTGTCGGGCCATAACTCAAAAACTAAGGGCTAAAACGTTCTGAAACCTATTTATTCGGATTCAGCATCCCTTAAAGCATAAGTATACAAGCTTTCAGCCCGATAGCTCAAACTTAAAGTTTTCGGTGAAAAATCCAATTTTTCATAAGGGGTTAGTATAGCAAAACTTTGGGAAATCTTTGTCGGGTCATAACTCAAAAACTAAGGGCTAAAACGTTCTGAAACCTATTTATTCGGATTCAGCATCCCTTAAAGCATAAGTATACAAGTTTTCAGCCCGATAGCTCAAACTTAAAGGTTTCGGTGAAAAATCCAATTTTTCATAAGGGGTTAGTATAGCAAAACTTTGGGAAATCTTTGTTGGGCCATAACTCAAAAACTAAGGGCTAAAACGTATTGAAACCTATTTATTCGGATTCAGCATCCCTTAAAGCATAAGTATACAAGTTTTCAGCCCGATAGCTCAAACTTAAAGTTTTCGGTGAAAAATCCATTTTTTCAAAAGGGGTTAGTATAGCAAAACTTTGGGAAATCTTTGTCGGGCCATAACTCAAAAACTAAGGGCTAAAACGTTCTGAAACCTATTTATTCGGATTCAGCATCCCCTAAAGCATAAGTATACAAGTTTTCAGCCCGATAGCTCAAACTTAAAGGTTTCGGTGAAAAATCCATTTTTTCATAAGGGGTTAGTATAGCAAAACTTTGGGAAATCTTTGTTGGGCCATAACTCAAAAACTAAGGGCTAAAACGTTCTGAAACCTATTTATTCGGATTCAGCATCCCTTAAAGCATAAGTATACAAGTTTTCAGCCCGATAGCTCAAACTTAAAGGTTTCGGTGAAAAATCCATTTTTTCATAAGGGGTTAGTATAGCAAAACTTTGGGAAATCTTTGTAGGGCCATAACTCAAAAACTAAGGGCTAAAACGTTCTGAAACCTATTTATTCGGATTCAGCATCCCTTAAAGCATAAGTATACAAGTTTTCAGCCCGATAGCTCAAACTTAAAGTTTTCGGTGAAAAATCCATTTTTTCATAAGGGGTTATAGCAAAACTTTGGGAAATCTTTGTTGGGCCATAACTCAAAAACTAAGGGCTTAAACGTTCTGAAACCTATTTATTCGGATTCAGCATCCCTTAAAGCATAAGTATACAAGTTTTCAGCCCGATAGCTCAAACTTAAAGGTTTCGGTGAAAAATCCAATTTTTCATAAGGGGTTAGTATAGCAAAACTTTGGGAAATCTTTGTCGGGCCATAACTCAAAAACTAAGGGCTAAAACGTTCTGAAACCTATTTATTCGGATTCAGCATCCCTTAAAGCATAAGTATACAAGTTTTCAGCCCGATAGCTCAAACTTAAAGTTTTCGGTGAAAAATCCATTTTTTCATAAGGGGGTACCCTTTTAAAACTTTGGGAAATCTTTGTTGGGCCATAACTCAAAAACTAAGGGCTAAAACGTTCTGAAACCTATTTATTCGGATTCAGCATCCCTTAAAGCATAAGTATACAAGTTTTCAGCCCGATAGCTCAAACTTAAAGGTTTCGGTGAAAAATCCAATTTTTCATAAGGGGTTAGTATAGCAAAACTTTGGGAAATCTTTGTCGGGTCATAACTCAAAAACTAAGGGCTAAAACGTTCTGAAACCTATTTATTAGGATTCAGCATCCCTTAAAGCATAAGTATACAAGTTTTCAGCCCGATAGCTCAAACTTAAAGTTTTCGGTGAAAAATCCATTTTTTCAAAAGGGGGTACCCTTTTAAAACTTTGGGAAATCTTTGTCGGGCCATAACTTAAAAACTAAGGGCTAAAACGTTCTGAAACCTATTTATTCGGATTCAGCATCCCTTAAAGCATAAGTATACAAGTTTTCAGCCCGATAGCTCAAACTTAAAGGTTTCGGTGAAAAATCCATTTTTTCATAAGGGGTTAGTATAGCAAAACTTTGGGAAAGCTTTGTTGGGCCATAACTCAAAAACTAAGGGCTAAAACGTTCTGAAACCTATTTATTCGGATTCAGCATCCCTTAAAGCATAAGTATACAAGTTTTCAGCCCGATAGCTCAAACTTAAAGTTTTCGGTGAAAAATCCAATTTTTCATAAGGGGTTAGTATAGCAAAACTTTGGGAAATCTTTGTTGGGCCATAACTCAAAAACTAAGGGCTAAAACGTTCTGAAACCTATTTATTCGGATTCAGCATCCCTTAAAGCATAAGTATACAAGTTTTCGGCCCGATAGCTCAAACTTAAAGGTTTCGGTGAAAAATCCAATTTTTCATAAGGGGTTAGTATAGCAAAACTTTGGGAATCTTTGTCGGGCCATAACTCAAAAACTAAGGGCTAAAACGTTCTGAAACCTATTTATTCGGATTCAGCATCCCTTAAAGCATAAGTATACAAGCTTTCAGCCCGATAGCTCAAACTTAAAGTTTTCGGTGAAAAATCCAATTTTTCATAAGGGGTTAGTATAGCAAAACTTTGGGAAATCTTTGTCGGGTCATAACTCAAAAACTAAGGGCTAAAACGTTCTGAAACCTATTTATTCGGATTCAGCATCCCTTAAAGCATAAGTATACAAGTTTTCAGCCCGATAGCTCAAACTTAAAGGTTTCGGTGAAAAATCCAATTTTTCATAAGGGGTTAGTATAGCAAAACTTTGGGAAATCTTTGTTGGGCCATAACTCAAAAACTAAGGGCTAAAACGTATTGAAACCTATTTATTCGGATTCAGCATCCCTTAAAGCATAAGTATACAAGTTTTCAGCCCGATAGCTCAAACTTAAAGTTTTCGGTGAAAAATCCATTTTTTCAAAAGGGGTTAGTATAGCAAAACTTTGGGAAATCTTTGTCGGGCCATAACTCAAAAACTAAGGGCTAAAACGTTCTGAAACCTATTTATTCGGATTCAGCATCCCCTAAAGCATAAGTATACAAGTTTTCAGCCCGATAGCTCAAACTTAAAGGTTTCGGTGAAAAATCCATTTTTTCATAAGGGGTTAGTATAGCAAAACTTTGGGAAATCTTTGTTGGGCCATAACTCAAAAACTAAGGGCTAAAACGTTCTGAAACCTATTTATTCGGATTCAGCATCCCTTAAAGCATAAGTATACAAGTTTTCAGCCCGATAGCTCAAACTTAAAGGTTTCGGTGAAAAATCCATTTTTTCATAAGGGGTTAGTATAGCAAAACTTTGGGAAATCTTTGTAGGGCCATAACTCAAAAACTAAGGGCTAAAACGTTCTGAAACCTATTTATTCGGATTCAGCATCCCTTAAAGCATAAGTATACAAGTTTTCAGCCCGATAGCTCAAACTTAAAGTTTTCGGTGAAAAATCCAATTTTTCATAAGGGGTTAGTATAGCAAAACTTTGGGAAATCTTTGTTGGGCCATAACTCAAAAACTAAGGGCTAAAACGTTCTGAAACCTATTTATTCGGATTCAGCATCCCTTAAAGCATAAGTATACAAGTTTTCAGCCCGATAGCTCAAACTTAAAGGTTTCGGTGAAAAATCCAATTTTTCATAAGGGGTTAGTATAGCAAAACTTTGGGAAATCTTTGTTGGGCCATAACTCAAAAACTAAGGGCTAAAACGTTCTGAAACCTATTTATTCGGATTCAGCATCCCTTAAAGCATAAGTATACAAGTTTTCAGCCCGATAGCTCAAACTTAAAGTTTTCGGTGAAAAATCCATTTTTTCATAAGGGGTTAGTATAGCAAAACTTTGGGAAATCTTTGTTGGGCCATAACTCAAAAACTAAGGGCTTAAACGTTCTGAAACCTATTTATTCGGATTCAGCATCCCTTAAAGCATAAGTATACAAGTTTTCAGCCCGATAGCTCAAACTTAAAGGTTTCGGTGAAAAATCCAATTTTTCATAAGGGGTTAGTATAGCAAAACTTTGGGAAATCTTTGTCGGGCCATAACTCAAAAACTAAGGGCTAAAACGTTCTGAAACCTATTTATTCGGATTCAGCATCCCTTAAAGCATAAGTATACAAGTTTTCAGCCCGATAGCTCAAACTTAAAGTTTTCGGTGAAAAATCCATTTTTTCATAAGGGGGTACCCTTTTAAAACTTTGGGAAATCTTTGTTGGGCCATAACTCAAAAACTAAGGGCTAAAACGTTCTGAAACCTATTTATTCGGATTCAGCATCCCTTAAAGCATAAGTATACAAGTTTTCAGCCCGATAGCTCAAACTTAAAGGTTTCGGTGAAAAATCCAATTTTTCATAAGGGGTTAGTATAGCAAAACTTTGGGAAATCTTTGTCGGGTCATAACTCAAAAACTAAGGGCTAAAACGTTCTGAAACCTATTTATTCGGATTCAGCATCCCTTAAAGCATAAGTATACAAGTTTTCAGCCCGATAGCTCAAACTTAAAGTTTTCGGTGAAAAATCCATTTTTTCATAAGGGGGTACCCTTTTAAAACTTTGGGAAATCTTTGTCGGGCCATAACTTAAAAACTAAGGGCTAAAACGTTCTGAAACCTATTTATTCGGATTCAGCATCCCTTAAAGCATAAGTATTCAAGTTTTCAGCCCGATAGCTCAAACTTAAAGGTTTCGGTGAAAAATCCATTTTTTCATAAGGGGTTAGTATAGCAAAACTTTGGGAAATCTTTGTCGGGCCATAACTTAAAAACTAAGGGCTAAAACGTTCTGAAACCTATTTATTCGGATTCAGCATCCCTTAAAGCATAAGTATACAAGTTTTCAGCCCGATAGCTCAAACTTAAAGGTTTCGGTGAAAAATCCATTTTTTCATAAGGGGTTAGTATAGCAAAACTTTGGGAAATCTTTGTTGGGCCATAACTCAAAAACTAAGGGCTAAAACGTTCTGAAACCTATTTATTCGGATTCAGCATCCCTTAAAGCATAAGTATACAAGTTTTCAGCCCGATAGCTCAAACTTAAAGGTTTCGGTGAAAAATCCAATTTTTCATAAGGGGTTAGTATAGCAAAACTTTGGGAAATCTTTGTCGGGCCATAACTCAAAAACTAAGGGCTAAAACGTTCTGAAACCTATTTATTCGGATTCAGCATCCCTTAAAGCATAAGTATACAAGTTTTCAGCCCGATAGCTCAAACTTAAAGTTTTCGGTGAAAAATCCAATTTTTCATAAGGGGTTAGTATAGCAAAACTTTGGGAAATCTTTGTTGGGCCATAACTCAAAAACTAAGGGCTAAAACGTTCTGAAACCTATTTATTCGGATTCAGCATCCCTTAAAGCATAAGTATACAAGTTTTCAGCCCGATAGCTCAAACTTAAAGGTTTCGGTGAAAAATCCATTTTTTTATAAGGGGTTAGTATAGCAAAACTTTGGGAAATCTTTGTTGGGCCATAACTCAAAAACTAAGGGCTAAAACGTTCTGAAACCTATTTATTCGGATTCAGCATCCCTTAAAGCATAAGTATACAAGTTTTCAGCCCGATAGCTCAAACTTAAAGTTTTCGGTGAAAAATCCATTTTTTCAAAAGGGGGTACCCTTTTAAAACTTTGGGAAATCTTTGTCGGACCATAACTTAAAAACTAAGGGCTAAAATGTTCTGAAACCTATTTATTCGGATTCAGCATCCCTTAAAGCATAAGTATACAAGTTTTCAGCCCGATAGCTCAAACTTAAAGGTTTCGGTGAAAAATCCAATTTTTCATAAGGGGTTAGTATAGCAAAACTTTGGGAAATCTTTGTCGGGTCATAACTCAAAAACTAAGGGCTAAAACGTTCTGAAACCTATTTATTCGGATTCAGCATCCCTTAAAGCATAAGTATACAAGTTTTCAGCCCGATAGCTCAAACTTAAAGTTTTCGGTGAAAAATCCATTTTTTCAAAAGGGGGTACCCTTTTAAAACTTTGGGAAATCTTTGTCGGGCCATAACTTAAAAACTAAGGGCTAAAACGTTCTGAAACCTATTTATTCGGATTCAGCATCCCTTAAAGCATAAGTATACAAGTTTTCAGCCCGATAGCTCAAACTTAAAGGTTTCGGTGAAAAATCCATTTTTTCATAAGGGGTTAGTATAGCAAAACTTTGGGAAAGCTTTGTTGGGCCATAACTCAAAAACTAAGGGCTAAAACGTTCTGAAACCTATTTATTCGGATTCAGCATCCCTTAAAGCATAAGTATACAAGTTTTCAGCCCGATAGCTCAAACTTAAAGTTTTCGGTGAAAAATCCAATTTTTCATAAGGGGTTAGTATAGCAAAACTTTGGGAAATCTTTGTTGGGCCATAACTCAAAAACTAAGGGCTAAAACGTTCTGAAACCTATTTATTCGGATTCAGCATCCCTTAAAGCATAAGTATACAAGTTTTCGGCCCGATAGCTCAAACTTAAAGGTTTCGGTGAAAAATCCAATTTTTCATAAGGGGTTAGTATAGCAAAACTTTGGGAATCTTTGTCGGGCCATAACTCAAAAACTAAGGGCTAAAACGTTCTGAAACCTATTTATTCGGATTCAGCATCCCTTAAAGCATAAGTATACAAGTTTTCAGCCCGATAGCTCAAACTTAAAGGTTTCGGTGAATAATCCATTTTTTCATAAGGGGTTAGTATAGCAAAACTTTGGGAAAGCTTTGTTGGGCCATAACTCAAAAACTAAGGGCTAAAACGTTCTGAAACCTATTTATTCGGATTCAGCATCCCTTAAAGCATAAGTATACAAGTTTTCAGCCCGATAGCTCAAACTTAAAGTTTTCGGTGAAAAATCCAATTTTTCATAAGGGGTTAGTATAGCAAAACTTTGGGAAATCTTTGTCGGGTCATAACTCAAAAACTAAGGGCTAAAACGTTCTGAAACCTATTTATTCGGATTCAGCATCCCTTAAAGCATAAGTATACAAGTTTTCAGCCCGATAGCTCAAACTTAAAGGTTTCGGTGAAAAATCCAATTTTTCATAAGGGGTTAGTATAGCAAAACTTTGGGAAATCTTTGTTGGGCCATAACTCAAAAACTAAGGGCTAAAACGTATTGAAACCTATTTATTCGGATTCAGCATCCCTTAAAGCATAAGTATACAAGTTTTCAGCCCGATAGCTCAAACTTAAAGTTTTCGGTGAAAAATCCATTTTTTCAAAAGGGGTTAGTATAGCAAAACTTTGGGAAATCTTTGTCGGGCCATAACTCAAAAACTAAGGGCTAAAACGTTCTGAAACCTATTTATTCGGATTCAGCATCCCCTAAAGCATAAGTATACAAGTTTTCAGCCCGATAGCTCAAACTTAAAGGTTTCGGTGAAAAATCCATTTTTTCATAAGGGGTTAGTATAGCAAAACTTTGGGAAATCTTTGTAGGGCCATAACTCAAAAACTAAGGGCTAAAACGTTCTGAAACCTATTTATTCGGATTCAGCATCCCTTAAAGCATAAGTATACAAGTTTTCAGCCCGATAGCTCAAACTTAAAGGTTTCGGTGAAAAATCCATTTTTTCATAAGGGGTTAGTATAGCAAAACTTTGGGAAATCTTTGTAGGGCCATAACTCAAAAACTAAGGGCTAAAACGTTCTGAAACCTATTTATTCGGATTCAGCATCCCTTAAAGCATAAGTATACAAGTTTTCAGCCCGATAGCACAAACTTAAAGTTTTCGGTGAAAAATCCAATTTTTCATAAGGGGTTAGTATAGCAAAACTTTGGGAAATCTTTGTTGGGCCATAACTCAAAAACTAAGGGCTAAAACGTTCTGAAACCTATTTATTCGGATTCAGCATCCCTTAAAGCATAAGTATACAAGTTTTCAGCCCGATAGCTCAAACTTAAAGGTTTCGGTGAAAAATCCAATTTTTCATAAGGGGTTAGTATAGCAAAACTTTGGGAAATCTTTGTCGGGCCATAACTCAAAAACTAAGGGCTAAAACGTTCTGAAACCTATTTATTCGGATTCAGCATCCCTTAAAGCATAAGTATACAAGTTTTCAGCCCGATAGCTCAAACTTAAAGTTTTCGGTGAAAAATCCATTTTTTCATAAGGGGTTAGTATAGCAAAACTTTGGGAAATCTTTGTTGGGCCATAACTCAAAAACTAAGGGCTAAAACGTTCTGAAACCTATTTATTCGGATTCAGCATCCCTTAAAGCATAAGTATACAAGTTTTCACCCCGATAGCTCAAACTTAAAGGTTTCGGTGAAAAATCCAATTTTTCATAAGGGGTTAGTATAGCAAAACTTTGGGAAATCTTTGTCGGGCCATAACTCAAAAACTAAGGGCTAAAACGTTCTGAAACCTATTTATTCGGATTCAGCATCCCTTAAAGCATAAGTATACAAGTTTTCAGCCCGATAGCTCAAACTTAAAGTTTTCGGTGAAAAATCCAATTTTTCATAAGGGGTTAGTATAGCAAAACTTTGGGAAATCTTTGTTGGGCCATAACTCAAAAACTAAGGGCTAAAACGTTCTGAAACCTATTTATTCGGATTCAGCATCCCTTAAAGCATAAGTATACAAGTTTTCAGCCCGATAGCTCAAACTTAAAGTTTTCGGTGAAAAATCCAATTTTTCATAAGGGGTTAGTATAGCAAAACTTTGGGAAATCTTTGTCGGGTCATAACTCAAAAACTAAGGGCTAAAACGTTCTGAAACCTATTTATTCGGATTCAGCATCCCTTAAAGCATAAGTATACAAGTTTTCAGCCCGATAGCTCAAACTTAAAGTTTTCGGTGAAAAATCCATTTTTTCATAAGGGGGTACCCTTTTAAAACTTTGGGAAATCTTTGTCGGGCCATAACTTAAAAACTAAGGGCTAAAACGTTCTGAAACCTATTTATTCGGATTCAGCATCCCTTAAAGCATAAGTATTCAAGTTTTCAGCCCGATAGCTCAAACTTAAAGGTTTCGGTGAAAAATCCATTTTTTCATAAGGGGTTAGTATAGCAAAACTTTGGGAAATCTTTGTCGGGCCATAACTTAAAAACTAAGGGCTAAAACGTTCTGAAACCTATTTATTCGGATTCAGCATCCCTTAAAGCATAAGTATACAAGTTTTCAGCCCGATAGCTCAAACTTAAAGGTTTCGGTGAAAAATCCATTTTTTCATAAGGGGTTAGTATAGCAAAACTTTGGGAAATCTTTGTTGGGCCATAACTCAAAAACTAAGGGCTAAAACGTTCTGAAACCTATTTATTCGGATTCAGCATCCCTTAAAGCATAAGTATACAAGTTTTCAGCCCGATAGCTCAAACTTAAAGGTTTCGGTGAAAAATCCAATTTTTCATAAGGGGTTAGTATAGCAAAACTTTGGGAAATCTTTGTCGGGCCATAACTCAAAAACTAAGGGCTAAAACGTTCTGAAACCTATTTATTCGGATTCAGCATCCCTTAAAGCATAAGTATACAAGTTTTCAGCCCGATAGCTCAAACTTAAAGTTTTCGGTGAAAAATCCAATTTTTCATAAGGGGTTAGTATAGCAAAACTTTGGGAAATCTTTGTTGGGCCATAACTCAAAAACTAAGGGCTAAAACGTTCTGAAACCTATTTATTCGGATTCAGCATCCCTTAAAGCATAAGTATACAAGTTTTCAGCCCGATAGCTCAAACTTAAAGGTTTCGGTGAAAAATCCATTTTTTTATAAGGGGTTAGTATAGCAAAACTTTGGGAAATCTTTGTTGGGCCATAACTCAAAAACTAAGGGCTAAAACGTTCTGAAACCTATTTATTCGGATTCAGCATCCCTTAAAGCATAAGTATACAAGTTTTCAGCCCGATAGCTCAAACTTAAAGTTTTCGGTGAAAAATCCATTTTTTCAAAAGGGGGTACCCTTTTAAAACTTTGGGAAATCTTTGTCGGGCCATAACTTAAAAACTAAGGGCTAAAATGTTCTGAAACCTATTTATTCGGATTCAGCATCCCTTAAAGCATAAGTATACAAGTTTTCAGCCCGATAGCTCAAACTTAAAGGTTTCGGTGAAAAATCCATTTTTTCATAAGGGGTTAGTATAGCAAAACTTTGGGAAAGCTTTGTTGGGCCATAACTCAAAAACTAAGGGCTAAAACGTTCTGAAACCTATTTATTCGGATTCAGCATTCCTTAAAGCATAAGTATACAAGTTTTCAGCCCGATAGCTCAAACTTAAAGTTTTCGGTGAAAAATCCATTTTTTCATAAGGGGGTACCCTTTTAAAACTTTGGGAAATCTTTGTCGGGCCATAACTTAAAAACTAAGGGCTAAAACGTTCTGAAACCTATTTATTCGGATTCAGCATCCCTTAAAGCATAAGTATACAAGTTTTCAGCCCGATAGCTCAAACTTAAAGTTTTCGGTGAAAAATCCATTTTTTCAAAAGGGGGTACCCTTTTAAAACTTTGGGAAATCTTTGTCGGGCCATAACTTAAAAACTAAGGGCTAAAACGTTCTGAAACCTATTTATTCGGATTCAGCATCCCTTAAAGCATAAGTATACAAGTTTTCAGCCCGATAGCTCAAACTTAAAGGTTTCGGTGAAAAATCCATTTTTTCATAAGGGGTTAGTATAGCAAAACTTTGGGAAATCTTTGTTGGGCCATAACTCAAAAACTAAGGGCTAAAACGTTCTGAAACCTATTTATTCGGATTCAGCATCCCTTAAAGCATAAGTATACAAGTTTTCAGCCCGATAGCTCAAACTTAAAGGTTTCGGTGAAAAATCCAATTTTTCATAAGGGGTTAGTATAGCAAAACTTTGGGAAATCTTTGTCGGGCCATAACTCAAAAACTAAGGGCTAAAGCGTTCTGAAACCTATTTATTCGGATTCAGCATCCCTTAAAGCATAAGTATACAAGTTTTCAGCCCGATAGCTCAAACTTAAAGGTTTCGGTGAAAAATCCATTTTTTTCATAAGGGGTTAGTATAGCAAAACTTTGGGAAATCTTTGTTGGGCCATAACTCAAAAACTAAGGGCTAAAACGTTCTGAAACTTATTTATTCGGATTCAGCATCCCTTAAAGCATAAGTATACAAGTTTTCAGCCCGATAGCTCAAACTTAAAGGTTTCGGTGAAAAATCCAATTTTTCATAAGGGGTTAGTATAGCAAAACTTTGGGAAATCTTTGTTGGGCCATAACTCAAAAACTAAGGGCTAAAACGTTCTGAAACCTATTTATTCGGATTCAGCATCCCTTAAAGCATAAGTATACAAGTTTTCAGCCCGATAGCTCAAACTTAAAGGTTTCGGTGAAAAATCCAATTTTTCATAAGGGGTTAGTATAGCAAAACTTTGGGAAATCTTTGTCGGACCATAACTCAAAAACTAAGGGCTAAAACGTTCTGAAACCTATTTATTCGGATTCAGCATCCCTTAAAGCATAAGTATACAAGTTTTCAGCCCGATAGCTCAAACTTAAAGGTTTCGGTGAAAAATCCAATTTTTCATAAGGGGTTAGTATAGCAAAACTTTAAGAAATCTTTGTCGGGCCATAACTCAAAAACTAAGGGCTAAAACGTTCTGAAACCTATTTATTCGGATTCAGCATCCCTTAAAGCATAAGTATACAAGTTTTCAGCCCGATAGCTCAAACTTAAAGGTTTCGGTGAAAAATCCAATTTTTCATAAGGGGTTAGTATAGCAAAACTTTAAGAAATCTTTGTCGGGCCATAACTCAAAAACTAAGGGCTAAAACGTTCTGAAACCTATTTATTCGGATTCAGCATCCCTTAAAGCATAAGTATACAAGTTTTCAGCCCGATAGCTCAAACTTAAAGGTTTCGGTGAAAAATCCAATTTTTCATAAGGGGTTAGTATAGCAAAACTTTGGGAAAGCTTTGTTGGGCCATAACTCAAAAACTAAGGGCTAAAACGTTCTGAAACCTATTTATTCGGATTCAGCATCCCTTAAAGCATAAGTATACAAGTTTTCAGCCCGATAGCTCAAACTTAAAGTTTTCGGTGAAAAATCCAATTTTTCATAAGGGGTTAGTATAGCAAAACTTTGGGAAATCTTTGTTGGGCCATAACTCAAAAACTAAGGGCTAAAACGTTCTGAAACCTATTTATTCGGATTCAGCATCCCTTAAAGCATAAGTATACAAGTTTTCAGCCCGATAGCTCAAACTTAAAGGTTTCGGTGAAAAATCCAATTTTTCATAAGGGGTTAGTATAGCAAAACTTTGGGAAATCTTTGTCGGGTCATAACTCAAAAACTAAGGGCTAAAACGTTCTGAAACCTATTTATTCGGATTCAGCATCCCTTAAAGCATAAGTATACAAGTTTTCAGCCCGATAGCTCAAACTTAAAGGTTTCGGTGAAAAATCCATTTTTTCATAAGGGGTTAGTATAGCAAAACTTTGGGAAATCTTTGTTGGGCCATAACTCAAAAACTAAGGGCTAAAACGTTCTGAAACCTATTTATTCGGATTCAGCATCCCTTAAAGCATAAGTATACAAGTTTTCAGCCCGATAGCTCAAACTTAAAGTTTTCGGTGAAAAATCCAATTTTTCATAAGGGGTTAGTATAGCAAAACTTTGGGAAATCTTTGTTGGGCCATAACTCAAAAACTAAGGGCTAAAACGTTCTGAAACCTATTTATTCGGATTCAGCATCCCTTAAAGCATAAGTTTACAAGTTTTCAGCCCGATAGCTCAAACTTAAAGGTTTCGGTGAAAAATCCAATTTTTATAAGGGGTTAGTATAGCAAAACTTTGGGAAATCTTTGTCGGGCCATAACTCAAAAACTAAGGGCTAAAACGTTCTGAAACCTATTTATTCGGATTCAGCATCCCTTAAAGCATAAGTATACAAGTTTTCAGCCCGATAGCTCAAACTTAAAGGTTTCGGTGAAAAATCCAATTTTTCATAAGGGGTTAGTATAGCAAAACTTTGGGAAATCTTTGTTGGGCCATAACTCAAAAACTAAGGGCTAAAACGTTCTGAAACCTATTTATTCGGATTCAGCATCCCTTAAAGCATAAGTATACAAGTTTTCAGCCCGATAGCTCAAACTTAAAGGTTTCGGTGAAAAATCCAATTTTTCATAAGGGGTTAGTATAGCAAAACTTTGGGAAAGCTTTGTTGGGCCATAACTCAAAAACTAAGGGCTAAAACGTTCTGAAACCTATTTATTCGGATTCAGCATCCCTTAAAGCATAAGTATACAAGTTTTCAGCCCGATAGCTCAAACTTAAAGGTTTCGGTGAAAAATCCAATTTTTCATAAGGGGTTAGTATAGCAAAACTTTGGGAAATCTTTGTTGGGCCATAACTCAAAAACTAAGGGCTAAAACGTTCTGAAACCTATTTATTCGGATTCAGCATCCCTTAAAGCATAAGTATACAAGTTTTCAGCCCGATAGCTCAAACTTAAAGGTTTCGGTGAAAAATCCAATTTTTCATAAGGGGTTAGTATAGCAAAACTTTGGGAAATCTTTGTCGGGTCATAACTCAAAAACTAAGGGCTAAAACGTTCTGAAACCTATTTATTCGGATTCAGCATCCCTTAAAGCATAAGTATACAAGTTTTCAGCCCGATAGCTCAAACTTAAAGTTTTCGGTGAAAAATCCATTTTTTCAAAAGGGGGTACCCTTTTAAAACTTTGGGAAATCTTTGTCGGGCCATAACTTAAAAACTAAGGGCTAAAACGTTCTGAAACCTATTTATTCGGATTCAGCATCCCTTAAAGCATAAGTATACAAGTTTTCAGCCCGATAGCTCAAACTTAAAGGTTTCGGTGAAAAATCCATTTTTTCATAAGGGGTTAGTATAGCAAAACTTTGGGAAATCTTTGTTGGGCCATAACTCAAAAACTAAGGGCTAAAACGTTCTGAAACCTATTTATTCGGATTCAGCATCCCTTAAAGCATAAGTATACAAGTTTTCAGCCCGATAGCTCAAACTTAAAGGTTTCGGTGAAAAATCCAATTTTTCATAAGGGGTTAGTATAGCAAAACTTTGGGAAATCTTTGTCGGGCCATAACTCAAAAACTAAGGGCTAAAACGTTCTGAAACCTATTTATTCGGATTCAGCATCCCTTAAAGCATAAGTATACAAGTTTTCAGCCCGATAGCTCAAACTTAAAGGTTTCGGTGAAAAATCCAATTTTTCATAAGGGGTTAGTATAGCAAAACTTTGGGAAATCTTTGTTGGGCCATAACTCAAAAACTAAGGGCTAAAACGTTCTGAAACCTATTTATTCGGATTCAGCATCCCTTAAAGCATAAGTATACAAGTTTTCAGCCCGATAGCTCAAACTTAAAGGTTTCGGTGAAAAATCCAATTTTTCATAAGGGGTTAGTATAGCAAAACTTTGGGAAATCTTTGTTGGGCCATAACTCAAAAACTAAGGGCTAAAACGTTCTGAAACCTATTTATTCGGATTCAGCATCCCTTAAAGCATAAGTATACAAGTTTTCAGCCCGATAGCTCAAACTTAAAGGTTTCGGTGAAAAATCCAATTTTTCATAAGGGGTTAGTATAGCAAAACTTTGGGAAATCTTTGTCGGGTCATAACTCAAAAACTAAGGGCTAAAACGTTCTGAAACCTATTTATTCGGATTCAGCATCCCTTAAAGCATAAGTATACAAGTTTTCAGCCCGATAGCTCAAACTTAAAGTTTTCGGTGAAAAATCCAATTTTTCATAAGGGGTTAGTATAGCAAAACTTTGGGAAATCTTTGTTGGGCCATAACTCAAAAACTAAGGGCTAAAACGTTCTGAAACCTATTTATTCGGATTCAGCATCCCTTAAAGCATAAGTATACAAGTTTTCAGCCCGATAGCTCAAACTTAAAGGTTTCGGTGAAAAATCCAATTTTTCATAAGGGGTTAGTATAGCAAAACTTTGGGAAATCTTTGTCGGGCCATAACTCAAAAACTAAGGGCTAAAACGTTCTGAAACCTATTTATTCGGATTCAGCATCCCTTAAAGCATAAGTATACAAGTTTTCAGCCCGATAGCTCAAACTTAAAGGTTTCGGTGAAAAATCCAATTTTTCATAAGGGGTTAGTATAGCAAAACTTTGGGAAATCTTTGTCGGGCCATAACTCAAAAACTAAGGGCTAAAACGTTCTGAAACCTATTTATTCGGATTCAGCATCCCTTAAAGCATAAGTATACAAGTTTTCAGCCCGATAGCTCAAACTTAAAGGTTTCGGTGAAAAATCCAATTTTTCATAAGGGGTTAGTATAGCAAAACTTTGGGAAATCTTTGTCGGGCCATAACTCAAAAACTAAGGGCTAAAACGTTCTGAAACCTATTTATTCGGATTCAGCATCCCTTAAAGCATAAGTATACAAGTTTTCAGCCCGATAGCTCAAACTTAAAGTTTTCGGTGAAAAATCCATTTTTTCAAAAGGGGGTACCCTTTTAAAACTTTGGGAAATCTTTGTCGGGCCATAACTCAAAAACTAAGGGCTAAAACGTTCTGAAACCTATTTATTCGGATTCAGCATCCCTTAAAGCATAAGTATACAAGTTTTCAGCCCGATAGCTCAAACTTAAAGGTTTCGGTGAAAAATCCATTTTTTCATAAGGGGTTAGTATAGCAAAACTTTGGGAAAGCTTTGTTGGGCCATAACTCAAAAACTAAGGGCTAAAACGTTCTGAAACCTATTTATTCGGATTCAGCATCCCTTAAAGCATAAGTATACAAGTTTTCAGCCCGATAGCTCAAACTTAAAGTTTTCGGTGAAAAATCCAATTTTTCATAAGGGGTTAGTATAGCAAAACTTTGGGAAATCTTTATTGGGCCATAACTCAAAAACTAAGGGCTAAAACGTTCTGAAACCTATTTATTCGGATTCAGCATCCCTTAAAGCATAAGTATACAAGTTTTCAGCCCGATAGCTCAAACTTAAAGGTTTCGGTGAAAAATCCAATTTTTCATAAGGGGTTAGTATAGCAAAACTTTGGGAAATCTTTGTCGGGTCATAACTCAAAAACTAAGGGCTAAAACGTTCTGAAACCTATTTATTCGGATTCAGCATCCCTTAAAGCATAAGTATACAAGTTTTCAGCCCGATAGCTCAAACTTAAAGTTTTCGGTGAAAAATCCATTTTTTCATAAGGGGGTACCCTTTTAAAACTTTGGGAAATCTTTGTCGGGCCATAACTTAAAAACTAAGGGCTAAAACGTTCTGAAACCTATTTATTCGGATTCAGCATCCCTTAAAGCATAAGTATTCAAGTTTTCAGCCCGATAGCTCAAACTTAAAGGTTTCGGTGAAAAATCCATTTTTTCATAAGGGGTTAGTATAGCAAAACTTTGGGAAATCTTTGTCGGGCCATAACTTAAAAACTAAGGGCTAAAACGTTCTGAAACCTATTTATTCGGATTCAGCATCCCTTAAAGCATAAGTATACAAGTTTTCAGCCCGATAGCTCAAACTTAAAGGTTTCGGTGAAAAATCCATTTTTTCATAAGGGGTTAGTATAGCAAAACTTTGGGAAATCTTTGTTGGGCCATAACTCAAAAACTAAGGGCTAAAACGTTCTGAAACCTATTTATTCGGATTCAGCATCCCTTAAAGCATAAGTATACAAGTTTTCAGCCCGATAGCTCAAACTTAAAGGTTTCGGTGAAAAATCCAATTTTTCATAAGGGGTTAGTATAGCAAAACTTTGGGAAATCTTTGTCGGGCCATAACTCAAAAACTAAGGGCTAAAACGTTCTGAAACCTATTTATTCGGATTCAGCATCCCTTAAAGCATAAGTATACAAGTTTTCAGCCCGATAGCTCAAACTTAAAGGTTTCGGTGAAAAATCCAATTTTTCATAAGGGGTTAGTATAGCAAAACTTTGGGAAATCTTTGTCGGGCCATAACTCAAAAACTAAGGGCTAAAACGTTCTGAAACCTATTTATTCGGATTCAGCATCCCTTAAAGCATAAGTATACAAGTTTTCAGCCCGATAGCTCAAACTTAAAGTTTTCGGTGAAAAATCCAATTTTTCATAAGGGGTTAGTATAGCAAAACTTTGGGAAATCTTTGTTGGGCCATAACTCAAAAACTAAGGGCTAAAACGTTCTGAAACCTATTTATTCGGATTCAGCATCCCTTAAAGCATAAGTATACAAGTTTTCAGCCCGATAGCTCAAACTTAAAGGTTTCGGTGAAAAATCCATTTTTTTATAAGGGGTTAGTATAGCAAAACTTTGGGAAATCTTTGTCGGGCCATAACTTAAAAACTAAGGGCTAAAATGTTCTGAAACCTATTTATTCGGATTCAGCATCCCTTAAAGCATAAGTATACAAGTTTTCAGCCCGATAGCTCAAACTTAAAGTTTTCGGTGAAAAATCCATTTTTTCATAAGGGGGTACCCTTTTAAAACTTTGGGAAATCTTTGTCGGGCCATAACTTAAAAACTAAGGGCTAAAACGTTCTGAAACCTATTTATTCGGATTCAGCATCCCTTAAAGCATAAGTATTCAAGTTTTCAGCCCGATAGCTCAAACTTAAAGGTTTCGGTGAAAAATCCATTTTTTCATAAGGGGTTAGTATAGCAAAACTTTGGGAAATCTTTGTTGGGCCATAACTCAAAAACTAAGGGCTAAAACGTTCTGAAACCTATTTATTCGGATTCAGCATCCCTTAAAGCATAAGTATACAAGTTTTCAGCCCGATAGCTCAAACTTAAAGGTTTCGGTGAAAAATCCAATTTTTCATAAGGGGTTAGTATAGCAAAACTTTGGGAAATCTTTGTCGGGTCATAACTCAAAAACTAAGGGCTAAAACGTTCTGAAACCTATTTATTCGGATTCAGCATCCCTTAAAGCATAAGTATACAAGTTTTCAGCCCGATAGCTCAAACTTAAAGTTTTCGGTGAAAAATCCATTTTTTCATAAGGGGGTACCCTTTTAAAACTTTGGGAAATCTTTGTCGGGCCATAACTTAAAAACTAAGGGCTAAAACGTTCTGAAACCTATTTATTCGGATTCAGCATCCCTTAAAGCATAAGTATTCAAGTTTTCAGCCCGATAGCTCAAACTTAAAGGTTTCGGTGAAAAATCCATTTTTTCATAAGGGGTTAGTATAGCAAAACTTTGGGAAATCTTTGTCGGGCCATAACTTAAAAACTAAGGGCTAAAACGTTCTGAAACCTATTTATTCGGATTCAGCATCCCTTAAAGCATAAGTATACAAGTTTTCAGCCCGATAGCTCAAACTTAAAGGTTTCGGTGAAAAATCCATTTTTTCATAAGGGGTTAGTATAGCAAAACTTTGGGAAATCTTTGTTGGGCCATAACTCAAAAACTAAGGGCTAAAACGTTCTGAAACCTATTTATTCGGATTCAGCATCCCTTAAAGCATAAGTATACAAGTTTTCAGCCCGATAGCTCAAACTTAAAGGTTTCGGTGAAAAATCCAATTTTTCATAAGGGGTTAGTATAGCAAAACTTTGGGAAATCTTTGTCGGGCCATAACTCAAAAACTAAGGGCTAAAACGTTCTGAAACCTATTTATTCGGATTCAGCATCCCTTAAAGCATAAGTATACAAGTTTTCAGCCCGATAGCTCAAACTTAAAGGTTTCGGTGAAAAATCCAATTTTTCATAAGGGGTTAGTATAGCAAAACTTTGGGAAATCTTTGTCGGGCCATAACTCAAAAACTAAGGGCTAAAACGTTCTGAAACCTATTTATTCGGATTCAGCATCCCTTAAAGCATAAGTATACAAGTTTTCAGCCCGATAGCTCAAACTTAAAGTTTTCGGTGAAAAATCCAATTTTTCATAAGGGGTTAGTATAGCAAAACTTTGGGAAATCTTTGTTGGGCCATAACTCAAAAACTAAGGGCTAAAACGTTCTGAAACCTATTTATTCGGATTCAGCATCCCTTAAAGCATAAGTATACAAGTTTTCAGCCCGATAGCTCAAACTTAAAGGTTTCGGTGAAAAATCCATTTTTTTATAAGGGGTTAGTATAGCAAAACTTTGGGAAATCTTTGTCGGGCCATAACTTAAAAACTAAGGGCTAAAATGTTCTGAAACCTATTTATTCGGATTCAGCATCCCTTAAAGCATAAGTATACAAGTTTTCAGCCCGATAGCTCAAACTTAAAGTTTTCGGTGAAAAATCCATTTTTTCATAAGGGGGTACCCTTTTAAAACTTTGGGAAATCTTTGTCGGGCCATAACTTAAAAACTAAGGGCTAAAACGTTCTGAAACCTATTTATTCGGATTCAGCATCCCTTAAAGCATAAGTATTCAAGTTTTCAGCCCGATAGCTCAAACTTAAAGGTTTCGGTGAAAAATCCATTTTTTCATAAGGGGTTAGTATAGCAAAACTTTGGGAAATCTTTGTCGGGCCATAACTTAAAAACTAAGGGCTAAAACGTTCTGAAACCTATTTATTCGGATTCAGCATCCCTTAAAGCATAAGTATACAAGTTTTCAGCCCGATAGCTCAAACTTAAAGGTTTCGGTGAAAAATCCATTTTTTCATAAGGGGTTAGTATAGCAAAACTTTGGGAAATCTTTGTTGGGCCATAACTCAAAAACTAAGGGCTAAAACGTTCTGAAACCTATTTATTCGGATTCAGCATCCCTTAAAGCATAAGTATACAAGTTTTCAGCCCGATAGCTCAAACTTAAAGGTTTCGGTGAAAAATCCAATTTTTCATAAGGGGTTAGTATAGCAAAACTTTGGGAAATCTTTGTCGGGCCATAACTCAAAAACTAAGGGCTAAAACGTTCTGAAACCTATTTATTCGGATTCAGCATCCCTTAAAGCATAAGTATACAAGTTTTCAGCCCGATAGCTCAAACTTAAAGTTTTCGGTGAAAAATCCAATTTTTCATAAGGGGTTAGTATAGCAAAACTTTGGGAAATCTTTGTTGGGCCATAACTCAAAAACTAAGGGCTAAAACGTTCTGAAACCTATTTATTCGGATTCAGCATCCCTTAAAGCATAAGTATACAAGTTTTCAGCCCGATAGCTCAAACTTAAAGGTTTCGGTGAAAAATCCATTTTTTTATAAGGGGTTAGTATAGCAAAACTTTGGGAAATCTTTGTTGGGCCATAACTCAAAAACTAAGGGCTAAAACGTTCTGAAACCTATTTATTCGGATTCAGCATCCCTTAAAGCACAAGTATACAAGTTTTCAGCCCGATAGCTCAAACTTAAAGTTTTCGGTGAAAAATCCATTTTTTCAAAAGGGGGTACCCTTTTAAAACTTTGGGAAATCTTTGTCGGGCCATAACTTAAAAACTAAGGGCTAAAATGTTCTGAAACCTATTTATTCGGATTCAGCATCCCTTAAAGCATAAGTATACAAGTTTTCAGCCCGATAGCTCAAACTTAAAGGTTTCGGTGAAAAATCCATTTTTTCATAAGGGGTTAGTATAGCAAAACTTTGGGAAAGCTTTGTTGGGCCATAACTCAAAAACTAAGGGCTAAAACGTTCTGAAACCTATTTATTCGGATTCAGCATTCCTTAAAGCATAAGTATACAAGTTTTCAGCCCGATAGCTCAAACTTAAAGTTTTCGGTGAAAAATCCATTTTTTCATAAGGGGGTACCCTTTTAAAACTTTGGGAAATCTTTGTCGGGCCATAACTTAAAAACTAAGGGCTAAAACGTTCTGAAACCTATTTATTCGGATTCAGCATCCCTTAAAGCATAAGTATACAAGTTTTCAGCCCGATAGCTCAAACTTAAAGGTTTCGGTGAAAAATCCATTTTTTCATAAGGGGTTAGTATAGCAAAACTTTGGGAAAGCTTTGTTGGGCCATAACTCAAAAACTAAGGGCTAAAACGTTCTGAAACCTATTTATTCGGATTCAGCATTCCTTAAAGCATAAGTATACAAGTTTTCAGCCCGATAGCTCAAACTTAAAGTTTTCGGTGAAAAATCCATTTTTTCATAAGGGGGTACCCTTTTAAAACTTTGGGAAATCTTTGTCGGGCCATAACTTAAAAACTAAGGGCTAAAACGTTCTGAAACCTATTTATTCGGATTCAGCATCCCTTAAAGCATAAGTATACAAGTTTTCAGCCCGATAGCTCAAACTTAAAGGTTTCGGTGAAAAATCCATTTTTTCATAAGGGGTTAGTATAGCAAAACTTTGGGAAATCTTTGTTGGGCCATAACTCAAAAACTAAGGGCTAAAACGTTCTGAAACCTATTTATACGGATTCAGCATCCCTTAAAGCATAAGTATACAAGTTTTCAGCCCGATAGCTCAAACTTAAAGGTTTCGGTGAAAAATCCAATTTTTCATAAGGGGTTAGTATAGCAAAACTTTGGGAAATCTTTGTCGGGCCATAACTCAAAAACTAAGGGCTAAAACGTTCTGAAACCTATTTATTCGGATTCAGCATCCCTTAAAGCATAAGTATACAAGTTTTCAGCCCGATAGCTCAAACTTAAAGGTTTCGGTGAAAAATCCATTTTTTCATAAGGGGTTAGTATAGCTAAACTTTGGGAAAGCTTTGTTGGGCCATAACTCAAAAACTAAGGGCTAAAACGTTCTGAAACCTATTTATTCGGATTCAGCATCCCTTAAAGCATAAGTATACAAGTTTTCAGCCCGATAGCTCAAACTTAAAGTTTTCGGTGAAAAATCCAATTTTTCATAAGGGGTTAGTATAGCAAAACTTTGGGAAATCTTTGTCGGGCCATAACTCAAAAACTAAGGGCTAAAACGTTCTGAAACCTATTTATTCGGATTCAGCATCCCTTAAAGCATAAGTATACAAGTTTTCAGCCCGATAGCTCAAACTTAAAGGTTTCGGTGAAAAATCCATTTTTTCATAAGGGGTTAGTATAGCAAAACTTTGGGAAATCTTTGTTGGGCCATAACTCAAAAACTAAGGGCTAAAACGTTCTGAAACCTATTTATTCGGATTCAGCATCCGTTAAAGCATAAGTATACAAGTTTTCAGCCCGATAGCTCAAACTTAAAGGTTTCGGTGAAAAATCCAATTTTTCATAAGGGGTTAGTATAGCAAAACTTTGGGAAATCTTTGTCGGGCCATAACTCAAAAACTAAGGGCTAAAACGTTCTGAAACCTATTTATTCGGATTCAGCATCCCTTAAAGCATAAGTATACAAGTTTTCAGCCCGATAGCTCAAACTTAAAGTTTTCGGTGAAAAATCCATTTTTTCAAAGGGGGTTAGTATAGCAAAACTTTGGGAAATCTTTGTCGGGCCATAACTCAAAAACTAAGGGCTAAAACGTTCTGAAACCTATTTATTCGGATTCAGCATCCCTTAAAGCATAAGTATACAAGTTTTCAGCCCGATAGCTCAAACTTAAAGTTTTCGGTGAAAAATCCATTTTTTCATAAGGGGGTACCCTTTTAAAACTTTGGGAAATCTTTGTCGGGCCATAACTTAAAAACTAAGGGCTAAAACGTTCTGAAACCTATTTATTCGGATTCAGCATCCCTTAAAGCATAAGTATTCAAGTTTTCAGCCCGATAGCTCAAAATTAAAGGTTTCGGTGAAAAATCCATTTTTTCATAAGGGGTTAGTATAGCAAAACTTTGGGAAATCTTTGTCGGGCCATAACTTAAAAACTAAGGGCTAAAACGTTCTGAAACCTATTTATTCGGATTCAGCATCCCTTAAAGCATAAGTATACAAGTTTTCAGCCCGATAGCTCAAACTTAAAGGTTTCGGTGAAAAATCCATTTTTTCATAAGGGGTTAGTATAGCAAAACTTTGGGAAATCTTTGTTGGGCCATAACTCAAAAACTAAGGGCTAAAACGTTCTGAAACCTATTTATTCGGATTCAGCATCCCTTAAAGCATAAGTATACAAGTTTTCAGCCCGATAGCTCAAACTTAAAGGTTTCGGTGAAAAATCCAATTTTTCATAAGGGGTTAGTATAGCAAAACTTTGGGAAATCTTTGTCGGGCCATAACTCAAAAACTAAGGGCTAAAACGTTCTGAAACCTATTTATTCGGATTCAGCATCCCTTAAAGCATAAGTATACAAGTTTTCAGCCCGATAGCTCAAACTTAAAGTTTTCGGTGAAAAATCCAATTTTTCATAAGGGGTTAGTATAGCAAAACTTTGGGAAATCTTTGTTGGGCCATAACTCAAAAACTAAGGGCTAAAACGTTCTGAAACCTATTTATTCGGATTCAGCATCCCTTAAAGCATAAGTATACAAGTTTTCAGCCCGATAGCTCAAACTTAAAGGTTTCGGTGAAAAATCCATTTTTTTATAAGCGGTTAGTATAGCAAAACTTTGGGAAATCTTTGTTGGGCCATAACTCAAAAACTAAGGGCTAAAACGTTCTGAAACCTATTTATTCGGATTCAGCATCCCTTAAAGCATAAGTATACAAGTTTTCAGCCCGATAGCTCAAACTTAAAGTTTTCGGTGAAAAATCCATTTTTTCATAAGGGGGTACCCTTTTAAAACTTTGGGAAATCTTTGTCGGGCCATAACTTAAAAACTAAGGGCTAAAACGTTCTGAAACCTATTTATTCGGATTCAGCATCCCTTAAAGCATAAGTATACAAGTTTTCAGCCCGATAGCTCAAACTTAAAGGTTTCGGTGAAAAATCCATTTTTTCATAAGGGGTTAGTATAGCAAAACTTTGGGAAATCTTTGTTGGGCCATAACTCAAAAACTAAGGGCTAAAACGTTCTGAAACCTATTTATACGGATTCAGCATCCCTTAAAGCATAAGTATACAAGTTTTCAGCCCGATAGCTCAAACTTAAAGGTTTCGGTGAAAAATCCAATTTTTCATAAGGGGTTAGTATAGCAAAACTTTGGGAAATCTTTGTCGGGCCATAACTCAAAAACTAAGGGCTAAAACGTTCTGAAACCTATTTATTCGGATTCAGCATCCCTTAAAGCATAAGTATACAAGTTTTCAGCCCGATAGCTCAAACTTAAAGGTTTCGGTGAAAAATCCATTTTTTCATAAGGGGTTAGTATAGCCAAACTTTGGGAAAGCTTTGTTGGGCCATAACTCAAAAACTAAGGGCTAAAACGTTCTGAAACCTATTTATTCGGATTCAGCATCCCTTAAAGCATAAGTATACAAGTTTTCAGCCCGATAGCTCAAACTTAAAGTTTTCGGTGAAAAATCCAATTTTTCATAAGGGGTTAGTATAGCAAAACTTTGGGAAATCTTTGTCGGGCCATAACTCAAAAACTAAGGGCTAAAACGTTCTGAAACCTATTTATTCGGATTCAGCATCCCTTAAAGCATAAGTATACAAGTTTTCAGCCCGATAGCTCAAACTTAAAGGTTTCGGTGAAAAATCCATTTTTTCATAAGGGGTTAGTATAGCAAAACTTTGGGAAATCTTTGTCGGGCCATAACTTAAAAACTAAGGGCTAAAACGTTCTGAAACCTATTTATTCGGATTCAGCATCCCTTAAAGCATAAGTATTCAAGTTTTCAGCCCGATAGCTCAAACTTAAAGGTTTCGGTGAAAAATCCATTTTTTCATAAGGGGTTAGTATAGCAAAACTTTGGGAAATCTTTGTCGGGCCATAACTTAAAAACTAAGGGCTAAAACGTTCTGAAACCTATTTATTCGGATTCAGCATCCCTTAAAGCATAAGTATACAAGTTTTCAGCCCGATAGCTCAAACTTAAAGGTTTCGGTGAAAAATCCATTTTTTCATAAGGGGTTAGTATAGCAAAACTTTGGGAAATCTTTGTTGGGCCATAACTCAAAAACTAAGGGCTAAAACGTTCTGAAACCTATTTATTCGGATTCAGCATCCCTTAAAGCATAAGTATACAAGTTTTCAGCCCGATAGCTCAAACTTAAAGGTTTCGGTGAAAAATCCAATTTTTCATAAGGGGTTAGTATAGCAAAACTTTGGGAAATCTTTGTTGGGCCATAACTCAAAAACTAAGGGCTAAAACGTTCTGAAACCTATTTATTCGGATTCAGCATCCCTTAAAGCATAAGTATACAAGTTTTCAGCCCGATAGCTCAAACTTAAAGGTTTCGGTGAAAAATCCATTTTTTCATAAGGGGTTAGTATAGCAAAACTTTGGGAAATCTTTGTCGGGCCATAACTTAAAAACTAAGGGCTAAAACGTTCTGAAACCTATTTATTCGGATTCAGCATCCCTTAAAGCATAAGTATTCAAGTTTTCAGCCCGATAGCTCAAACTTAAAGGTTTCGGTGAAAAATCCATTTTTTCATAAGGGGTTAGTATAGCAAAACTTTGGGAAATCTTTGTCGGGCCATAACTTAAAAACTAAGGGCTAAAACGTTCTGAAACCTATTTATTCGGATTCAGCATCCCTTAAAGCATAAGTATACAAGTTTTCAGCCCGATAGCTCAAACTTAAAGGTTTCGGTGAAAAATCCATTTTTTCATAAGGGGTTAGTATAGCAAAACTTTGGGAAATCTTTGTTGGGCCATAACTCAAAAACTAAGGGCTAAAACGTTCTGAAACCTATTTATTCGGATTCAGCATCCCTTAAAGCATAAGTATACAAGTTTTCAGCCCGATAGCTCAAACTTAAAGGTTTCGGTGAAAAATCCATTTTTTCATAAGGGGTTAGTATAGCAAAACTTTGGGAAATCTTTGTCGGGCCATAACTTAAAAACTAAGGGCTAAAACGTTCTGAAACCTATTTATTCGGATTCAGCATCCCTTAAAGCATAAGTATTCAAGTTTTCAGCCCGATAGCTCAAACTTAAAGGTTTCGGTGAAAAATCCATTTTTTCATAAGGGGTTAGTATAGCAAAACTTTGGGAAATCTTTGTCGGGCCATAACTTAAAAACTAAGGGCTAAAACGTTCTGAAACCTATTTATTCGGATTCAGCATCCCTTAAAGCATAAGTATACAAGTTTTCAGCCCGATAGCTCAAACTTAAAGGTTTCGGTGAAAAATCCAATTTTTCATAAGGGGTTAGTATAGCAAAACTTTGGGAAATCTTTGTTGGGCCATAACTCAAAAACTAAGGGCTAAAACGTTCTGAAACCTATTTATTCGGATTCAGCATCCCTTAAAGCATAAGTATACAAGTTTTCAGCCCGATAGCTCAAACTTAAAGGTTTCGGTGAAAAATCCATTTTTTCATAAGGGGTTAGTATAGCAAAACTTTGGGAAATCTTTGTCGGGCCATAACTTAAAAACTAAGGGCTAAAACGTTCTGAAACCTATTTATTCGGATTCAGCATCCCTTAAAGCATAAGTATTCAAGTTTTCAGCCCGATAGCTCAAACTTAAAGGTTTCGGTGAAAAATCCATTTTTTCATAAGGGGTTAGTATAGCAAAACTTTGGGAAATCTTTGTCGGGCCATAACTTAAAAACTAAGGGCTAAAACGTTCTGAAACCTATTTATTCGGATTCAGCATCCCTTAAAGCATAAGTATACAAGTTTTCAGCCCGATAGCTCAAACTTAAAGGTTTCGGTGAAAAATCCATTTTTTCATAAGGGGTTAGTATAGCAAAACTTTGGGAAATCTTTGTTGGGCCATAACTCAAAAACTAAGGGCTAAAACGTTCTGAAACCTATTTATTCGGATTCAGCATCCCTTAAAGCATAAGTATACAAGTTTTCAGCCCGATAGCTCAAACTTAAAGGTTTCGGTGAAAAATCCAATTTTTCATAAGGGGTTAGTATAGCAAAACTTTGGGAAATCTTTGTCGGGCCATAACTCAAAAACTAAGGGCTAAAACGTTCTGAAACCTATTTATTCGGATTCAGCATCCCTTAAAGCATAAGTATACAAGTTTTCAGCCCGATAGCTCAAACTTAAAGTTTTCGGTGAAAAATCCAATTTTTCATAAGGGGTTAGTATAGCAAAACTTTGGGAAATCTTTGTTGGGCCATAACTCAAAAACTAAGGGCTAAAACGTTCTGAAACCTATTTATTCGGATTCAGCATCCCTTAAAGCATAAGTATACCAGTTTTCAGCCCGATAGCTCAAACTTAAAGGTTTCGGTGAAAAATCCATTTTTTTATAAGGGGTTAGTATAGCAAAACTTTGGGAAATCTTTGTTGGGCCATAACTCAAAAACTAAGGGCTAAAACGTTCTGAAACCTATTTATTCGGATTCAGCATCCCTTAAAGCATAAGTATACAAGTTTTCAGCCCGATAGCTCAAACTTAAAGTTTTCGGTGAAAAATCCATTTTTTCAAAAGGGGGTACCCTTTTAAAACTTTGGGAAATCTTTGTCGGGCCATAACTTAAAAACTAAGGGCTAAAATGTTCTGAAACCTATTTATTCGGATTCAGCATCCCTTAAAGCATAAGTATACAAGTTTTCAGCCCGATAGCTCAAACTTAAAGGTTTCGGTGAAAAATCCATTTTTTCATAAGGGGTTAGTATAGCAAAACTTTGGGAAAGCTTTGTTGGGCCATAACTCAAAAACTAAGGGCTAAAACGTTCTGAAACCTATTTATTCGGATTCAGCATCCCTTAAAGCATAAGTATACAAGTTTTCAGCCCGATAGCTCAAACTTAAAGTTTTCGGTGAAAAATCCATTTTTTCATAAGGGGGTACCCTTTTAAAACTTTGGGAAATCTTTGTCGGGCCATAACTTAAAAACTAAGGGCTAAAACGTTCTGAAACCTATTTATTCGGATTCAGCATCCCTTAAAGCATAAGTATACAAGTTTTCAGCCCGATAGCTCAAACTTAAAGGTTTCGGTGAAAAATCCATTTTTTCATAAGGGGTTAGTATAGCAAAACTTTGGGAAATCTTTGTTGGGCCATAACTCAAAAACTAAGGGCTAAAACGTTCTGAAACCTATTTATACGGATTCAGCATCCCTTAAAGCATAAGTATACAAGTTTTCAGCCCGATAGCTCAAACTTAAAGGTTTCGGTGAAAAATCCAATTTTTCAAAAGGGGGTACCCTTTTAAAACTTTGGGAAATCTTTGTCGGGCCATAACTTAAAAACTAAGGGCTAAAACGTTCTGAAACCTATTTATTCGGATTCAGCATCCCTTAAAGCATAAGTATACAAGTTTTCAGCCCGATAGCTCAAACTTAAAGGTTTCGGTGAAAAATCCATTTTTTCATAAGGGGTTAGTATAGCCAAACTTTGGGAAAGCTTTGTTGGGTCATAACTCAAAAACTAAGGGCTAAAACGTTCTGAAACCTATTTATTCGGATTCAGCATCCCTTAAAGCATAAGTATACAAGTTTTCAGCCCGATAGCTCAAACTTAAAGTTTTCGGTGAAAAATCCAATTTTTCATAAGGGGTTAGTATAGCAAAACTTTGGGAAATCTTTGTCGGGCCATAACTCAAAAACTAAGGGCTAAAACGTTCTGAAACCTATTTATTCGGATTCAGCATCCCTTAAAGCATAAGTATACAAGTTTTCAGCCCGATAGCTCAAACTTAAAGGTTTCGGTGAAAAATCCATTTTTTCATAAGGGGTTAGTATAGCAAAACTTTGGGAAATCTTTGTTGGGCCATAACTCAAAAACTAAGGGCTAAAACGTTCTGAAACCTATTTATTCGGATTCAGCATCCGTTAAAGCATAAGTATACAAGTTTTCAGCCCGATAGCTCAAACTTAAAGGTTTCGGTGAAAAATCCAATTTTTCATAAGGGGTTAGTATAGCAAAACTTTGGGAAATCTTTGTCGGGCCATAACTCAAAAACTAAGGGCTAAAACGTTCTGAAACCTATTTATTCGGATTCAGCATCCCTTAAAGCATAAGTATACAAGTTTTCAGCCCGATAGCTCAAACTTAAAGTTTTCGGTGAAAAATCCATTTTTTCAAAAGGGGGTACCCTTTTAAAACTTTGGGAAATCTTTGTCGGGCCATAACTTAAAAACTAAGGGCTAAAACGTTCTGAAACCTATTTATTCGGATTCAGCATCCCTTAAAGCATAAGTATACAAGTTTTCAGCCCGATAGCTCAAACTTAAAGGTTTCGGTGAAAAATCCATTTTTTCATAAGGGGTTAGTATAGCAAAACTTTGGGAAATCTTTGTCGGGCCATAACTCAAAAACTAAGGGCTAAAACGTTCTGAAACCTATTTATTCGGATTCAGCATCCCTTAAAGCATAAGTATACAAGTTTTCAGCCCGATAGCTCAAACTTAAAGGTTTCGGTGAAAAATCCAATTTTTCATAAGGGGTTAGTATAGCAAAACTTTGGGAAATCTTTGTCGGGCCATAACTCAAAAACTAAGGGCTAAAGCGTTCTGAAACCTATTTATTCGGATTCAGCATCCCTTAAAGCATAAGTATACAAGTTTTCAGCCCGATAGCTCAAACTTAAAGGTTTCGGTGAAAAATCCATTTTTTCATAAGGGGTTAGTATAGCAAAACTTTGGGAAATCTTTGTTGGGCCATAACTCAAAAACTAAGGGCTAAAACGTTCTGAAACTTATTTATTCGGATTCAGCATCCCTTAAAGCATAAGTATACAAGTTTTCAGCCCGATAGCTCAAACTTAAAGGTTTCGGTGAAAAATCCAATTTTTCATAAGGGGTTAGTATAGCAAAACTTTGGGAAATCTTTGTCGGACCATAACTCAAAAACTAAGGGCTAAAACGTTCTGAAACCTATTTATTCGGATTCAGCATCCCTTAAAGCATAAGTATACAAGTTTTCAGCCCGATAGCTCAAACTTAAAGGTTTCGGTGAAAAATCCAATTTTTCATAAGGGGTTAGTATAGCAAAACTTTGGGAAATCTTTGTCGGGCCATAACTCAAAAACTAAGGGCTAAAACGTTCTGAAACCTATTTATTCGGATTCAGCATCCCTTAAAGCATAAGTATACAAGTTTTCAGCCCGATAGCTCAAACTTAAAGGTTTCGGTGAAAAATCCATTTTTTCATAAGGGGTTAGTATAGCAAAACTTTGGGAAATCTTTGTTGGGCCATAACTCAAAAACTAAGGGCTAAAACGTTCTGAAACCTATTTATTCGGATTCAGCATCCCTTAAAGCATAAGTATACAAGTTTTCAGCCCGATAGCTCAAACTTAAAGTTTTCGGTGAAAAATCCAATTTTTCATAAGGGGTTAGTATAGCAAAACTTTGGGAAATCTTTGTTGGGCCATAACTCAAAAACTAAGGGCTAAAACGTTCTGAAACCTATTTATTCGGATTCAGCATCCCTTAAAGCATAAGTATACAAGTTTTCAGCCCGATAGCTCAAACTTAAAGGTTTCGGTGAAAAATCCAATTTTTCATAAGGGGTTAGTATAGCAAAACTTTGGGAAAGCTTTGTTGGGCCATAACTCAAAAACTAAGGGCTAAAACGTTCTGAAACCTATTTATTCGGATTCAGCATCCCTTAAAGCATAAGTATACAAGTTTTCAGCCCGATAGCTCAAACTTAAAGTTTTCGGTGAAAAATCCAATTTTTCATAAGGGGTTAGTATAGCAAAACTTTGGGAAATCTTTGTTGGGCCATAACTCAAAAACTAAGGGCTAAAACGTTCTGAAACCTATTTATTCGGATTCAGCATCCCTTAAAGCATAAGTATACAAGTTTTCAGTCCGATAGCTCAAACTTAAAGGTTTCGGTGAAAAATCCAATTTTTCATAAGGGGTTAGTATAGCAAAACTTTGGGAAATCTTTGTCGGGTCATAACTCAAAAACTAAGGGCTAAAACGTTCTGAAACCTATTTATTCGGATTCAGCATCCCTTAAAGCATAAGTATACAAGTTTTCAGCCCGATAGCTCAAACTTAAAGTTTTCGGTGAAAAATCCATTTTTTCAAAAGGGGTTAGTATAGCAAAACTTTGGGAAATCTTTGTTGGGCCATAACTCAAAAACTAAGGGCTAAAACGTTCTGAAACCTATTTATTCGGATTCAGCATCCCTTAAAGCATAAGTATACAAGTTTTCAGCCCGATAGCTCAAACTTAAAGTTTTCGGTGAAAAATCCAATTTTTCATAAGGGGTTAGTATAGCAAAACTTTGGGAAATCTTTGTTGGGCCATAACTCAAAAACTAAGGGCTAAAACGTTCTGAAACCTATTTATTCGGATTCAGCATCCCTTAAAGCATAAGTTTACAAGTTTTCAGCCCGATAGCTCAAACTTAAAGGTTTCGGTGAAAAATCCAATTTTTCATAAGGGGTTAGTATAGCAAAACTTTGGGAAATCTTTGTCGGGCCATAACTCAAAAACTAAGGGCTAAAACGTTCTGAAACCTATTTATTCGGATTCAGCATCCCTTAAAGCATAAGTATACAAGTTTTCAGCCCGATAGCTCAAACTTAAAGGTTTCGGTGAAAAATCCAATTTTTCATAAGGGGTTAGTATAGCAAAACTTTGGGAAATCTTTGTTGGGCCATAACTCAAAAACTAAGGGCTAAAACGTTCTGAAACCTATTTATTCGGATTCAGCATCCCTTAAAGCATAAGTATACAAGTTTTCAGCCCGATAGCTCAAACTTAAAGGTTTCGGTGAAAAATCCAATTTTTCATAAGGGGTTAGTATAGCAAAACTTTGGGAAAGCTTTGTTGGGCCATAACTCAAAAACTAAGGGCTAAAACGTTCTGAAACCTATTTATTCGGATTCAGCATCCCTTAAAGCATAAGTATACAAGTTTTCAGCCCGATAGCTCAAACTTAAAGTTTTCGGTGAAAAATCCAATTTTTCATAAGGGGTTAGTATAGCAAAACTTTGGGAAATCTTTGTTGGGCCATAACTCAAAAACTAAGGGCTAAAACGTTCTGAAACCTATTTATTCGGATTCAGCATCCCTTAAAGCATAAGTATACAAGTTTTCAGCCCGATAGCTCAAACTTAAAGGTTTCGGTGAAAAATCCAATTTTTCATAAGGGGTTAGTATAGCAAAACTTTGGGAAATCTTTGTCGGGTCATAACTCAAAAACTAAGGGCTAAAACGTTCTGAAACCTATTTATTCGGATTCAGCATCCCTTAAAGCATAAGTATACAAGTTTTCAGCCCGATAGCTCAAACTTAAAGTTTTCGGTGAAAAATCCATTTTTTCAAAAGGGGGTACCCTTTTAAAACTTTGGGAAATCTTTGTCGGGCCATAACTTAAAAACTAAGGGCTAAAACGTTCTGAAACCTATTTATTCGGATTCAGCATCCCTTAAAGCATAAGTATACAAGTTTTCAGCCCGATAGCTCAAACTTAAAGGTTTCGGTGAAAAATCCATTTTTTCATAAGGGGTTAGTATAGCAAAACTTTGGGAAATCTTTGTTGGGCCATAACTCAAAAACTAAGGGCTAAAACGTTCTGAAACCTATTTATTCGGATTCAGCATCCCTTAAAGCATAAGTATACAAGTTTTCAGCCCGATAGCTCAAACTTAAAGTTTTCGGTGAAAAATCCAATTTTTCATAAGGGGTTAGTATAGCAAAACTTTGGGAAATCTTTGTAGGACCATAACTCAAAAACTAAGGGCTAAAACGTTCTGAAACCTATTTATTCGGATTCAGCATCCCTTAAAGCATAAGTATACAAGTTTTCAGCCCGATAGCTCAAACTTAAAGGTTTCGGTGAAAAATCCATTTTTTCATAAGGGGTTAGTATAGCAAAACTTTGGGAAAGCTTTGTTGGGCCATAACTCAAAAACTAAGGGCTAAAACGTTCTGAAACCTATTTATTCGGATTCAGCATCCCTTAAAGCATAAGTATACAAGTTTTCAGCCCGATAGCTCAAACTTAAAGTTTTCGGTGAAAAATCCAATTTTTCATAAGGGGTTAGTATAGCAAAACTTTGGGAAATCTTTGTTGGGCCATAACTCAAAAACTAAGGGCTAAAACGTTCTGAAACCTATTTATTCGGATTCAGCATCCCTTAAAGCATAAGTATACAAGTTTTCAGCCCGATAGCTCAAACTTAAAGTTTTCGGTGAAAAATCCAATTTTTCATAAGGGGTTAGTATAGCAAAACTTTGGGAAATCTTTGTTGGGCCATAACTCAAAAACTAAGGGCTAAAACGTTCTGAAACCTATTTATTCGGATTCAGCATCCCTTAAAGCATAAGTATACAAGTTTTCAGCCCGATAGCTCAAACTTAAAGGTTTCGGTGAAAAATCCAATTTTTCATAAGGGGTTAGTATAGCAAAACTTTGGGAAATCTTTGTTGGGCCATAACTCAAAAACTAAGGGCTAAAACGTTCTGAAACCTATTTATTCGGATTCAGCATCCCTTAAAGCATAAGTATACAAGTTTTCAGCCCGATAGCTCAAACTTAAAGGTTTCGGTGAAAAATCCATTTTTTCATAAGGGGTTAGTATAGCAAAACTTTGGGAAAGCTTTGTTGGGCCATAACTCAAAAACTAAGGGCTAAAACGTTCTGAAACCTATTTATTCGGATTCAGCATCCCTTAAAGCATAAGTATACAAGTTTTCAGCCCGATAGCTCAAACTTAAAGTTTTCGGTGAAAAATCCAATTTTTCATAAGGGGTTAGTATAGCAAAACTTTGGGAAATCTTTGTTGGGCCATAACTCAAAAACTAAGGGCTAAAACGTTCTGAAACCTATTTATTCGGATTCAGCATCCCTTAAAGCATAAGTATACAAGTTTTCAGCCCGATAGCTCAAACTTAAAGGTTTCGGTGAAAAATCCATTTTTTCATAAGGGGTTAGTATAGCAAAACTTTGGGAAAGCTTTGTTGGGCCATAACTCAAAAACTAAGGGCTAAAACGTTCTGAAACCTATTTATTCGGATTCAGCATCCCTTAAAGCATAAGTATACAAGTTTTCAGCCCGATAGCTCAAACTTAAAGTTTTCGGTGAAAAATCCAATTTTTCATAAGGGGTTAGTATAGCAAAACTTTGGGAAATCTTTGTTGGGCCATAACTCAAAAACTAAGGGCTAAAACGTTCTGAAACCTATTTATTCGGATTCAGCATCCCTTAAAGCATAAGTATACAAGTTTTCAGCCCGATAGCTCAAACTTAAAGGTTTCGGTGAAAAATCCAATTTTTCATAAGGGGTTAGTATAGCAAAACTTTGGGAAATCTTTGTCGGGTCATAACTCAAAAACTAAGGGCTAAAACGTTCTGAAACCTATTTATTCGGATTCAGCATCCCTTAAAGCATAAGTATACAAGTTTTCAGCCCGATAGCTCAAACTTAAAGTTTTCGGTGAAAAATCCATTTTTTCATAAGGGGGTACCCTTTTAAAACTTTGGGAAATCTTTGTCGGGCCATAACTTAAAAACTAAGGGCTAAAACGTTCTGAAACCTATTTATTCGGATTCAGCATCCCTTAAAGCATAAGTATACAAGTTTTCAGCCCGATAGCTCAAACTTAAAGGTTTCGGTGAAAAATCCATTTTTTCATAAGGGGTTAGTATAGCAAAACTTTGGGAAAGCTTTGTTGGGCCATAACTCAAAAACTAAGGGCTAAAACGTTCTGAAACCTATTTATTCGGATTCAGCATCCCTTAAAGCATAAGTATACAAGTTTTCAGCCCGATAGCTCAAAATTAAAGTTTTCGGTGAAAAATCCAATTTTTCATAAGGGGTTAGTATAGCAAAACTTTGGGAAATCTTTGTTGGGCCATAACTCAAAAACTAAGGGCTAAAACGTTCTGAAACCTATTTATTCGGATTCAGCATCCCTTAAAGCATAAGTATACAAGTTTTCAGCCCGATAGCTCAAACTTAAAGGTTTCGGTGAAAAATCCAATTTTTCATAAGGGGTTAGTATAGCAAAACTTTGGGAAATCTTTGTCGGGCCATAACTCAAAAACTAAGGGCTAAAACGTTCTGAAACCTATTTATTCGGATTCAGCATCCCTTAAAGCATAAGTATACAAGTTTTCAGCCCGATAGCTCAAACTTAAAGGTTTCGGTGAAAAATCCATTTTTTCATAAGGGGTTAGTATAGCAAAACTTTGGGAAAGCTTTGTTGGGCCATAACTCAAAAACTAAGGGCTAAAACGTTCTGAAACCTATTTATTCGGATTCAGCATCCCTTAAAGCATAAGTATACAAGTTTTCAGCCCGATAGCTCAAACTTAAAGTTTTCGGTGAAAAATCCAATTTTTCATAAGGGGTTAGTATAGCAAAACTTTGGGAAATCTTTGTTGGGCCATAACTCAAAAACTAAGGGCTAAAACGTTCTGAAACCTATTTATTCGGATTCAGCATCCCTTAAAGCATAAGTATACAAGTTTTCAGCCCGATAGCTCAAACTTAAAGTTTTCGGTGAAAAATCCAATTTTTCATAAGGGGTTAGTATAGCAAAACTTTGGGAAATCTTTGTTGGGCCATAACTCAAAAACTAGGGGCTAAAACGTTCTGAAACCTATTTATTCGGATTCAGCATCCCTTAAAGCATAAGTATACAAGTTTTCAGCCCGATAGCTCAAACTTAAAGGTTTCGGTGAAAAATCCAATTTTTCATAAGGGGTTAGTATAGCAAAACTTTGGGAAATCTTTGTCGGGTCATAACTCAAAAACTAAGGGCTAAAACGTTCTGAAACCTATTTATTCGGATTCAGCATCCCTTAAAGCATAAGTATACAAGTTTTCAGCCCGATAGCTCAAACTTAAAGTTTTCGGTGAAAAATCCATTTTTTCATAAGGGGGTACCCTTTTAAAACTTTGGGAAATCTTTGTCGGGCCATAACTTAAAAACTAAGGGCTAAAACGTTCTGAAACCTATTTATTCGGATTCAGCATCCCTTAAAGCATAAGTATACAAGTTTTCAGCCCGATAGCTCAAACTTAAAGGTTTCGGTGAAAAATCCATTTTTTCATAAGGGGTTAGTATAGCAAAACTTTGGGAAAGCTTTGTTTTGCCATAACTCAAAAACTAAGGGCTAAAACGTTCTGAAACCTATTTATTCGGATTCAGCATCCCTTAAAGCATAAGTATACAAGTTTTCAGCCCGATAGCTCAAACTTAAAGTTTTCGGTGAAAAATCCAATTTTTCATAAGGGGTTAGTATAGCAAAACTTTGGGAAATCTTTGTTGGGCCATAACTCAAAAACTAAGGGCTAAAACGTTCTGAAACCTATTTATTCGGATTCAGCATCCCTTAAAGCATAAGTATACAAGTTTTCAGCCCGATAGCTCAAACTTAAAGGTTTCGGTGAAAAATCCAATTTTTCATAAGGGGTTAGTATAGCAAAACTTTGGGAAATCTTTGTTGGGCCATAACTCAAAAACTAAGGGCTAAAACGTTCTGAAACCTATTTATTCGGATTCAGCATCCCTTAAAGCATAAGTATACAAGTTTTCAGCCCGATAGCTCAAACTTAAAGGTTTCGGTGAAAAATCCAATTTTTCATAAGGGGTTAGTATAGCAAAACTTTGGGAAATCTTTGTCGGGTCATAACTCAAAAACTAAGGGCTAAAACGTTCTGAAACCTATTTATTCGGATTCAGCATCCCTTAAAGCATAAGTATACAAGTTTTCAGCCCGATAGCTCAAACTTAAAGGTTTCGGTGAAAAATCCATTTTTTCAAAAGGGGTTAGTATAGCAAAACTTTGGGAAAGCTTTGTTGGGCCATAACTCAAAAACTAAGGGCTAAAACGTTCTGAAACCTATTTATTCGGATTCAGCATCCCTTAAAGCATAAGTATACAAGTTTTCAGCCCGATAGCTCAAACTTAAAGTTTTCGGTGAAAAATCCAATTTTTCATAAGGGGTTAGTATAGCAAAACTTTGGGAAATCTTTGTTGGGCCATAACTCAAAAACTAAGGGCTAAAACGTTCTGAAACCTATTTATTCGGATTCAGCATCCCTTAAAGCATAAGTATACAAGTTTTCAGCCCGATAGCTCAAACTTAAAGGTTTCGGTGAAAAATCCAATTTTTCATAAGGGGTTAGTATAGCAAAACTTTGGGAAATCTTTGTCGGGCCATAACTCAAAAACTAAGGGCTAAAACGTTCTGAAACCTATTTATTCGGATTCAGCATCCCTTAAAGCATAAGTATACAAGTTTTCAGCCCGATAGCTCAAACTTAAAGTTTTCGGTGAAAAATCCATTTTTTCATAAGGGGTTAGTATAGCAAAACTTTGGGAAATCTTTGTTGGGCCATAACTCAAAAACTAAGGGCTAAAACGTTCTGAAACCTATTTATTCGGATTCAGCATCCCTTAAAGCATAAGTATACAAGTTTTCAGCCCGATAGCTCAAACTTAAAGGTTTCGGTGAAAAATCCAATTTTTCATAAGGGGTTAGTATAGCAAAACTTTGGGAAATCTTTGTCGGGCCATAACTCAAAAACTAAGGGCTAAAACGTTCTGAAACCTATTTATTCGGATTCAGCATCCCTTAAAGCATAAGTATACAAGTTTTCAGCCCGATAGCTCAAACTTAAAGTTTTCGGTGAAAAATCCATTTTTTCAAAAGGGGGTACCCTTTTAAAACTTTGGGAAATCTTTGTCGGGCCATAACTTAAAAACTAAGGGCTAAAACGTTCTGAAACCTATTTATTCGGATTCAGCATCCCTTAAAGCATAAGTATACAAGTTTTCAGCCCGATAGCTCAAACTTAAAGGTTTCGGTGAAAAATCCATTTTTTCATAAGGGGTTAGTATAGCAAAACTTTGGGAAATCTTTGTTGGGCCATAACTCAAAAACTAAGGGCTAAAACGTTCTGAAACCTATTTATTCGGATTCAGCATCCCTTAAAGCATAAGTATACAAGTTTTCAGCCCGATAGCTCAAACTTAAAGGTTTCGGTGAAAAATCCAATTTTTCATAAGGGGTTAGTATAGCAAAACTTTGGGAAATCTTTGTCGGGCCATAACTCAAAAACTAAGGGCTAAAACGTTCTGAAACCTATTTATTCGGATTCAGCATCCCTTAAAGCATAAGTATACAAGTTTTCAGCCCGATAGCTCAAACTTAAAGTTTTCGGTGAAAAATCCATTTTTTCTAAAGGGGGTACCCTTTTAAAACTTTGGGAAATCTTTGTCGGGCCATAACTTAAAAACTAAGGGCTAAAACGTTCTGAAACCTATTTATTCGGATTCAGCATCCCTTAAAGCATAAGTATACAAGTTTTCAGCCCGATAGCTCAAACTTAAAGGTTTCGGTGAAAAATCCATTTTTTCATAAGGGGTTAGTATAGCAAAACTTTGGGAAAGCTTTGTTGGGCCATAACTCAAAAACTAAGGGCTAAAACGTTCTGAAACCTATTTATTCGGATTCAGCATCCCTTAAAGCATAAGTATACAAGTTTTCAGCCCGATAGCTCAAACTTAAAGTTTTCGGTGAAAAATCCAATTTTTCATAAGGGGTTAGTATAGCAAAACTTTGGGAAATCTTTGTTGGGCCATAACTCAAAAACTAAGGGCTAAAGCGTTCTGAAACCTATTTATTCGGATTCAGCATCCCTTAAAGCATAAGTATACAAGTTTTCAGCCCGATAGCTCAAACTTAAAGGTTTCGGTGAAAAATCCAATTTTTCATAAGGGGTTAGTATAGCAAAACTTTGGGAAATCTTTGTCGGGTCATAACTCAAAAACTAAGGGCTAAAACGTTCTGAAACCTATTTATTCGGATTCAGCATCCCTTAAAGCATAAGTATACAAGTTTTCAGCCCCATAGCTCAAACTTAAAGTTTTCGGTGAAAAATCCAATTTTTCATAAGGGGTTAGTATAGCAAAACTTTGGGAAATCTTTGTCGGGCCATAACTCAAAAACTAAGGGCTAAAACGTTCTGAAACCTATTTATTCGGATTCAGCATCCCTTAAAGCATAAGTATACAAGTTTTCAGCCCGATAGCTCAAACTTAAAGGTTTCGGTGAAAAATCCATTTTTTCATAAGGGGTTAGTATAGCAAAACTTTGGGAAATCTTTGTAGGACCATAACTCAAAAACTAAGGGCTAAAGCGTTCTGAAACCTATTTATTCGGATTTAGCATCCCTTAAAGCATAAGTATACAAGTTTTCAGCCCGATAGCTCAAACTTAAAGTTTTCGGTGAAAAATCCATTTTTTCATAAGGGAGTACCCTTTTAAAACTTTGGGAAATCTTTGTCGGGCCATAACTCAAAAACTAAGGGCTAAAACGTTCTGAAACCTATTTATTCGGATTCAGCATCCCTTAAAGCATAAGTATACAAGTTTTCAGCCCGATAGCTCAAACTTAAAGGTTTCGGTGAAAAATCCATTTTTTCATAAGGGGTTAGTATAGCAAAACTTTGGGAAATCTTTGTTGGGCCATAACTCAAAAACTAAGGGCTAAAACGTTCTGAAACCTATTTATTCGGATTTAGCATACCTTAATGCATAAGTATACAAGTTTTCAGCCCGATAGCTCAAACATAAAGTTTTCGGTGAAAAATCCATTTTTTCATAAGGGAGTACCCTTTTAAAACTTTGGGTAATCTTTGTCGGGCCATAACTCAAAAACTAAGGGCTAAAACGTTCTGAAACCTATTTATTCGGATTCAGTATCCCTTAAAGCATAAGTATACAAGTTTTCAGCCCCATAGCTCAAACTTAAAGGTTTCGGTGAAAAATCCAATTTTTCATAAGGGGTTAGTATAGCAAAACTTTGGGAAATCTTTCTCGGGCCATAACTCAAAAACTAAGGGCTAAAACGTTCTGAAACCTATTTATTCGGATTTAGCATCCCTTAATGCATAAGTATACAAGTTTTCAGCCCGATAGCTCAAACATAAAGTTTTCGGTGAAAAATCCATTTTTTCATAAGGGGGTACCCTTTTAAAACTTTGGGAAATCTTTGTCGGGCCATAACTCAAAAACTAAGAGCTAAAACGTTCTGAAACCTATTTATTCGGATTCAGCATCTCTTAAAGCATAAGTATACAAATTTTCAGCCCGATAGCTCAAACTTAAAGGTTTCGGTGAAAAGTCCAATTTTTCATAAGGGGTTAGTATAGCAAAACTTTGGGAAATCTTTGTCGGGCCATAACTCAAAAACTAAGGGCTAAAACGTTCTGAAACCTATTTATTCGGATTCAGCATCCCTTAAAGCATAAGTATACAAGTTTTCAGCCCGATAGCTCAAACTTAAAGTTTTCGGTGAAAAATCCATTTTTTCAAAAGGGGGTACCCTTTTAAAACTTTGGGAAATCTTTGTCGGGCCATAACTCAAAAACTAAGGGCTAAAACGTTCTGAAACCTATTTATTCGGATTCAGCATCCCTTAAAGCATAAGTATACAAGTTTTCAGCCCGATAGCTCAAACTTAAAGGTTTCGGTGAAAAATCCAATTTTTCATAAGGGGTTAGTATAGCAAAACTTTGGGAAATCTTTGTAGGACCATAACTCAAAAACTAAGGGCTAAAGCGTTCTGAAACCTATTTATTCGGATTTAGCATCCCTTAAAGCATAAGTATACAAGTTTTCAGCCCGATAGCTCAAACTTAAAGTTTTCAGTGAAAAATCCATTTTTTCATAAGGGGGTACCCTTTTAAAACTTTGGGAAATCTTTGTCGGGCCATAACTCAAAAACTAAGGGCTAAAACGTTCTGAAACCTATTTATTCGGATTCAGCATCCCTTAAAGCATAAGTATACAAGTTTTCAGCCCGATAGCTCAAACTTAAAGGTTTCGGTGAAAAATCCATTTTTTCATTAGGGTTAGTATAGCAAAACTTTGGGAAATCTTTGTAGGACCATAACTCAAAAACTAAGGGCTAAAACGTTCTGAAACCTATTTATTCGGATTCAGCATCCCTTAAAGCATAAGTATACAAGTTTTCAGCCCGATAGCTCAAACTTAAAGGTTTCGGTGAAAAATCCATTTTTTCATTAGGGTTAGTATAGCAAAACTTTGGGAAATCTTTGTAGGACCATAACTCAAAAACTAAGGGCTAAAACGTTCTGAAACCTATTTATTCGGATTCAGCATCCCTTAAAGCATAAGTATACAAGTTTTCAGCCCGATAGCTCAAACTTAAAGGTTTCGGTGAAAAATCCATTTTTTCATAAGGGGTTAGTATAGCAAAACTTTGGGAAATCTTTGTCGGGCCATAACTCAAAAACTAAGGGCTAAAACGTTCTGAAACCCATTTATTCGGATTCAGCATCCCTTAAAGCATAAGTATACAAGTTTTCAGCTCGATAGCTCAAACTTAAAGTTTTCGGTGAAAAATCCATTTTTTCATAAGGGGGTACCCTTTTAAAACTTTGGGAAATCTTTGTCGGGCCATAACTCAAAAACTAGGGGCTAAAACGTTCTGAAACCTATTTATTCGGATTCAGCATCCCTTAAAGCATAAGTATACAAGTTTTCAGCCCGATAGCTCAAACTTAAAGGTTTCGGTGAAAAATCCATTTTTTCATAAGGGGTTAGTATAGCAAAACTTTGGGAAATCTTTGTAGGACCATAACTCAAAAACTAAGGGCTAAAACGTTCTGAAACCTATTTATTCGGATTCAGCATCCCTTAAAGCATAAGTATACAAGTTTTCAGCCCGATAGCTCAAACTTAAAGTTTTCGGTGAAAAATCCATTTTTTCATTAGGGGGTACCCTTTTAAAACTTTGGGAAATATTTGTTGGGCCATAACTCAAAAACTAAGGGCTAAAACGTTCTGAAACCTGTTTATTCGGATTCAGCATCCCTTAAAGCATAAGTATACAAGTTTTCAGCCCGATAGCTCAAACTTAAAGGGTTCGGTGAAAAATCCATTTTTTCATAAGGGGTTAGTATAGCAAAACTTTGGGAAATCTTTGTCGGGCCATAACTCAAAAACTAAGGGCTAAAACGTTCTGAAACCTATTTATTCGGATTCAGCATCCCTTAAAGCATAAGTATACAAGTTTTCAGCCCGATAGCTCAAACTTAAAGGTTTCGGTGAAAAATCCATTTTTTCATAAGGGGGTACCCTTTTAAAACTTTGGGAAATCTTTGTCGGGCCATAACTCAAAAACTAAGGGCTAAAACGTTCTGAAACCTATTTATTCGGATTCAGCATCCCTTAAAGCATAAGTATACAAGTTTTCAGCCCGATAGCTCAAACTTAAAGTTTTCGGTGAAAAATCCATTTTTTCATTAGGGGGTACCCTTTTAAAACTTTGGGAAATATTTGTTGGGCCATAACTCAAAAACTAAGGGCTAAAACGTTCTGAAACCTATTTATTCGGATTCAGCATTCCTTAAAGCATAAGTATACAAGTTTTCAACCCGATAGCTCAAACTTAAAGGTTTCGGTGAAAAATCCATTTTTTCATAAGGGGTTAGTATAGCAAAACTTTGGGAAATCTTTGTAGGACCATAACTCAAAAACTAAGGGCTAAAACGTTCTGAAACCTATTTATTCGGATTCAGCATCCCTTAAAGCATAAGTATACAAGTTTTCAGCCCGATAGCTCAAACTTAAAGTTTTCGGTGAAAAATCCATTTTTTCATTAGGGGGTACCCTTTTAAAACTTTGGGAAATATTTGTTGGGCCATAACTCAAAAACTAAGGGCTAAAACGTTCTGAAACCTGTTTATTCGGATTCAGCATCCCTTAAAGCATAAGTATACAAGTTTTCAGCCCGATAGCTCAAACTTAAAGGTTTCGGTGAAAAATCCAATTTTTCATAAGGGGTTAGTATAGCAAAACTTTGGGAAATCTTTGTCGGGCCATAACTCAAAAACTAAGGGCTAAAACGTTCTGAAACCTATTTATTCGGATTCAGCATCCCTTAAAGCATAAGTATACAAGTTTTCAGCCCGATAGCTCAAACTTAAAGGTTTCGGTGAAAAATCCATTTTTTCATAAGGGGGTACCCTTTTAAAACTTTGGGAAATCTTTGTCGGGCCATAACTCAAAAACTAAGGGCTAAAACGTTCTGAAACCTATTTATTCGGATTCAGCATCCCTTAAAGCATAAGTATACAAGTTTTCAGCCCGATAGCTCAAACTTAAAGTTTTCGGTGAAAAATCCATTTTTTCATTAGGGGGTACCCTTTTAAAACTTTGGGAAATATTTGTTGGGCCATAACTCAAAAACTAAGGGCTAAAACGTTCTGAAACCTATTTATTCGGATTCAGCATCCCTTAAAGCATAAGTATACAAGTTTTCAGCCCGATAGCTCAAACTTAAAGGTTTCGGTGAAAAATCCATTTTTTCATAAGGGGTTAGTATAGCAAAACTTTGGGAAATCTTTGTAGGACCATAACTCAAAAACTAAGGGCTAAAACGTTCTGAAACCTATTTATTCGGATTCAGCATCCCTTAAAGCATAAGTATACAAGTTTTCAGCCCGATAGCTCAAACTTAAAGTTTTCGGTGAAAAATCCATTTTTTCATTAGGGGGTACCCTTTTAAAACTTTGGGAAATATTTGTTGGGCCATAACTCAAAAACTAAGGGCTAAAACGTTCTGAAACCTGTTTATTCGGATTCAGCATCCCTTAAAGCATAAGTATACAAGTTTTCAGCCCGATAGCTCAAACTTAAAGGTTTCGGTGAAAAATCCAATTTTTCATAAGGGGTTAGTATAGCAAAACTTTGGGAAATCTTTGTCGGGCCATAACTCAAAAACTAAGGGCTAAAACGTTCTGAAACCTATTTATTCGGATTCAGCATCCCTTAAAGCATAAGTATACAAGTTTTCAGCCCGATAGCTCAAACTTAAAGGTTTCGGTGAAAAATCCATTTTTTCATAAGGGGGTACCCTTTTAAAACTTTGGGAAATCTTTGTCGGGCCATAACTCAAAAACTAGGGGCTAAAACGTTCTGAAACCTATTTATTCGGATTCAGCATCCCTTAAAGCATAAGTATACAAGTTTTCAGCCCGATAGCTCAAACTTAAAGGTTTCGGTGAAAAATCCATTTTTTCATAAGGGGTTAGTATAGCAAAACTTTGGGAAATCTTTGTAGGACCATAACTCAAAAACTAAGGGCTAAAACGTTCTGAAACCTATTTATTCGGATTCAGCATCCCTTAAAGCATAAGTATACAAGTTTTCAGCCCGATAGCTCAAACTTAAAGTTTTCGGTGAAAAATCCATTTTTTCATTAGGGGGTACCCTTTTAAAACTTTGGGAAATATTTGTTGGGCCATAACTCAAAAACTAAGGGCTAAAACGTTCTGAAACCTGTTTATTCGGATTCAGCATCCCTTAAAGCATAAGTATACAAGTTTTCAGCCCGATAGCTCAAACTTAAAGGTTTCGGTGAAAAATCCAATTTTTCATAAGGGGTTAGTATAGCAAAACTTTGGGAAATCTTTGTCGGGCCATAACTCAAAAACTAAGGGCTAAAACGTTCTGAAACCTATTTATTCGGATTCAGCATCCCTTAAAGCATAAGTATACAAGTTTTCAGCCCGATAGCTCAAACTTAAAGGTTTCGGTGAAAAATCCATTTTTTCATAAGGGGGTACCCTTTTAAAACTTTGGGAAATCTTTGTCGGGCCATAACTCAAAAACTAAGGGCTAAAACGTTCTGAAACCCATTTATTCGGATTCAGCATCCCTTAAAGCATAAGTATACAAGTTTTCAGCCCGATAGCTCAAACTTAAAGTTTTCGGTGAAAAATCCATTTTTTCATTAGGGGGTACCCTTTTAAAACTTTGGGAAATATTTGTTGGGCCATAACTCAAAAACTAAGGGCTAAAACGTTCTGAAACCTATTTATTCGGATTCAGCATCCCTTAAAGCATAAGTATACAAGTTTTCAGCCCGATAGCTCAAACTTAAAGGGTTCGGTGAAAAATCCATTTTTTCATAAGGGGTTGGTATAGCAAAACTTTGGGAAATCTTTGTCGGGCCATAACTCAAAAACTAAGGGCTAAAACGTTCTGAAACCCATTTATTCGGATTCAGCATCCCTTAAAGCATAAGTATACAAGTTTTCAGCCCGATAGCTCAAACTTAAAGTTTTCGGTGAAAAATCCATTTTTTCATAAGGGGTTAGTATAGCAAAACTTTGGGAAATCTTTGTCGGGCCATAACTCAAAAACTAAGGGCTAAAACGTTCTGAAACCTATTTATTCGGATTCAGCATCCCTTAAAGCATAAGTATACATGTTTTCAGCCCGATAGCTCAAACTTAAAGTTTTCGGTGAAAAATCCATTTTTTCATAGGGGGGTACCCTTTTAAAACTTTGGGAAATCTTTGTCGGGCCATAACTCAAAAACTAAGGGCTAAAACGTTCTGAAACCTATTTATTCGGATTCAGCATCCCTTAAAGCATAAGTATACAAGTTTTCAGCCCGATAGCTCAAACTTAAAGGGTTCGGTGAAAAATCCATTTTTTCATATTGGTTAGCAAAACTTTGGGAAATCTTTGTCGGGCCATAACTCAAAAACTAAGGGCTAAAACGTTCTGAAACCTATTTATTCGGATTCAGCATCCCTTAAAGCATAAGTATACAAGTTTTCAGCCCGATAGCTCAAACTTAAAGTTTTCGGTGAAAAATCCATTTTTTCATAAGGGGGTACCCTTTTAAAACTTTGGGAAATCTTTGTCGGGCCATAACTCAAAAACTAAGGGCTAAAACGTTCTGAAACCTATTTATTCGGATTCAGCATCCCTTAAAGCATAAGTATACAAGTTTTCAGCCCGATAGCTCAAACTTAAAGTTTTCGGTGAAAAATCCATTTTTTCATAGGGGGGTACCCTTTTAAAACTTTGGGAAATCTTTGTCGGGCCATAACTCAAAAACTAAGGGCTAAAACGTTCTGAAACCTATTTATTCGGATTCAGCATCCCTTAAAGCATAAGTATACAAGTTTTCAGCCCGATAGCTCAAACTTAAAGGGTTCGGTGAAAAATCCATTTTTTCATATTGGTTAGCAAAACTTTGGGAAATCTTTGTCGGGCCATAACTCAAAAACTAAGGGCTAAAACGTTCTGAAACCTATTTATTCGGATTCAGCATCCCTTAAAGCATAAGTATACAAGTTTTCAGCCCGATAGCTCAAACTTAAAGTTTTCGGTGAAAAATCCATTTTTTCATAAGGGGGTACCCTTTTAAAACTTTGGGAAATCTTTGTCGGGCCATAACTCAAAAACTAAGGGCTAAAACGTTCTGAAACCTATTTATTCGGATTCAGCATCCCTTAAAGCATAAGTATACAAGTTTTCAGCCCGATAGCTCAAACTTAAAGTTTTCGGTGAAAAATCCATTTTTTCATTAGGGGGTGCCCTTTTAAAACTTTGGGAAATCTTTGTCGGGCCATAACTCAAAAACTAAGGGCTAAAACGTTCTGAAACCTATTTATTCGGATTCAGCATCCCTTAAAGCATAAGTATACAAGTTTTCAGTCCGATAGCTCAAACTTAAAGGTTTCGGTGAAAAATCCATTTTTTCATTAAGGGGTTAGTATAGCAAAACTTTGGGAAATCTTTGTAGGACCATAACTCAAAAACTAAGGGCTAAAGCGTTCTGAAACCTATTTATTCGGATTTAGCATCCCTTAAAGCATAAGTATACAAGTTTTCAGCCCGATAGCTCAAACTTAAAGTTTTCGGTGAAAAATCCAATTTTTCACAAGGGGTTAGTATAGCAAAACTTTGGGAAATCTTTGTCGGGCCATAACTCAAAAACTAGGGGCTAAAACGTTCTGAAACCTGTTTATTCGGATTCAGCATCCCTTAAAGCATAAGTATACAAGTTTTCAGCCCGATAGCTCAAACTTAAAGGTTTCGGTGAAAAATCCATTTTTTCATAAGGGGTTAGTATAGCAAAACTTTGGGAAATCTTTGTTGGGCCATAACTCAAAAACTAAGGGCTAAAACGTTCTGAAACCTATTTATTCGGATTCAGCATCCCTTAAAGCATAAGTATACAAGTTTTCAGCCCGATAGCTCAAACTTAAAGGTTTCGGTGAAAAATCCAATTTTTCATAAGGGGTTAGTATAGCAAAACTTTGGGAAATCTTTGACGGGCCATAACTCAAAAACTAAAGGCTAAAACGTTCTGAAACCTATTTATTCGGATTCAGCATCCCTTAAAGCATAAGTATACAAGTTTTCAGCCCGATAGCTCAAACTTAAAGTTTTCGGTGAAAAATCCATTTTTTCATAAGGGGGTACCCTTTTAAAACTTTGGGAAATCTTTGTCGGGCCATAACTCAAAAACTAAGGGCTAAAACGTTCTGAAACCTATTTATTCGGATTCAGCATCCCTTAAAGCATAAGTATACAAGTTTTCAGCCCGATAGCTCAAACTTAAAGGTTTCGGTGAAAAATCCATTTTTTCATTAGGGTTAGTATAGCAAAACTTTGGGAAATCTTTGTAGGACCATAACTCAAAAACTAAGGGCTAAAACGTTCTGAAACATATTTATTCGGATTCAGCATCCCTTAAAGCATAAGTATACAAGTTTTCAGCCCGATAGCTCAAACTTAAAGTTTTCGGTGAAAAATCCATTTTTTCATTAGGGGGTGCCCTTTTAAAACTTTGGGAAATCTTTGTCGGGCCATAACTCAAAAACTAAGGGCTAAAACGTTCTGAAACCTATTTATTCGGATTCAGCATCCCTTAAAGCATAAGTATACAAGTTTTCAGCCCGATAGCTCAAACTTAAAGGTTTCGGTGAAAAATCCATTTTTTCATTAGGGGGTGCCCTTTTAAAACTTTGGGAAATCTTTGTCGGGCCATAACTCAAAAACTAAGGGCTAAAACGTTCTGAAACCTATTTATTCGGATTCAGCATCCCTTAAAGCATAAGTATACAAGTTTTCAGCCCGATAGCTCAAACTTAAAGTTTTCGGTGAAAAATCCATTTTTTCATTAGGGGGTGCCCTTTTAAAACTTTGGGAAATCTTTGTCGGGCCATAACTCAAAAACTAAGGGCTAAAACGTTCTGAAACCTATTTATTCGGATTCAGCATCCCTTAAAGCATAAGTATACAAGTTTTCAGCCCGATAGCTCAAACTTAAAGGTTTCGGTGAAAAATCCATTTTTTCATTAGGGGGTGCCCTTTTAAAACTTTGGGAAATCTTTGTCGGGCCATAACTCAAAAACTAAGGGCTAAAACGTTCTGAAACATATTTATTCACATTTTTTTTTCAGAGATTTTCCACTTTTAAGTAAAAATAAATGATATTTTGTAATGTTAAATTATTGAAAATTTTCCATATTTTCAAATTATTGTAACTTCCCAATTCGTTAACCAATCTGTACGATTAGACCATCAAAAGAAAGGTATTTTCACGTACTTTAAGAATATAAAAGAAAATTAAATAGAATTTCATATTAAGTCGTATTGATAAAATGCAATTAGTTCATATACAAATTTTATTTTTATTTTTGATATTTAACCTTAAGATAATGTATTGCGTTTTATGTATATAGAAACGAAATTCGTATATGAATTTAAAAAATATTTAGAACATTAAGGTATAAATTTCAATTATATATACTTATATGTATATAACCTTAAATTATATTCATGGGAAATTTATCAGTTTCATATTTACATATAAATTTATCGTATCTTATATACATCATCATCTTCTTTTTACCTATTTATACATATTATAAATGTTTGAATTTTATTTGTATAATAGATATGAAGAATAATTCACATATTTGTATACGATATTTTGTTGTTTTCATCAAATTTAACATAAATAAACATGTATATATATATATATATATAAGTGACTATTTATATATATATATATATATATTATATTAAATTTTACCGGGTATGTCGTAAAGATAAAGTTCCGACTATTATGATTTATTCAAATATCAATGGGATATTTCTTATCCCATCTCATCTTGATCACATGATCAATTATCATCGCAGTCAGCAAATTCAAATTGAAATTGATCTATCGTTTTAGTTTGGTGAATGGTGGTTTATTTTTTATTACTCCTATTTTATATATTAACATACATTTATGAAGGTATATTTAGAAGGGAAAAATAAATTATATATTTATAATACCCTATATAACAAATATATATATATATGATATATATATTATTATTTCATTGTTTATTTAATAATACTTTTTTAAATTAAACTTCAATCGAGTCTTTGATCTCAATATATATATATATATATATAAACATTCGGTTTTGTAATATATGTAATATAATATATATATTTTAGTAAATATATTTTTAGCCAAACATTTCTTATGAATAATATATTTAAATAATTTAAAATGATTATATACCAATAATTAAAATGATTACCTTTGTATATATGTGTGAACTATTCAATAATTTATCTTTTTCAAAAAATATGGCTCACATATGTCTCCCGTATATTGAATCGAATATCACTAGAAACCCTCGTGAATTTTGGAAATTTGTTAATGTTAAACGTACAGTGGGGGGTTCCTCATCCCGTATGGAATACGCAATAATATTGTTGGTTCGGATTCGATGACTATATATGTAATAGCTGTTCGCGGAATTTTTCCAGGACTCATATATAGACTCCACATCCCCAACGTTTTCTTATGCCGATGCCATCCCATTATTTGATTATTTATCATCCTTAAATTTCTTCATCGGTCATAGTGGATAAAGTGTTTGACTCGATCATGAAATATAAAAAGAGTCCTGATTCATATGGTCCTGCGATGGCGTTCCGTCTGTCATTTTAATGGGTGCTATTAATTGTCTGTCTATGCACCATACTTGCTGTTCTTTTCAACAAATCAATAGCCGAAGGTTTCTTTCCATCATTATGGAAGAAATCGATTATAATTCCTCACTACAAAAAGGGGGGTAGAAATGATGTTAAAAATTATCGTCCTATATTGCGAGGCTTTATCTGTAATTCCTAAAATATTTCAATCCATTATCACTTGTGTACTTTCCTTTAATGTTAAATCATTTATTTGTCCGGCACAGCATAGGTTCCTTGGTGGCAGATCAACGGTTACGAACTTACTTGAATTCTCTACATATACTGCTTTGAATATTGTAAATCTGGTGCTCAAGTTGATTGCGTCTTCACTGATTTCAGTATAAGGCGTGTTTGACAAGCTTTCGCATGGTCTGCTTCTGTCTGAAAATTGAAAAAAAAATGGGCTTTGGTGATACACGTTTGTTAGGTGGATTTGTTCATATTTAAGTAATCGTTTGCGTGAGGTGCTTTATGACGGGATTTTATCCCGTCTAAACCAATTATTGCACCTTGGGGATGTTAAATTAACTTTTAAATTTCATATTGATTATGTGATAAATATAGAGCTAATTCGGTATTGGGATTCATTATTCGCACCGCTAGGGAATTTACGGATCCGTATTGTCTCCGGGCATTATATTTTATGCTATTGTTCGTTCCATTTTGGAATATGCATGTCCGGTGTGGTCACCTTATTATTCTAACTCGCAATAAGCAGATTAGAATCAATCCAAAGAAGATTCCTTAGATTTGCTCTAAGGTATCTCTCTTCCTTGGTCCGATTCAAATGCTTTGCCCTGTTATACTAATAGATTGGCACTATTAAACATGCCTACGCTTGAGAAGCATTGACAGTTTATTGGCTTATCTTTTACTTGTGGATTGATTAATAATACTGTCGACTGTACAGCATTTTTAAACACAATATTCAATTTTGAATGATATACATATTATTGTATAATATATTTAAATCATGCATTCAGATTTGGATTACGTTGTAAAAAATAAAAAAAAAATACTTTTTATAAATATATTATATTATAAAAGAAAAATCAAAATAGTGTTTTTCATCAAAAAATAAAAAAAAAATCGCATGCGTTCATTGGAAATCGTCCATATCAAACAAACCAATAAATAAACCATAAAATATAACGCGAAAAATTTTATTTATTTTTTTCTGCGATATACCTACATCAATAATAAATCACAATATTAGTAAAATATACCTTTATATAATAAATATATTCTAAATCAAATTATAAGTTTAGTTAAAAACTATCTATGACATAGATAAGAAATAGATATATTCTTAGTTTTTTGTTTGTTTTTTATAAATGTTACAAAAGAAAATTTTAAGTTGCTCATCATAATTGCGATCTATTAAAAAATATAAAATAGTGAATTAATAATAATAATAATAATAATAATAATAATAATTGATGTTAATTGTGTTGTGGGTGAATTAATTAAACATTTCTATAAGCCTATATTGATGGCAAAATTAATTGCAACAATAAAAGCTGTAATTACTCGTTTATTATTTGGTACTCATGGATTTATAGCCATTTGGCAAGTGGCTAGAAATAAGGAAAATTCTATTTATTGGTATTTATGTGCACCGATTGGTTTATTATTTCTAGAAGGTTTATTTACATTGGCCATTAAGAAAAATCAAGAATGGAGATGGTAATAATTTAACTGGATTTGTTTTTTTTTTTAAATAAATAAAACTGCGATTTAATCAGCCCCGCAAACAAAAGGATATTTTAAAATAAATACAGATTTTTTTTTTCCAGTTTCGGTTCAGTATCAGTATAGACATTTTTAAATATATCTGATTCAACTGATTCTTTCACATATCCTTTCTTCAATCTCATATATAATATATAATTTAATGGAAATTATATATTAGGTGTATAGGAATTAATAATGCGGAAAATATAATAAAATAATAAATAATAAAATGGCATTTATTTGTATAACAAAATGTAAACGTTTGCCGTTATGGTTGTTTGGTCCATTGCACATTCAACGCCATTACAAGTATAGCATATTGAGTTCTACCCCGAATTTTCATCCGCAATAACGCTTGCAATTCTTCGTCTTTTTAAAATTTTTTTTTTTTTTTTCGTGGCTGACCTGGCCGTTGTCTTTGTCTTCCAAGTCAAAATCAACATTTTCGGTCAAGCGTTCCATCAAACCATCGTTCATAAGTTGCTTGAGCTGTATAGCATGTCCGCCACCATAAACGATTCTTCAAATTTTTTTTGAAAGGTTTTCTTTAAATTAAAGAAAGTTATTAAACTTCCCCCCTCAAAAACACTTCAAATAAACTAAAATAGGAATTTATTTAAGTATCTTAAAGTCAAATTTTTGCCAAGAATATATCATAATATATTGTTTGTTTGTATATACCGCAACATTTAAACATTTACAATTTTTTTATCATAACTCGCACACACACCGTCAAGCGCATATATTTATTATTATTGTTCGTTAATATAATATTTTGTCTGTATTTATATAATATATTATTGTATAAAATAAAATTATGTATCTCCCCACAAACATTTCTTATCGCTGGTAGTACTGCAGACGATTCGCCTAGGCGATAAATTTATTGCCAAAGATATCGCATTTTTATCGCGTACGTTACTCCCTACGTATAGAGAATGGGACTCTTTCGCGATACATCTGGAAGATAAATTGACGATATCGCGAGGAAGATAAATTGGCGATACAAATGCGATATCACCAGGAAGATAAATTGGGGATACTAATGCGATATATAGATTAGAATATTCTAAAGGAATATCAATGGAAGCTCAATGCTGTGAAATCCTGTGTGAAAAGCTCAATCCTGAAAATTATAAAAATTAAAAATTGTTAATATTTCTTCTTTATTCATTCGCTGTTCCATTTAAACTGTTATAATTTAATTTTATACTTAATTATTTACATACTTATCGCGAGGAAGACAAAAAGACGATATATTTATCGCGGATTTATCATCAAGAAGATATAGGCAAGCAATAAATAATAATATATTATCGTCATTTTATGGGCTGGAAGAGAAATAGAAGATAAATGTGGCTCGCTGTATTTTCTTTTTATCGTCAAAGCGTATCGCCATCGTATCGCATTTTTATCTTCCGTACAATATCGCTCAACTGTTAAAACAACGATAAATTGGCGATATAAATAACTTCTTTTTATCTTCCTCGCGATATCGTATCGCCGATTTATCTTCCAAATGTTTGCGGGGGCTATGGTATATGAAACACCACCACCACCACCACCAATAAATAAAATATATTATCGCAGGAAACAGGAAATTGACTCTGTCGTAAAATTATTGCTATTTTGCTTTTAACAAAACGAAAAGAATAATAATAATAATAAATGTTTGCCTATATATATATATATATATATTTACAAATATATGCGTTTATTAAGACCTCTCTCTATGTATATAAAATATATAATATAAAGTATAAGGCGATAATTTCTATTGATATATTCCGATTAAATTTAAATACATAAAATAGATAATGAATGAATGTCTTGTCATGCAAAGAAGAAAAAAGAAGAAAATCTTATATAATATACACATATATATTGTAGTATTATTTTGATGGAAAATTCAACGATGATTTTAACAATATTCTTATTAAAATGTTTTTTTCTTTATAATTGCAAAAGGTTTTGTCCATCAGTATTTTTGTATTTGGTTAGTGTTGTACCGGCCATTTGGTTATTGGAATTGGATAAAATTGAAAGACGTTTACGTTTTGAAAAGGAAACGGGAAATTTAAATTTAACAGCTATTGAAGCTGATTTAAAAAAGCTGGATAAACTATTGGGTGTACAAATAAAATTACCCGATATTCAAGTGGATCCAAGTACTTGGATAACATTAATTGAACAATTTCTAATGTTAATATTAATTGTTGGACGTTGGATGTTACCAAAAGGTGATTTAACCAGAGATCAATTAAGTCAATTATTATTGGTATATATTGGTGTGTATGTGTTGTGGGCATATATTATTATTGTATATTTATTGCCAAAAATCCACCATTTTTTATTTTTTTTTTTATTTTTTGGTGGTATAAATAGGAACTGCTGCTGATATTATCGAATTTTTTGATTCATATAAAGATAATACAATTGCAAGTGAACAATTATTGGTATTTTTAACGTTAGGCATTTGGTCATGGAGTCTATTACAATTTACAATTGTATTATCGGCTACAAGATCACGAAAACCACGCGGTGGTGGTACATCCAATCAAGATCCAGAGTAATAATAATAATATAATAATAATACCATTATATATACTATATATAAAGGGTGATTTTTTAAAAGAGCTATATAGGAAAGTTTTTCAAAAAAAAAAACACATAAAATTCAGAAAAATCAATGAAATCTTTATTTGAATCGATAGTACGATGGTCCATCTGGTAATTTGATGTTTGAAGATTATTTCATGCAAATGTTGACCCTTGACTGCACCTAAAAATGGTCCATCCGCTTAGTCCGATTTTTGGCATACTCTTTCCGCAACATTTCGGCCGGTATTTCACGAATAAATATGCTTCAATATGTTGTCTTCCAATGCGTCAAATGAGCCAATGCGGGCTCATTGTCTGTATAGACAGACATGCGAGCTTTAACATAGCCCCATTTAAAAAAAAAAATAGTCTAAAGGCGTTAAATCGCACGATCTAGGCGACGGCAATTGACCCGCGGTCCCGAACTGGGAAATAAATTGTTCATCAAACTCGCCTCGTCTCAATAAGTCCATTGTTGCGCGTGCTGTGTGGCATGTGGCATGTGGCACCAGGCACCGTCTTGTTGAAACCACATGCAAGTGACAAGTCAAGCTCTTGCATTTTAGGGAAAAAAAAAATTATCATCTCACGCGGTAGCGCTCACCATTCACAGTTACAGTTACGTTACGATTCGCATTATCTTTGAAGAAGTATACGGTCCAATCCGATGCCACACGACCAGCCCATAAACTGCAACAAAAACTGTGAATTTTTCTGGATGCATTTTCTAGCTGTAGCTGCGTTGCAATGCTTCTGGCTGATATGTTCACTCGAAAATCGACAATTCTGCTTATTTACGTACCTGCTTATTGAGCCGCCAAAAAATGAGCTTCGTCGCCGCTGAACACAATTTCAAACGCGATGAACTTTCTTGATGAACAGAGCACGCACGCATTTTGATAATAAAATTTGCAATAATTTGGCAAGCGTTGTTCGTTGTTTGAAAAGACGATGCATATGGTTAAATTATATAGACCAAACTGAAGATGTTTGAAGACAGTGAAACAAAACACACAAAACGTGCGTCAGCTGTGTTTAAACCCCACCAGTGTTGCCAAACAGAAGATAATAGCTAAAAAATCACCCTTTATTAATAATATTTATGTTGAATGTGTTTGTGTTTTTCTACGAATTTTCCTCAATATATTTATATATATGCTTATATATATGTTAGATCAAATACCTGTTGTGGTGGTTGTTGTTGCAGCATTGATGTTTGGGGTATTGCATTAAATATTTTATTACAAGATGCACCATTTTTAGCATTTCGATTATTAATAATTGTTCATTATCGAATCATCAGTTATATGAATGTATTTTTTACATGTAAGTAAAATATAATAAATATTTATTTTAAATTTATATATTTCTCGTATATACAAACGCAAAAAATAAGGGAAATACCATTAATATCATTAATACCATTCAATAGGTAAAAATACATTGGTAATATTATTACAATTATATCGTCTGTATGTTGTACATACGGAAAATAGTAAAGCAAAAAGGAAAAAAAAGAAAATGATGGTGGTGGGAACCCATCGTTCTTCTTCGGATCAACAAAATGAAATGAATCAACTTAATGATATTTATATCATTTCAAGTGGAAAAATTGATAAAAAAAAGTCTAAACGGTATTTATTTTTGCATTTATTTTATATATATATATATATACAGGGTTGGCACCCTGTACTGGATGGGGGGTGCCAACCCGAAACACAAGCAGGTTCTACACCTCATTTCCAATCAAAAAATGTTTAACTATCTTTAACTCTTTCTAATAACATAAACATCGCGGCGACAACCGGTTTTCATGCTATAGCTGCGGTCAAACAAAAGAAATTTCAACGGCCTCAAATATTTTTGTTATTTTGCGAGCCACCTAGAACTGTATAGGACTTTTAGGTTTATTAGTGGTCGATTTTTTTAGGAAAACTTCTTTGATACTTTAGCTTTAATTTGATGTACAAACTTTTAAAATGTGTCAACTCGTTTTAGAAATATAACGAAAATAACATTGAAATGCAAATTTTTCAAACATTTAAAACACATTTATTACATTGCAAATTTCAATGTTGTCGTCTTATCTATAGGTAACATAAGTCCAAGGAGTTGCAGGTAATTCAATGGTTACTTATAAATAAAATTTATTACAGTCATAAATTGATTCAATTCGTTTGTTTTTTATGCTGCATCTCTTGACATTTGTACGTTACCTATAACCTTTATTTTTGTTTAATAATCATTAGAAAATTAAGTTTGATTAATAAAGAATAATTTGAATGTGTGTTCATCGTTCACACGTAAACAATTAAGAACCAGTAAAAAAATTAATGTAAAGGGTGTATTGTGGTATATTAAGTTTAATTTAAAGCAATTTGCAGTCACTTTAAAAAATTGTGAATTAGCGGATTGGTATATGTTTATGGGTATTGTTATGTTATTACGCTAGCAAAGCAAAGGCCGAATACCAAATTCAATTTCCAAATCGACTACAACCATTAAGGAAATCATTTTCAAAGTTATTTAGGAAACTAGAAACTACCTTTGGACCTTTGCAAGAAAACAAGAACGGTTACGTAGAAATTCTCGCGATGCAGATATTATGGATCTCGAAGTCGAAGCAAATCCAAGTATAAGCACAAGACGCGTGCAGCCACCCAATTTGGTGTAAGTAAAAACTATGGCTGCCGTATAATAAAGACTGCTGGTTTGCATTCTTATCATTTGCAAAAAGTAAAAACACTTAAAGAATTACGCCAACCGAATAACTTTTTGTGTTTTAAATTTTTGAAAAATTTGAATTTCAATATTATTTTTGTCGTATCTCTAAAGCGAGTTGACACATTTTAAAAGTTTGTACATCAATTTAAAGCGAAAACATCAAAGAAGTTTTCCTAAAAACCGATCACTAATAAATCTAAAAGTCCTACAGTTCTAGGCTTGCAAAATCACAAAAATATATTGAAATTTCTTGTGTTTGACCAGCTGTAGCATGAAAACCGGTTGTCGCCGATGTTTATGTTATTAGAAAGAGTTAAAGATAGTTAAAATACATTTCCAACAAGGTTATAATTATTAGATTCCGATAAGTGTTTGCTGAGATATGGTAAATAACGTTTACGTACTACCTTAAACTTCTACAAAATCATTTTTTCGGGCTTGCTCGAAACCCAAGCGAGATAGACATGGGGTCTTTTTATACATTTTTTTATTGCAAATGAGGTGTAGAACCGGCCTGTTTCGGGTTGGCACCCTGTACTGAGAGAGAGCGACTATTTATAAACCATATATTTATTTTAAAATGTTTTCATTTTATTTCCTTTTTGTTTTGGGTATTTTTTTTTTATAAATTTTGGTATTCAACATCATGATATTGATATTCAAATCAAATTTCTAATAACAACGCGATGATGATGATGATATAGTGGAAATTGTGTAGGTGATGGTGATATAAATGAAGATGAACGACGACGTCGTCACAATCATCACAATCATAATCATCATCGTAATCAACATACGAATAGTAATGATAATAAAAAAATGAAAAAAGGAAAATCGGGAATTGTTGTTGTTACACGTAAAGATACAGGATATTCAACGGCTAGCAGCTCAAAGTCAAATGATGAAAAACATCGATTAAATCGTAATAATAAACATCATAAAAATGTTAAGGAACGATCGAATAAAGGTGATAATAAATCAGGAAAAAAACAATATAAACATGATGGTTGTAATGACGGCGGTGGAAAACAACGTAACGATAAAAATAAAAATCACAAACGACATTCATCATCAGCAAGTACTTCCGATGAGATAATAAGGTAAATTGTATGCCAATCAAATCGCTGTCACATCAAATTGATTGTTTAATTTAATTTGTATTTATTTTTGTATGTAATATTAATTTAGTAAATGTTTTATTAATCTGTTACAGAAAAGAAAAAAAATCATCAAAAAAGGAAAAAAAGGAATTGACAACATTTACAGAAGAATCAGATGAAGATGATGTCAATAATAATATTATTGCTGATGATTATGATGATGATGATAATACAAGTGAAAATTCTAGTAAATATGAAATTGTACATGAAAAACATCATAAAAATAAAAGAAAATTATCAATTTCAAGTTCTTTCACCTCTGAAGAATGAACAAAAAAATGTTGTCTTATGTCTTATATATGTGGGTGAACCTATATATATATATGTTTTTTTTGGTTTGTTTTTATCTCTATATAAAAATATCTCGACAAGTAAATATATTGAAATATTTATATTTTATATAATAGCGATAAAACAAACAGGTGCAACAATAAAAGATTATTGTTTTTGAAGAAAAATGAACAGAATCGCATATCTATATTTTGTATAGAACGTGTTTCTGTTATTGAATGAATGCAATATATATTAATCTTATTCAAAAGTTTTCATTTAAGATTTAAGTATATTAACATAATAATATTATAATATTATTAATATGCGAGTATGGATAATATATATTTGTTCTGCGAACATACATTGGATGCGGTGTAAAAGGAATAAAGGCGATGCGTATATACAATAATTGTGAACAATTCAATACAATATATTTATTGTATATAATATTGTCCTTATATTGTTTGTTGTAAAACAAGAAGAGATGTTCTATTTATTTTATATTTCAATCACCTCTTTTATTTAAATCGCTTATCGCTTATCGCTTAGATGATTTTATGAAATTCTATGTAAGATACATATAGATGCTTTTTTTGCAACTCTTCGCGGTATGTGTGAAAATCAGTCTTTTAATAAAGCACTTAATAAATCTTGAGTTATATAGTCATATATGCAGCTATGGTCAATTTTATTAAAAGAATCGCTTTTTTATGGAATAAAAGTTACTAAAAAAACAATTTCCAAAAGAAATTATATTAATTAAAGTACAAATTTTGTAGATATAAATAGTTATTGTAGATATAAAAAGACATAATAATATATCAAGACGGTGTGTTGTTAATGAATTATCATATTAAATTAATTGATTGATCTTTCGAGGTGCGATATTTGAAATATATAGACAATTAAACAATTATTTAAATATTCAAATAACCGTGATTTATTTATATATATAAATAATTTAATTTTAAACAATAATTGAATGTAGTAAAAAAAAATGTTGTATAATAAAAAATGTTATATATAATTAATTATTGTATAAAATTTCAATAATAATAATATATTTATTGAATTGTTTTTTGTTTTGTTTGTTCGTTATACTACGGCAGAATCGGTTTAAACCTCGCGGCCCGTAAAACCTCGGTATTCTATTGCCGCGCCGTGAGCCCGTAACGAAATCACTTAATCACTTATGGGTGATGAACCCATCTTATTATATATGCATTGAATATATACACTTAAGTGATTTTGGATGGTAAATCTTATATTATAATATGTGGATTAATTTATTAAAAATTTTGAAAATAAAGCGCAAACATATGAGATAGAAAAAAAAAACTTTTACTAAAACAAAATAAGAACAAAATCACTCAAGCAATTGTCCGCAAAAGTTGCACTTTAGGTGCGGATTAGTTTTTTATAGATAAGATGAAATAATGTTTAATTTAATAAATAACTGATAATCTGAAAAAGTATGAGGGGAAATAAATATACTAGTTCAGGGAGACTATATATATTCCATAATCTTGCTGTTCTTGGGCGAAAAATGAATTTCTTGAAAATAGCAAAAAACCTTTTTTGTGTTTAAGGAATGCATTTCTTGCTGTTTCATTTTCGGCATCTAATTTCCTTTTCGCAGCTCCAATCCTCGTGTAACCAACATCCGAGATATTTATTATATGTGGAGACTCTCTCAATTGAACGGTTATTTATTGATTAATTGCTGCTGCATAGTAGTGTAAGGTGTTTTCTTTTTCTACTTTTACGATCATTAATTTAGTTTTTGAGATATTTATTGTTAAGTTAAACAGTTTGCTATGATGGTTATTGACTTTATCGACTATATATGTTGTAAATCCCTTAGGTCATCTGTTATAAGGACTGTATCATCTGCATATCTGATGTATTATTTATATATATGCCATTTACTTTTATACCAACATCTACATCGTTAATATCGATTCCTGAAAAATATGGCTTCAGCATAGATATGTTAAATATAGTAAAGGGGAGAGAATACATAGCCTTTTGTCGAACTCCTTTTTGTGAATATCAACGCTTTGTGTCAGCACACACTATTTATTTTTACACGGACTGTTTGTTGCCAATATGTATGCTATTTATACACATTATGATATTTTGATATATATGCCAATTTTATTTAATACCTCCATAAGTTTTTGATGGTTGCGACCTTATCGCAAACACCTTTTCATAATCCACAAAACATAAGAAAATATCTAAATATGAACATCAGGACAATTCTGCACTAGAACTTGAATATTAAAAAGGGCTTTTATTCTCTAGTTCCATCAGTTCCTTGTTTGAATCCAAATTGCGTTCTGCCCCCATGTGTAACTCACAATTTGCGTATATACGATTATGTGTAGCACTTTCAGGAAAATTTTAAGTGCATATGGCTCATTAAACTTATTAATCGGTGGTCAAAATACTGTTAATACTGTTTTGTACCTAAAATATGTTTGGACGTTTCATTTTTAGTACAGTTTTTGTGCGCTCCCAGAGATGTTATCATTTTCTTCTACAATAAGACTTAATTGATCATTAATTGACATGTATGATCGAGTGTCAATTGGTTTTTCACTTCATCGTTTTTTAGTTTTTCAATATACAATTTCGGTTGCTGATGGTTACTTATAATTCTTCTAGCTCTGAATAATTTTATATTTACTTTTGCTAAAAGAAGATTGTGGTCAGATGGTACATCGCAGCTCCTATGGATATATGTACAAACTTTTCTAATAGATGAACTGAAGCGATTGTTGACCAGAATGCACTGCGCTGTCTGCTGAGGTGATTTCCAGGTGTACAACCTTCGTGATATGGTAAACAAAACCATGTATTGGTAATTTTAAAGCCTTCTTCTTGGTTCGCAAATTGTATGAGACGCTCGCCTCTCTCGTTACTGGAACCTAGAGCAAATTTTCATTCAACTATTTCATCTATTCTTCCGGTGCCTATTTTAGCATTAAAATCTCCCATTAATTATGGTTAACTCATGGGGTTTTGTTTGTTTTTGAAGATATGATATATTTGTTGATATATATAGTCTTCTTCTATTTCATCATCGGGTCGACGCATATATATATATATATATATATTATATTTGTACATATATATATTTGTATGATGTTAAGTGTGGTACAGAGGCTTTGTATTAATCTTTATCAACATAACTCTGTCAGAATGTGGAACAAATTCGGTTATGTGATGTTTTATGTGTTCGGCAACTGTAATAATATGCCCACACCATTTCGGTGATTTGGTGTATCGTTTCCCTGAGTAATAAAATTTTGCACCATTTATGTGGCACTCGCCATGATTCGCGGCCACCACGTTTCACTTATTTCATCCAGAATATCGATTTTTAGGCGCTGCATTTCTTGGACTGCGTTTGCTATAGTTTACCTGCGGTTCAAATAGGCTATTAACGTTCCAGGTGCCTATATATATTTAGTGCGATTTTTGTTTTACCTCTGGGGATTCTTTTAGCACCCTCTTTTTGCCGGACACTGATGAGGGCCGTTTTTCTATTTGACTTATCATATGATTTTTCTAGGGAAAAAAATACTCCAGTCGGTTTCCCGTTGCCTTCTGAAGGGATTTTGCGGTCGGTTTCCTTCTTTATAAATCAGTCGCCCTTAGCATAGGGAACAGACGCTGATATTTGTAGCCGCCTACAATATAGGACAGACACTACAAAAATTTCCCTGGCCTATCGAAATATTCCAGGAAAACCCACCAGTTTTGTCTGTATACTCTACCAGGGTTGCGGTTACCTGATCTTTCGATTGGGTTGCTCAGTGGACCTAACACTCAGTGGACCAAAAATGTTACAAAATTCATAATCTTTATGAATTAATTGATTGAATTTTATTGAATTTATAACTTTTTATTTTATTTTATTTAATTTAATTTAATATGTTTTACAAATAATATGTAAAATTAGATTTTTGCACTTTTGAATTTAAATTTTTTCATTTGTATTTGAATTTAAAAGGTTTTTTTCTATTTAAGTTCTATTTTATTTAATAAAACTTACGTAAGATGTCAGTATTAAAACACAAATCGAAATAAAAACAATAAAAAATATTTCACGATAAAAATATAAATGTCAAAATTATTGATGATAAATAAATAAAAAAAAAATCTCCATCATCAAATAAATAAAAACACACTTGAAATTTGTGCAATGCAAAAAGAATTAATTATTTTTATATTATTTAATTAATTAATTAAATAGTTTAATTTTAATAATAATAATAATAATAAATAATTGTGATTTTATTGTATTTAAATTAAATTTATTTTATTATTTTATTGTTTTTGTTTTTGTTTTGGTTTTGGTTCGACGAGATTTTTGCACAATGCATTTATAAACATCAAAATTATTAAAAAATAATGATTTTATTTTATTATTTTATTTAAAACATTTATAATTAATTAATAATAATAATTAATTATAATTAACAATGGATTATAAATATATAAGTTGGGCTATTATAGTTTTATGTTTTTTATTACATATTTTTGGAATATTTTTATGTTTAACATTTTTATTGTTATCGATTGTATTTTGGATTGGGTGGGTTACAAAAAAAAAAAACAACAACAAAAAAAATTTTTAAAAAAATAAATAACATTTGATTTGTTTTGTTTCTATTCAAAAAAATGTTTAAAAATTCTATTTAATTTCTTTTCTTTTCTTTTCTTTTCTTTTCTTATTTTTAATATAGATTTTTAACAATAATTTATTTACAACATAATAATGAATTAAATAATTTTCTGGATGAAAATCATAATCAATCAATTAAAAAAAATCCATTAGAAGAACAAAAATGTCTTGGTTTGAATTTAGGTAATGAAATGATTTTTTAATTTTTTGATTATTGTTTTATTTGTTCGGATCGTTCGTTTCGTTTTTGTTTTTATTGATTTGCATGTTATTATTTTTAATTATTGTTTTATTAATTGTTATTTAATTCTTATTTCAAAAATATACTAATTTTATATGTTTGCATGGGGAGAGAAACAACCAAAAAAAAAAATTTGTTTTCTAAAATTTGTTATTTTTATATTTAAATATGGTAAATATTATTTATTTATTTATTTATTGTTTTTATTATTTTATTTTGTTTAATTTCTTTACTGATAAACACAGTTTATTAATTATAATTTATATTTCTTTACAAAAACAAACAAATTTATTTATTATAGTTGATTATGATAAAAATAAACCAATTGTTTTATTATCGCCAAATGTTAAAATTCAAATGGAATCAAAGAATCGAAAATTAAAAATCTCTTCATCATCTGATACACGTAAAAAAAGTCTAATTGATTCGGGCATTGAACTTTTATTTAAAAAACATATTTTAAAACCTATTAAAGATGGTCATTTATTGGTAAAATCACCGTCAATGTCACCATCGTCACCATCCCCATCATCGTCATTATCATTATCATTATTATCATCATCAGGTACAATTGGAATAAATAATGGTGGCAGTAGTGATTCTTCATTTGATTCGATGGCATCGACATCAAGTAGTAGCCGTCACCACCATCAAACATGTAAAATAAATAATTCCGAATTTTATGTGAATTCAAATGAATTGGATAATAATCAATTAGCAGATGAACATCATCATCAACATCATCATCATGCAGAGGAAAAACGTTGGAAACCATTTGAATCAATTAAAATCTATACACAAGAACGTAAAAAATCATCACCGACTGATATTGAATTTAAAGGAGGTATATATTCTTCTGTTGATTATAATACGCTCTTTATAACAATAATTAATTGTTTTATTTAAAATTTAAATCAGGTGATGTACAACAATTTGGTGGTGAGGAACGACATATAAATAATAATAATAATAATAATAATAGTAACATTAGTAGTATTAGTAGTGGTAGTAATAATAATAATACTAGTGATAGAAATAATAGTAATTCCTCAACCACAACAACAATAACAACAACAATAAATAATTGTATTATGCCAAATTATAAATTACATACAGATTCCGAACAATTGGATGAATTCGGTTCACCAAAATTAAAAAAAGTAGCCGTGCTAAGTGGCCATAAATCAATTGATCAATTATTACATACCATTATCAATTATATATTACGTGATTATATTGATTCATGGTTTTGTTCATTGTCCGATAATAAAGAATTTAGTGAATTTCGTACAAGAAATTGTATTGAAGAAAGTTTACAAAATATTTGTGCAAGGTAACACAAAAAAAAAACATTGTTTTCAATTCAATTCATCAATATAATTATTTGTTTTTCTAAATTTTTTTTTTGAAATAGAATTAAAAGTGTTCAATGGACTCCATTATTAACAACAAAATTAATTGATCAAATGGCAACACATTCAAAATTATATCGTTTGGCAAATCAATCATTGAATTCGGAAATCCATTTAAAACATTCACAACAACAACAACAAAAACAATCAGCATCACCTCAACGATCCACAACGTCTGGACATACAAACAATAATAATAATATAAAAAAATCACAACATCGTCGTAATAAAAGTGATACAGATTTAAATTGGTATGTTGGTGGCAGTGGCAGTGGCAGTGGCGTCCACAAACAAACAACTATTCATAATAAAAATGTAATCAATTCAAAGTTACATCATCATAATCATAATCATCATCAAAACAATCATCATAATCAAATTGATGAATCACTATTAGATCCTGAAACGAAATTGTTAAATGCATTTTTTATGAATTGTGATCAATTTAAAACGGAATGTTTAGATGAACGAGCACTTGAAAGTATGTATGTCATAAAAAAAATAAAAAAAACTACATATACAATAATGAAGATTTGTTTTGTTTTGTTTTACGATTATTATTAGATTATTTAACACGAATCATGGAAACGATTTTGTATTTTTCATTGCCCGAAGAAGATTTCGCATGTTTACCGTTACGCACGTTTTTAGGTACCCTATTGGCAAATGTTGTTCTTAAACCATTATTGGAAATGTTATCGGATCCGGATTTTTTAAATTTACAAGTTGCCCGTTTATTTACAACAAAAGATGTTCAACCGCCAGCTGAATTCTTTATTAAATTGATACGACAATGTACAGATTTATCGGAATTACGAGCATGTCGTCAATTGCTGACAAAAGAAATGGATGCGGTAAGTAAGAGTTGGGACCCCATGATATCCCAAATATGATTAACGATTAAATCAATATGAAATATAAAATGAAATTTAATTTTCTAAAAGAAATTTCATGATGCCAATTCAACGGCTGAATTGACAAGTTTAAAATATACTCAAAATATTATCGATATTCGAATAAGTCATTTACAAAATAATAAATCACGTAAATATGATCCTATTATTTTTCTATTTTTGTTTACATCTATTTCAATTGTATTTTGCTTTTTGTTCATTTCAGAATGGAATCGATATGATAATATAAAAGATAATAATAAACCAATGTCAAATTTACCAATTTTAACATTAGATGAATTATTAACAAAAGAATTGGCATTAAGTTATTATTTGGATTATTTAAGTATATTAAATTTACAAAAATATGTGATATTTTATTTAACGGCTCAAGGTAATTAACATTAACAGCTTCAAAATTGTATATTATTATTAAATATAATTACTTCTTACTTCTTCTTCTTCTGCGCGCCTACAACCTTACCTACAATTGGTTTTGGCGTCCATTAACAACCGGACCCTCCAACCGGACCTATTTACCGGACTAACGTCCGCCAGCCGGAAACCGGCCGAGGGTTCACTTCTACTTTCCACCTTTCAACCTACCACCGCGCGGTCTTCCTACACTCCACTCCTAGATCCGCCACCCGGCTTACTGTCCAACATTTTTGACGGTATACGATCGATCGCCATCCATTTTCGTATCACCACATGATGACCAAACCAAACCTCAGTGCTCGATCAATCTTAATCCGAACCGAACCGAACCGAACGCGATGTCGGGTTCGGTATATAATTTATATAGCTCGAAATCGAACGGCCTACGCCACCGCCATCCCTTTTCCTTTGTCAGTATAAAGATGAGGCGTAGGCGATTTTCGTTTTCGAACCCTCCAAAAAGTCGCCGTCGTTCGGTGGCCTGTGTCATTTTTTTGTACCACATTTCAGAATCGTAGGTTTCAGAATTGGTCGAATCAGTGTGTTTGTTTGATATGAGCTTTAGTTTCACGGTTTTACTTGCAATGTCTTCGAGAATGCGACATCTTTCGCCGTAAACCGTAAAAGGCATTGTTTCCGTTCCGTTAGCAATCCGGGAGATTGAACGACTTCCTCCGCTATATCGCTATTTCGCTGCTGTGCTTTATGCTGCTAAACCAAAGGTAGCTAATCCAAACCTGTCCGTCCGCCGTTTTCATATATTTGTTCTGACCAATTGATATACGACCAATTTGTTGTGTTGTGCCGCCATAAACCTACTGTTCGTTGGTTCGTTGATCATATACTTTGGTTTTCTCCTCGTTTACCCCTTATATTAATCCCATTTCCGAAGCTTCACTACAGTTCCAACAGTTCCAACAGAACTGAAGCAGCTTCTTTAACGGCACCCATATATTTCTACCCCCACCACGTCAATGTCATCGGCATAGCCAAGTAATTGAACAGATGTTTAATTTTTCCCTAATAACACACTGTCACTGTATGCGGCCTTAAACAATCAACAAATAGATGGTGTGTGTGTTACTGATACGTTGAACTACACTCTACACTTTTCCATTTACAGGTCGTTGATGACGAAAAGTTTATCTATCAGTTGTTGTTGAGCGATCATTACGGAATTACGAACATTGGTATGTCATTTGCCAATATGGACTTCCTCCGCATATGCAACACATAAGCCAGTACCTTTTATATGTTGCATTCAGCAAAGATATTCCAGCAGAGATAGTTGGTGGGACACTCCATTCTGTCTCATGTCTTCTTGTGTATTGGCATTATTACAGCTTAAAGCTTCCAATCCTATGTGGTATAACCTCCAAATAGTTCCAAACATGCACAATTAGCTCGTGTATACTAACTATTCCACAATACATCCACAAATCACATTTTAAGAGTTTTAAGAGCAGGTACGCTGCCGTCAGATCCAGCCGCCTTTCCATTCTTGAGCTTCAGAATGGTTTCTCTGCGGTTTCCTCAGAGATGTTGGTTCCGAAATTAGTGGTTGTGCTGTTACGTATGGTACGGAAGTTCATTTTCATTTGCATTTCTACCAATTGGGTTGCTTGCTTGCTGTAAGTAGATCTTTTAAAATATTCAGCCCATCTCTTTCTTCATCCGCCAAAAATTTCACCGCACTATGGTATGGTATTACAAAGAAGGGGTTGTTTAGGGGTAAATCCGCTATAGTACTATACAGATCTTATTCTCCTGTACAAATTTTTACTGTCATTCATGCATACCAAAAATTTATCAATTGTTTATCAATATGAATTTAACCATCTAGAATGGAAAGCATCGGCAGCCCGTTGTCTTACCGATTTACAAACAACAAATAAAATTAAAAGTTCACGTGATGATTTATTAAAGACGTTACGTGAAAAGGCAACATACATTTATAAGGAATATTTAATACAATCAACGTCATCAAATTGTTTAAATATTGATCAAGGACTAATTGAAGCATTAAATATAAAATTAAAAGATCACTTAATACAACCGGATTGCACTTGGTTTGAATCAATTTGTAAATATGTTTATGAAAAAATTAAGGTAAAACGGAAAATTGTTTTGTTAATTTATAAACAATCCATTGATTGATTGATTGATTTCTATTTTATTATTTTTTTTTTGTTTTTTTTTTTTGGCAGAATGAAGATGTATTTTTAATAAATTTTTATCATTCATCGGGTTATAAAAAATTACTATTAGAATTGGAATGTTTTGGACCAATTAATAATGAACAAATAATTGAAACATTATTGGTTGATCCGGCCACATCATTAAATTTACAACATTTAAATATAAATTTTGATACGGGCAGTGACAGTAATTCAGGTGATATCCTATTTGATGATGACGAACAATTATCAGATTTTAGTAATGAATTTAGTGATGGTGGTGGGGTTGTTCATCATCCATCATCGATCGTCACCACGTATACGTCACCATCAACCAGTAGTAATGGCAGTCCACAGACAACAACAACAACAGCGACAACAATTGATGGTGTTAATCATTCACGTAATAAAATCATCATAAATAATAATAATAATAATAAAGATTTGATGATTAATAATGATAAATCTAGTATGAATAATATTATTGGTACAACATTTGATTTATCAATTTTACCAATTTTAAATACAAAAAATACTGTTGAAATTATCGCTACCGTACCGGAACAATCCACAACGACATCCACATCCACTTCCAATTCCCTATTGGATGCCATAAATTTTAAGCATTCACGATCGCACAGCGATTGTACAGGAATTTTATCATCGGAAAGGGATTTGAATGGTAATTCAATAAAATCATTCCTAAACAAACATTCAAATTCAAATAATATCAATGTGGCTGCTGGTCATCAAAAACCAAAACCAGATCATCGTGATCATTCTCCACAACACAGCCATCAACAATCATCAACATCAACATCAACACAACCGTTAATTGGTCAACAACAACAGCAACAACAGCAACAACAGCCACAGCAACAACAGCAACAACAAGATCAATTAACGGCACAATCGCCAATACAACAAAAGAATCATCTTTCAGCTAAAATCATAAATACAGCCATCCATTGTGAAGGTCAATATGCAGTTTATGCCATTCAAGTGCATTTAATCGAAGATAATCAACAGAAAAGTTGGCATATTTATCGACGGTATTCAAAATTTTTAGAATTGAAAAAGATACTGGTTAAAAAGGTATTCACTGTTTTTTACTGATTGGCTTTCAAATTGAATTAGTTTTCCAAGAAATTGACCGCAAATTCAAATAAGAATCAAAATTTTAATATGTGCATTTCTTTTAAAAATCTACTTTTTAGTATCCATCATTATCGAAAATTCCATTTCCAGCAAAGAAAGCATTTCAAAATACACAACGTTCGGTGTTGGAACATCGTATGTATGTGTTAAATGAATTTCTTGTTGCAATATGTCATCAGGCGGATCACATTGAAGATATAAATGGTATAATGAGAGATTTTTTAGAACCGGATACAAATGATAAGAAAATTCATGGTGGTACTGTTATCCGTACCATTGAAACGCTTGTGAATCCCTTTAAAAGTGGTATGCGAACAATAAAAAATATGCCCGATACGTTGGTCGGTGGTATTGCCAAAATTTTATTGGGTCGTACAACAACAACATCATCATCATCATCATCATCATCAACATCATCATTACATAAAGATACATCATTTTTAGATGTGGCACCAATTCATTTAGAACAATCATCGGAATATCCGGCGTTAACGGCCGCCCTTAATTTATTGGATCAAGTATTTGATTTACAGGCAAGATCACAATGGTTACGACGTGGCATTATAAATCGTGTATTAGGTGCACCGTGGGTCAGTCATACCGCTAATAAACGTATAATTCATGCAGCAAAATCATTAATTGAAATTGAAAAAATTGAACAATTATTAAGTGTAATTTTGTAAGTATTATTCAATCAACTTTTTGGATTAATTGTTAATGGATTAATTCATTATGAATATTTTTTTGTGTTAAACCAACAGAAATAGTATATGGCCAAATGGTGAACATCCACAAAAATCTGTAGCACGAGAAGATAATACAAAATTACGAACTCGGATGGCTGCTAAAATGGCATTATTTACATTACTTTCAGGTACTAAAGATTAATTGCTATATCATATACATTAATTAATTTAAAACCTAATTTTTCATCATTCTCTTTATTATGAACAGATGATCTTAAGCATGTCGTTGGATCAGAAACAACACGTTATGGATTATTAAATTGTTTTTCAATGTGGCAACATAAAAAATTAAATTTAAGATTGGCATTAGTATTATTAAATGATTTATTAACAACATTATATCAAATTGACGATTTAACAAAACATTATGGTAAAAGAAAATCTGACTGAATTGTGACTAAACAATATAAATACAAGTTATTATATAAGTATTTTGATTGATTGAAAAAAAAAGGGGGGGGGGGGGGGGGTGCGGAAAAAACAAATAGATAGATTGAAAAGAATCTCATCAAAGGCTGTGTCTGTGGATTAACAAAAGTATTGATGATTCGATGATTTTCATTTCATTTATATATTTCTCGCTATCAATCAATAAAATTTGAGATAGGTGTTACAAAACGGACAAAAATGTTAAGCACAAAACAAATATAATTATATAGAATTGAATTGATATTATATTTTTTTTATTTTTTATTTTGGGGCAATAAAAAAAAACTGCAAGTTGATAAACAAATAAATAAATAAATCCATGAAAATTAAATATTTTATTGAAATTTTATTTAAAAAAATAAAAAAGATTCCCTTAAATTCACCCTATTCCATGTCACGATTCGAATTGATATTTGATAATTTATTTATTGTCTTGGATGTAATTTTGTATTCACGAATTAACCTTCCACGAATAATTCTTCATTTTAAAACTTATAAATGTTTACATGTGCGGTGTGTTTAGCACTTTACTATGTGTGTCGGTTATTCAGCCCACCACTTGGTCGCCGGTTCGAATGCGAGGTTTGTGTTTTTTTTTTCATTCATACGAAGATTCAAATGCAGCAGTAAATCCAATACAAAGTGAAAGTAGTGTGGAGTAAAGTACATTTTTTTTCGGTAAATCTGGTTCTTTAAAAATTTAATTTTTCATTTATAATATGATCGAAAATTAATCATCAACAATATAATGCATGGATGGCAGAATGCTATGGTTGGCAGCCGATGAATATAAGTAGAAATTCATCAGAAGTTTTTTTCATATAAAATCTGTTTCGTAGGGGTTTTGAAATGAAACAGCAGCAGCAGCGAAAACACCATCACCTGAAATGAAACAGAAAAAAAAGGGAAAAATTAAATTTTTGCTTTTTTTTTTTTAGTAAATTTTGATCTGAAAAATACAAGAGTTAACTCTTGTAATTTTTTATTTCACCTCGTCCTTGGGATTCCAAATTTTACCAGAATGTAGGGCACATCAAAATATCGGGATTCCATAAGTATGGGATTTTTAAGTGGTCCAGGAACACCAGGATCTGGCTTTGAAAATCGCATTTTTTGCATTTTCAAACCCTAATAACTTGGAATTTTGTTCTAGGATTTTTATAGCCACCAACATAGATCGATAGGGAATTTAATTACCTTTCGATTGATGGTATGATCATTATAATCCATCAACTGGTTTGGCCAGGATGCTGGAAACAAATTTGGCCAATCCCATGTAGACCCCATTTGGCCGATATATTTAAATAGGAAGGAGTTGCTTCATTTCGGATTTCTATACATCTGTGGAAAGGGTAAAGATCAACCTTTCATTTGATGGTAGTTTTGGAATTTTCCGAAGAAAATTGTGAATTTTCCTTTAACATCGAAAAACATCAATTTTCGATGAACTTCAAAGGTTAGTTCCGAGATGATCCTGTCCGATATCAATATCCAGATTTTTGTGAATCAAAATAGAGGATATGCGACGTCTTTTGACACTGCCCCCCAAAATTTAACTCATCTGGTTTGGGTACAGTGGTGGCCCAAAGTTGAGTCTACATGAAAATTTCGTAAAATTTCATTTACCGATCCTGGACCAAATTGGATGATTTTAAAAAAGTGGTAGAACAAATGTTACCGAATTCTACTGCCTTTATCGTGTCCTAGATGGCCAGAATTGTATCTTGAAAAAAGTGGCTTTTTGTCATTTTTCCAATTTTTTGGAAAAAAATCGAAAAATTTTTTTTTCCGATTGCAATCGATAGAGCTAATAATAAAGAGTATTTTTAGTTCGGACGACTTTAGTCTAACTCACTTATTTTTCCTAATATTAGGGATGGAATATTTTTTTACAACATCCAAAAATCTTGATATTTTATATGTTGAAATGTTAATATTTTTTATCGTAACCATATTCAAACCGTTATAATTAATAATAATAGTGTTTATATGCGACATTGGCTAATTTAACTAATTTATTATTTTATTTCTCAAACTCAATTTGATCACTTTTCTTTAAAAAACTTATTGGGAAAAACTTAAGGATAACTAATTCATGCTAGGGAATTGTTTTAAAATTGATGGATTCTTAAGCTCAAAAATCAAAACTTACCCGATTTTCTTCCCATCCTTTTAATAATTTGTTGATTTGGCGATAATCTGAAAAACTTTCAATGTTGATGTTGTTTGGCTTCAGCGTATTTAACAATAAAAATTGCCATTCCATTACAATATTACAATATTACAATTAATGAATAATTAAATTCATCATAAATTTAACACTATAATAACTATTTTGTGATGATTCCCTCGCTGGATCGTTGGATCGTAATTGAATTGTTGATTCTTCATTGTTTTTTTTTGCTGTCACGATAAATATTCAATAAACACTTCCGAAATAAATTAGATTCAATTGGTAAAAGCGAAATTAAAAATTAAAATCATAAATAAATAAATAAAATAATTAATTTGGAGGAATTTTTTGAAACAAAACTCATGGAATTTTAATGAAAAAACAAACCAAAAACTGAACTGAACTTCACCAAATTTTTTTTAATAATAAAAATAAAAAAAAATAAAAATAAAATATCAAAATCAAAACAAGATTGAATAAAATCCAAAAAATGGGATATTGATTTTAAAATATCCAATTGCAAATGGTTTCTGCTGTCAAATAGATAAATTAAAGGTTTGGTTTTAATCTGCGCAATAAACCCATTCTCACCAAAGTACCGAGTATCGATCGCCGCAAATAAAATACTTAATATAGTAACTACTATTTTATATGAGGCCGGTATTCGATACATCAAGTACCGAGTACTTTGTACTAACGATTACTACTCCGTCGTATCGGAAAGCGTATTGTAATCATAAAAGTATCGGAAAAGACCACACCTTAAACATTTATCAGTTTGACTAATAACATACAGATGGCAGTAATAAATTGTATTTGTTGGATATTAAAATTCAATATCCATTTATTTGGTTGTTATTTATTTTTGTTATTTTTTTTATTATTAAAAAATATTTGTGAAGTTCAGTTCAGTTTTTGTTTGTTTATTTTTTTGGTTTTGTTTTTTTTTAATTATTTAATTTTAAACTCCTTGTTGTTTTGTTTCAAAGCTCCTCCAAATTAATAATTTTATCTATTTATTTATTGTTTTAATTTTTAATTTCGCTTTTTCCAATAGAATTCAATTTATTTCGGAAGTGTTTGTTGAATATTTATCATGAAAACAACTAAAAAAACAATGAAGATTGAACAATTTAATTACCATCCAACGATCCAGCTAGGGAATCATCACAAAATAGTTATTATGGTGTTAAATTTATGATGAATTTAATAATTCATTAATTTCAATATTGTGTTTATTGGAATGGTAATTTTTATTGTTGAATGCTGATGCTGAAAATAATCCACATGGATATTTTGGGATCGAATAAATATGTGGGTGGAATTGTGTAGTGATAAATTAAAAAATAAATACAATGCCATGGAAGACAAAATTAGACATATAGTAAGGAATAAGATCACTGCAGCTAATAAAACCAACAACATCAATTGAAAGGTTTTCAGATGATCGCCAAATCAAATCGACAACAAATTTTAAAAAGGATGGGAAGAAAATCGGGTAAGTTTTGATTTTTGAGCTTAAGTTGTAAAAAAATATTCCATCCATTATATTGGGAAAAATAAGTGAGTTAGACTAAAGTCGTCCAAACTAAAAATACTCTTTATTATTAGCTCTATCGATTGCAATCAGAAAAAAAAATTTTTCGATTTTTTTCAAAAAAATTGGAAAAATGACAAAAAGCCACTTTTTTCCAGATACAGTTCTGGTCATCTAGGACATGATAAAGGCAGTAGAATACGGTAACATTTGTTCTACCACTTTTTTGAAATCATCCAATTTGGTCCAGGAGCGGTAAATGAAATTTTATGAAATTTTCATGCAGACTCAACTTTGGGCCACCACTGTACCCAAACCAGATGAGTTAAAATTTCGGTGGTAGTGTCAAATGACGTCGCATATCCTCTAATTTAATTCACAAAAATCTGGATATTGATATCGCACAGGATCATCTCGGAACTAACCTTTGAAATTCATCGAAAATTGATGTTTTTCAATGTTAAAGGAAAATCTACAATTTTCTTCGGAAAATTCCAAAACTATAATCAAATGAAAGGTTGATCTTTACCCTTTTCACAGATGTATAGAAATCAGAAATGAGACAACTCCTTCCTATTTAAATAAATCGTGGAATGGAGGTCTACATGGGATTGGCCAAATTTGTTTCCAGCATCCTGGCCAAACCAGTTGATGGATTTTATTGATCATACCATCAATCGAAAGGTAATTAAATTCTCTATCGATCTATGGTGATGGCTATACCAATCCTAGAACAAAATTCCAAGTTATTGGGGTTTGAAAATGCAAAAAAAGGCGATTTTCAAAGCGAGGTCCTGGTGTTCCTGGACCACTTAAGAAGTCCATACTTATGGAATCCCAATATTTTGATGTGCCCTACATTCTGGTAAAATTTGGAATCCCAAGGACGAGGTGAAATAAAAAATTACAAGAGTTAACTCTTGTATTTTTCAGATCAAAATTTACTAAAAAAAAAAAAAAAGCAAAAATTTAATTTTTCCCTTTTTTTCTCTGTTTCATTTCAGGTCTTCTGCTGCTGCTGCTGCTGTTTCATTTCAAAACCCCTACGAATCAGATTTTATATGAAAAAAACTTTTGATGATGAAATTTACTTTTTTTCATCGGCTGCCAACTATAGCATTCTGCCATCCATGCATTATATTGTTGATGATTAATTTTCGATCATATTATAAATGAAAAATTCAAAATATTCTCATAAAAGATTTTGATTTTTTCCACACAAACTCCATTAGAAAAAATCTGGATAAAATCCATTTAAGATTCTGGGCAAAAAAAGAATCTAAAACAAGAATGGAAATAAATAAAAAATAAAATACAATTTCATCTTGGGGTTTTTTTGTTTGCTTTCATAAAATCATTTATTTTTTCCTTTTTTTTTTTTTAATTTTATTGGTTTTTTTTGTTTTTTTTATTTGTTACTTCTTTTTCTGTTTAATTTCTAAATTAATTTTAACAATGAATAATTTTTAATTTTTTGTTCTTTATTTTATTATATAATATTTATTATTATTATTATTCATTATTGTTAAAAAAAAACAAAAAAAAAATTCATTTTTAAATAGAATTTTCAATTAAAATTCATTAAAATAAAAAATATTATCTTCTTCTTCTTCTGAATATTATTTGAATTAATTGCGTCGCGTCATCGTCATCGTTTTTATTTTTTTTTATGTGTAATAAGTAAATTTATTATTATTATAATTATTTATTTATTTAAATTTTTAAATAGTTGTATAATACACAATAATAATAATAAAAAAAAAATCATAATAATATTAATTGAAAATTAAATTATTATTATTATTATTATTATTATTATTAAATCTTACATTTGATAAGGGAGTTTTTTTTTCATTTTATTTTTTAAATTTTAAATCATTTTCTTAACACATGAATTTATGATTGTATAAGAAAATTTATTTATAGAAATTTTTGTTTTTTTATTTTTTATTTATATTTATATTTGACGATCTTATCATTTTTAAATAATAATATAATTATTAATATTATTATTATTATTATTATTTATTTATTAAGTAAAAAAAAAAAAGAAAAGAAAAAATTCCGTATTAGTTATTAAGAACGGAACGGAAAATTTCGGGGATTTTAAAAATCAAAACTTATTCTTTCCTTCCTTCCTTCCCATCCATCCCATCCCGCCCACCCATCTTCCAGTTAATTTTTAAGTTAATTTTTATAAATATTTTTAAGTTTATTTAAAAAAACAAAATAAATAAATATATTTTTCATTTTTAAATCTATACAAAACAAAATAAACTAAAAAAAAATAAAAAATACTTGATTAAATTAATTTTTAAAATAATATTCTGTTTTGATTTTTATCAATTAATCCTTGGAAGAAACTAATTTTTATTTATTTTATTATTTAAGTGCATAGTTTTTTTTTTTTTTTTTAATTATTTGATTACAATTTTAATATTTTCTGTTCATTATTTGCCATTTTTCTTGTTCAATTAATTATCCAGAGATAGATAAAGATAGAGAGAGAGAGTGATTTCAATTAATAATTAATAATAATAATAATAATAATAATAATAAATAATTAATAATAATAAAATAAACTAAAAATATATTTTTATTTTAAAGAAAAAACAAAAAATAGTATAATAATAATTATATTAAATTACTAAAAAATAATAATATAATTATAATATTTTATTAGGTAAGTGCTTTTTTTTGTTTTAATTTAATTAAATTTATTATTAAGGAAATAAAAAAAATGATTGATGTTTTTTTTTTTTGATTATAATTATAAAATAAATAAATTATAAATAAAAAGAAATTATATAATTAAATTGTTTTTTGTTTTTGTTTATTTTTATTTTTATTTTTTACGATTCTTTTCTTCTTTTTCTTCTTTTTCTTCTTCTTCTTCTTCCTTTTCTTTTCCCGTTTTAATTAAATTAATATTTATTTATTTTTTCTTCCATTATTTAATAATATTTATATTTAATTTTAAAAATTATTATTTATTGATTTATTGATTTATGAAAAAAAATGTGTGTTTTTTATTTTATTATTATTAATATTTTTTCTTATTTATTTTCGGTTGTTTTTTATTTTTTTTAATTTTCTTTTGGGTTTGTGTGTGTGTTTGATAATTAAAAAAAAAATGAAAATGAAAATAAAAAACCAAAAATTGTGTGTATTTTTTATAAAATTTGTTTTGGATTTGGTTTTGGTTTGTTTTTCTTTTCTTTTTTTTTTTATATTCAATTTCATATTGCAAAATTATTATTTTTATCTCATTTTGTAAACAAAAAATATACAAATAAAAAAAATTCTTGTTCTTGTTCTTGTTCTTGTTGTTGTTGTTGATATTCTTGTTTTTATAATAATTACTCCTTCTTTAATTGTTTTTCGCAAACACAACAAACAATTAATGACGCACACGACGGCGTCCGATCGACGATCAACAATGCAAAAAAAAAAAAAAAACAAAAAAAAACACACGCAAACAAACATTCATACACACAAAAACACACACACATTACAATACAAATACAAAATATTGCTTAATTGTCAGACCACCAATCGAATCCACCCTGGGCACTACCAGAATAATTTCCCCCATAATTACCACCGTAACCACCGCCACCACCGCCGCCACCACCACCAGCGCCTCCACCGCCATTACCATAGGAATTACCATCTGGGAAAAAGAATATGGAAAAAAAGCAAAATATTTAGAATTATTATTAATTATAAATTGCTGTTAAGTTATAAAACTGTAAATAAAATTGTATCCAATGATAATAGCAAAATTCATTAATTGGATAATTTAACTCTTAACAGTTTTATGACTGACCGACCACCAACCTCCTCAAACGATACACAAAACTTATTGCGATCAAATCAAATTGCTTTGATAAAAGCAAAAAAAAAATCTCAAGAAAGTTTCATAACCCAGAATACTATAGATTTTAAATATTACACGAAGGAACAAACAAGTGATGCAAATTCATTACACAAATAATAATAATAAAAAAAAAACCACTTACTTCTTGAATTTCCAAAACCACCACCACCAGTACCATTTGAACGTGGACCACCGCCCATCATATTTCGATTACCTGAACCACGATTACCGCCCATACCATTTGCAGCAGATGATGATGATGATGATGGCTGACGATAATCACGTGATTGACCAAATGAACTACCACCACCACCACCACCGCCGCCATATCGCATTGGACGATTTCCACTACCGCCACCATTTCGTCGGCCACCGCCGCCACCACCACCACCATATGAACGTTCGTTCTTTGACATATCCTCTAAAAATGCGGGTACCTCTTGTTTTGTTTCCGACAGTAATTCCACCAAATCCGAACAAATATTACGATTTTTTTCATTGAAAAAACTGGTGGCAACACCAAGATTACCCATACGACCGGTACGTCCAATACGATGAACATATTCTTCGACATCCGATGGTAAATCAAAATTAATAACATTTCGTACGCGTGGTATGTCTAGACCACGTGCGGCAACGGCCGTCGCCACCAATATCGGACATTCACCCGTTTTAAATAAATGTAAAGCACGTTCACGATCCTCTTGTGAACGATCACCGTGAATGCTCGTCACCGGATGTTTACACTGGAATAGAAATTCTTCTAGTGCATCGGCACCCTTTTTTGTCTCAACAAAAATCAACGTTAAACTGTTTGACGAATAATCGGGATTACAATCTTTGAATGGTGTCAACAGATCCAATAGATACGATCGCTTATCCGATTCATTCACATACAATATTGTTTGTGTAATATTTTCGGATGTGGAACCAACACGGCCCACCGTTAAATAAATATAATTATCCAGAAATACACTGGCCAATTGTTGAATGGCCTTTGGAAATGTAGCCGAAAACATTAACGTTTGCCGTTGTCCCGTCGGCGGCATATTACGTTCTTCAACGATACGTCTAATTTGTGGTTCAAAGCCCATGTCCAACATACGATCGGCTTCGTCCAACACCAAAAATCGGATATTATCTAAACCGACAACACCACGATTTATCATGTCCTCTAGACGACCCGGCGTTGCCACAATCAAATGGCAACCGTATTCCAGCTCTTTAATTTGTTCACTTGTATTATTGCCACCGTAAAGGACAGCCGGACGCATACGGGCACGATATGAGAATTTTTTAGATTCTTCAAATATTTGTGTGGCCAATTCACGAGTGGGTGCCATCACCAAACCAAGTGGATAATGTTTACGACGTATTGACGGTCGATTTTGTTGTGGCGGTGGACTAACCCCATGCTCATACATTTGATTTAAAATGGGCACTAAAAATGCGGCCGTTTTACCAGAACCCGTTTGGGCACATGCCATTAAATCACGACCACTTAATATTATCGGTATCGCATACTTTTGTACCGGTGTCGGTTTATCATACCGAGCCATATTTATATTATCTCGTATAATTGGCGTCAACTTAACCTCTTCAAATGATGTGATATGAGGAGGTACCCCATTTCCAGTCACCTCAACGGGTATATCCTCATATTTATTAAAATTAATTCCAGTGTTGGTTGCACCGAATAACATTTGTTCGACCCGATCGTTTCGCGCCAATGGTATTGTATAATCTTGTTTTTCTACAAAAAAAGAAAAAAAAACAAACAAATCAAATTAACATTTTACTTAATTGATGTTATTTCTAATAAATGATAATTACCTTTATATCCTCCTCGACCACCATCATCTTTCCATCTGTTATTTCCATAAAATGTGTTATCTCTTGGTTTGTCCGTTGATTCTTGTTGCCATCTATCATTTTGACGCATCGGTGGTTGATCTGTACGATCACCATCACGTGAACCACCGCCGCCGCCACCACCACCACCACGGGAATTACCTTTATTATTACCCCAATCATCTCGTCTGTCATATCGTTCGCCTACAATTTCAATACAATTCAACACAAAAAAAAAAAAAATGCGAATTTTAATTACACAATTACATCATCATTTTTTTTTGTAAATAACAATTGAAACTACTTAAAACGTTACCGTTTTGATAGACTTCATCGTTACGTCGTCGTGAATAATTACCATTACTGTTACCTCCATTATTATTTCCTCCAGGACCACCTCCATTGTATCGTCGATTACCACTAAAACATATTACAAGATATTTAAAACAATTAATTTACTTTGAATTTGAAATTTTTTTGAATGGATACATACCCGCCGCGATTATCGTATCTGTTATAATCACGATCGTTACCGCCACCGCCACGATAATCTCTGTTATCACCTCCTCTTCCACCACCACCACCACCACGATTATCACGATAATTATTATTGTATTCCGAATTATAATTATCGTTCTTTAAATCAGCTGAAATATTTTCACCTCGTAAATGAGGTGGAACGTAACGAGCCGGACCGTTTGAATTTGATGAAGCGCACAAGGATGAACCTTTGCCTTCGTTCAAGTCCAAAACAGCAAACTGTAATAAAAAAAAAAAAAAAAAAAAAAACATTAATTAATTCAAATTCCCAATTTCAAATGGATTGATTGGAAAATGCACGAGATATCCGGGATAATCCCTAGGATTCGTATGGGAGCAGGTGGAAGGAATGGGATTAGAAAAAACTCCACTACGAAAAAGTTTTTCCATTTAACATTAAACGTTCAAATTCCCAATTTCAAGTCGATTGATAGGAAACTGCACGAGATATCTGGAATAATCCCAAAGATTTGTATGACAGCAGGTGGAAGGAATGGGATTAGAAAAAACTCCTCTATGAAAAAGTTTGTCCATTTTACATTAAACGTTCAAATTCCCAATTTCAAACGGATTGATTGGAAACTGCACGAGATATCTGGAATAATCCCAAAGATTTGTATGACAGCAGGTCGAAGGAATGGGATTAGAATAAACTCCACTATGAAAAAGTTTTTCCATTTAACATTAAACGTTCAAATTCCCAATTTCAAATGGATTGATTGGAAACTGCACGAGATATCCGGTATAATCCCTAGGATTTGTATGGGAGCAGGTCGAAGGAATGGGATTAGAAAAAACTCCTCTATGAAAAAGTTTTTCCATTTTACATTAAACGTTCAAATTCCCAATTTCAAATGGATTGATTGGAAACTGCACGAATTATCTGGTATAATCCCAAAGATTTGTATGGCAGCAGGTGGAAGGAATGGGATTAGAAAAAACTCCACTATGAAAAAGTTTTTCCATTTTACATTAAACGTTCAAATTCCCAATTTCAAATGGATTGATTGGAAACTGCACGAGATTTCTGGAATAATTCCAAAGATTTGTATGGCAGCAGGTGGAAGGAATGGGATTAGAAAAAACTCCACAATGCAAAAGTTTTTCCATTTTACATTAAACGTTCAAATTCCCAATTTCAAATGGATTGATTGGAAACTGCACGAGATATCCGGTATAATCCCTAGGATTTGTATGGGAGCAGGTGGAAGGAATGAGATTAGAAAAAACTCCACTATGCAAAAGTTTTTCCATTTTACATTAAACGTTCAAATTCCCAATTTCAAACGGATTGATTGGAAACTGCACGAGATATCCGGTATAATCCCTGGGATTTGTATGGGAGCAGGTCGAAGGAATGAGATTAGAAAAAACTCCACAATGTAAAAGTTTTTCCATTTAACATTAAACGTTCAAATTCCCAATTTCAAATGGATTGATTGGAAACTGCACGAGATTTCTGGAATAATTCCAAAGATTTGTATGGCAGCAGGTGGAAGGAATGGGATTAGAAAAAACTCCACAATGCAAAAGTTTTTCCATTTTACATTAAACGTTCAAATTCCCAATTTCAAATGGATTGATTGGAAACTGCACGAGATATCCGGTATAATCCCTAGGATTTGTATGGGAGCAGGTGGAAGGAATGAGATTAGAAAAAACTCCACTATGCAAAAGTTTTTCCATTTTACATTAAACGTTCAAATTCCCAATTTCAAACGGATTGATTGGAAACTGCACGAGATATCCGGTATAATCCCAAAGATTTGTATGGCAGCAGGTCGAAGGAATGGGATTAGAATAAACTCCACTATGAAAAAGTTTTTCCATTTTACATTAAACGTTCAAATACCCAATTTCAAGACGATTGATTGGAAACTGCACGAGATATCTGGAATAATCCTTAGGATTTGTATGGGAGCAGGTCGAAGGAATGGGATTAGAAAAAACTCCACTATGAAAAAGTTTTTCCATTTTACATTAAACGTTCAAATTCCCAATTTCAAATGGATTGATTGGAAACTGCACGAGATATCCGGTATAATCCCAAAGATTTGTATGGCAGCAGGTGGAAGGAATGGGATTAGAAAAAACTCCACTATGAAAAACTTTTTCCATTTTACATTAAACGTTTAAATATACAATTTCAAATGGATTGAATGGAAAATGCACGAGATATCCAGCATAATCCCAAAGATTTGTATGGGAGCAGGTCGAAGGAATGAGATTAGAAAAAACTCCACTATGAAAAACTTTTTCCATTTTACATTAAACGTTTAAATATACAATTTCAAATGGATTGAATGGAAAATGCACGAGATATCCAGCATAATCCCAAAGATTTGTATGGTAGCAGGTCGAAGGAATGGGATTAGAAAAAACTCCACTATGAAAAAGTTTTTCCATTTTACATTAAACGTTCAAATTCCCAATTTCAAATGGATTGATTGGAAACTGCACGAGATATCCGGTATAATCCCAAAGATTTGTATGGCAGCAGGTCGAAGGAATGGGATTAGAAAAAACTCCACTATGCAAAAGTTTTTCCATTTTACATTAAACATTCAAATTCCCAATTTCAAGTCGATTGATTGGAAACTGCACGAGATATCTGGAATAATCCCAAAGATTTGTATGGCAGCAGGTGGAAGGAATGGGATTAGAAAAAACTCCACTATGAAAAAGTTTTTCCATTTTACATTAAACGTTTAATTTCCCAATTTCAAGTCGATTGATTGGAAAATGCACGAGATATCCGGTATAATACCAAAGATTTGTATGGCAGCAGGTGGAAGGAATGGGATTAGAAAAAATTTCATGGGAAGTAATTTTTGGCATTTGGTACCCTTAAGCTATATTCAAAATTTCAAATATATAACTTATTTGGATTAGGCGCAATTTAGGAAAAAAGTTTATATTTATGGAAGCATGAAAAAATGTTTTGATATTTTTTTCTGTACGAAATAAAAGTCCAATATTATTTATCTATAGATAATTTACAACCAGAGTGGACAAGAGCCGATTGTTCAATTGATTTCATGCGGAGTCCACGTAGTTTGACTCTGCCACAAACTCTCAATTAATAAGAGGAAAATGGGTAATGATATGTAAATATTCAGATAAACTTCAAATGGAACAACCGAAAATTCGCTACTATATAAATTCACCTATATTTATTGTACCAATAGAGATAATGTGCGATGTGCGCGGGGTTTTGACCTACTAAATTACACTCTGTATAAATTAATGCCTGTGTACACTGTATATATGTATGTATATATAATTTTGCATCAGGATAACAAATTAATTTACTTGCAATTTCTATGTAAAAATTCTAACAATTTCATTTTTTTTTTTTTAATTAATGGCTCTTTCCATTTGGTATTATTATTATTATTATGCGATTACCTCAATTACAAATAAAAATATTTTTATTTATTATATAAACACACACACACACACACACCAACACACATCAGAAAAAAAGCATGTTTGGCTCTTTGTTTAAAAAAAAAATAATAATAAAATAAAGGCAAAAATAGAAAAAAAAAAAAAAAAGTTCTACCATGATGATTTTGTTGTTGTTGTTGTTCTTGTTGTGTTGTAATAACTTTATATATGAATATATATTTTCTAATTGTTTGTGTGAATGTGTGTGTGTGTGTGTGTGTATATACGATTCAGTGGTTTTTATTTTTTTATTATTATATGCAAAAGATATCAATGTATTGTTGGAAAAATTAAGAAGAAAAAATGTTATCGCATTATTAAATTATGAATTGATTCATAAAAATTTGTATTGAAAATCTAGTAATTGTTTTTCATCATCATCATTATTATTATTATCATCATCAGTCATGAATCATTAAAAAAAAAAAAAAAAACCTCCATTGCCGCGCGCTTAACAACCAACAAGAAAAAAAAAGATTTTTTTTTTTTTTGCTTTTAGTTGGCGGCCATTTAGAAAAATTTTTAGTTTTTTTTTTTTTTATTGCAATTTTTTTTTTCTTCTTCTTCTTCTTCATCATCATCTTCTTCTTTTCTTAAATTTAAATTAAGATTGGATCATAAAAATGTGTCTCACCTGAAGTAACCCAACAATAAAATTAATATAATTATTGGAGGAACAAATGGAATTAGTAAAAAAAAAAAAAAGGTAGATGATGAAAAATGGAACAAAACTAAAATGTGAGTGTGTGTGTGTGTGTGTGTGTGTTAAAAGGAAGTTATTGATGATGATGATGATGATGATTTTTATTTTTTTATCACAAGGATATTTCGCAATGTAACACAAGAAAAATTACGTGAAAAAATTAATTATCTCACCTGCTGTTCTAGACCTGCACCATTTTGGTTGGTATCATTACTCATATTATGATTTAAATGAATGCAATACTTTTTTTTTTTTTCTTTTTCCGCTTTTTAATTGTTAATTGTTGTTAAATAAAATGTATTAATAAAAAAAAAAAAAAGAAATAAATTCACTTAATTTCACTTAAAAGAAACAACAAAAAAAATAATAAACGTTTTTGGTTTTTTGGTTGGTTTGATATTTTTTTTTTTTTTTTTTTTTTACAGTTCACAAACACGCGATAGTAAATTTTTCTTTTTGGGGTTTTTTTTAATTGTTTTTTTTTTTATAATTAACACTTGTCTTTTATTTTAATTGTTTAAATAATTTTTTGATTGTTTTAATATTAATATTATTTAAAGTTCTATTTTCTAGCGCGCGCACACACACACAGTATAGTAAAATTAAATTACTTTTTTTTTTTTTTGTTTTTTATAGAATTTTTAATTTTAATTTATTTCTTTTTTTTTAACTATTGAAGATTCAACAACACCCTACTTCTGCAACCCTTCTTCTGCTTCTGCTCTGCTAATCTGCTTGATGCTGGCAACTCTGCATGGCTGCTGCCTATTTATTGGAATTTTACAAATGGCGGTGTTTATTTTTGATGTCTGCTGTCTATTTTTGGGGTGCCATATTGTTTTTTTTTTTTTTTATGTAAAAATGTAATAGAATTTCATTACATCGATTTATTTGATTAATGTCTATGATAATTTAAAATTTTTATAAATATGTAATTAATAAATTTTAGTATTAATTTTATTAAATTATACTATGAAAATAAATTAAAATAATTTAATTTAACATTTTATTATTGTTTTTTTGTGTTCTGGATAGGTTTTTTTTTGCCATATGATCAAAAATAAAATGATTTGATAAATTAAAAAATAAAACCTCACAATAGTTTTATCATAAAAATAAACATTTTTTTTAACCTTTCAAATGTTAAAATTATAATAATATTGGCGAAACATTTTATTATTGTGAATTTTACCCATTTCAATTTCATTTGTTTATCTTTTTTTTTTGCTTTTTAATGCAATTTCAAAATTTTTTACTTTTATTAAATAATTTCTTCTTTTTTTTTTTTTGTTCTCTTGCAAATGATTTTTTAAATAATTAAAATTAATTAATAGTTAAAAAAAAAAAACCTGTCGGTGATTAAAATACTAATTAAAATACAATACAATTTCAGAAATAGATTAATTTCATGGAAATTTATGTATATGAAGGTAATGGAAAACTACCATCAATTGATTTTGATTGTCTTCGTGTTATTGTAAGTGCGATTAATTGTTAAGTTTTATTGTTGGCCGGTAGAATTATAATTAAATGCGATTACATAAGGAAAAAACAAAAAAACACGTTTTAATTAATTAATTATAAACAATTTTCATTTCTTATACATATATATATAGACATATATAAAATTAAGTAATGCACCCGTTTTGATACATACAACAAACAAAGGAAATCCATTTAAGTCACCCAATGGTTTTTTACCATATTTAACGATAAAAGATGATTTAAATAAAAATATAATTACACATAAATTATCAGGATATAATGGAATTGTATCACATTTAAAAGAAATGGTATGTTTTTTGATTGAGAATCCCATAGAAGAGTGGAATATAATCTATTATATAATTTATTGTTTTTTTTTTACTGTTTTAAAAGGGATATACAATAAATACCTCATCATCATCATCATCATCATCATCATCATCATCACCATCAAATTCACAGTCACCATTTAAAGTGTCACCGAAAGATAATGGTTTATCAGATGCATACACAATGTATTTATTTAAAAATTTATATCCATGTATGCAGTATATTTTATGGTGTGATACAAAAAATACAGATGAAATTAAAATGATTTATGCGAAAAAAATGCGTTTCCCATTGAATTTCTATTATCCGGGAAAATATATAAAAAATGCAGAGAAAATTGTTCAAATATTTGAAGATTTTACGGTGGATGAGGCAACCGTAACCGTATCGCCATCATCGATACACGACGAACAACTGATTATCGATTTATTGATAATGGCTAAAAAATGTTTAAATACATTAGATTATAAATTGGAACAATCGAATGCATCGTATGCATTACCCAATGGAAAATCTGAATTTGATGTTAATTTATATTCATATTTAGCGATATTATTTTATACAAATTTAACAAATAATCCATTACAAGGACACATACGAGAATGTAAACATCTTATGGATTATCTAAATAAAATCTATAAATTACATTTAAGTGATATACCAACAATGAAGACAACAATCGGCGGCGGCGGCGACCATGACGATGCTACCACATCAACTGGTCAATCAAAACAGAACAAATTCGATGATGATCCACAAAATTATCATGGGAAAACATCAATTAAAATACTTGCACCAATTATGGCCGGTATTGCAATGATTTTATTTGCATTAAGTCATGGATTATTACAGGTATAATCGCACAGAATTCATTTTATTTATTGAATTGAATTGTGAATGAATTTTGTTCTGTTTTTCTTTCTTTTTCTTATTTATATAGTTGCCTCAAAATCAAAATAATAATGAAATTCCATTTAATGATTTCGATGATGATGATTTTTTAATTGATGGTGATGATGGTGATAATAATAAATAGTATAATTAAAAAAATATATTAAACAATTTATAATTGGAAAAAAGAACAATTAAAGTAGATTTTTGAAAAAAGAAAATAATATAAATATTTGAATTTTATTATGAAAATCTTTGGAAAATTTACTATTCTGACCAAGGAAAACCTATCCAATCTTTTGTAGAGATCATCTGTAATGCATAATAACATTCCTGTTTTAATTTTCAAAAAGGATTTGTTAAGAAAATTGTAATCAGAAATTGATAAATACATATATTTACCTTATATACCTTATAAAATACCAATAAAAATCATAAATATCTTGGAAAATTCTTAATTCTGACCAAGTCCGTCCAAGGAAACCGCAGATTTTCCATTACATCATCTAGAATATATTTTAAATATTGATTTAAATTAATTTAAAATCACTTTTCTTTTTTTTGAATAAACGCCCCAATTTATATGAAAGAAGCAAAAATAATTGCGTGAACTTTTTGGTATGAATTCCGATATTTTGACATAATAAAATTTCCCCTTCTTTTACCATGGATTTTCTTTAAACAATTTTCTATTTGTTATTGTTTTTTTGTTTTTTTTTTGTTATTTTCTGATTTGTTATTTGTTTACTATATTAATATTAATAAATTAATTTTAATTATATTTGTTTTTATTAATAATATATAAATAGTGAAATGTTTTTTATTTAATTTAATTAATTATAATTATATTATGAATTATGATGACATCAATTTGTAAAGGATGTAATTTAAATGGAAATGGAATGATACAAATCTATCAACATCCAAATAAATTGGATATTATGTTTGGTGAAGTATCGGGAATCTTTGAGGTATTTAAATTAATAAATATAGTCTATTTTTAGAATCCCATTTGAATGGCTCAATGACCTACGTTGCTAGTAATCAGTTTTCCTAAAATATATTTAATGGGAATTTCAATTTCAATATAGATTTTGAAATCGGATGCTTTATGCATTAACTGTTATGATGAAATGAAAATTGCCTATAATTTTAAACAAAAATGTTTGGATACACATTTTAATCGACATCAGCAGCATCAACCATTAAAATGTAATAGAATTATTTGTGTTCAAAGGGAGCCCAGTAACGTTCAGGTAACGACGACGACGACGACGACAACAAATGAATTAGAACATTGTATTGTTGAAAGTACAACATCTGGACATTTAAAATCTAAAGATTATTATTTGGATTATGATGATGTAAAAAGTGAAATTATTATTTCTGATGAATTGAACGGTGCATTTGATTTGACTGTAACTGATAATGAAGATGCCACTGACAGTTATGCAGATGATTCTTCTGCTGCTGCTGATAATACAAATGATGTGGACAACAATGAAGAAGATGCTGTTGATAATGATGATGATATTGAAACAGATGTACCGCCGCCTATTGATGAATCATTTAAAGATGATGTTGAATTTATAGAGGGAACTAACGATGATATTAATTATACGGATATTGAATTGGAACCTACAGAAAGGTTTGAAAATATTGTTCAATTGATGGAGGACGACGACAACAACTTTCAAAATAATGTTACCAATTCAAAACTGTATGAAGAAATATTTGATATTAGAGAAAATTCTACATATATTTTGGAAACAGATGACGATTTGTCAAAAGCATCACCAAAACCACCACCACCACCACCACCGTCCGGAGTGGATGATGGTCGTGGACGAAGAGGACGTAAACGAAAACGATTAGAATATGGTAAAACTGATTTATTATAAAATCAAAATAGACATAACCCTTTTTGTATATTCTAGATATTTTTTCCGAATTAAAAGAAACACAATGTGAATATTGTTTTATGAATTTCCAATCGGTTGATGAAATGAAACGACATTCAATTGATCATGAAAATGAATTGAAACCATTCAAGTGAGTTGTTTTGTTCCGATATAGTATAGGGGGGTTTTTTTTTTTTTGATAACAAATGATTTACTAATTACAGATGTATCCAATTGGATTGTAAAGCCAAATTTAAATGTCGTTTGTCATTGAGAAAACATTATCAAATACATACGGCTATAAAACGATTTAAATGTAAATATTGTGATCATCGATATCATCAACGATCGAATGCAATCGCTCATGAACGTTGTCACACCGGTGAAAAACCATTTTTATGTTCACATTGTGGCAAAGGTTTTGCTGAAAATAGTAATTTAAAATCACATATACGTTTTCATACGGGCGATCGACCATATGCCTGTACGAAATGTCCAAAAAGGTTCAACAATTACAATTGATGATATTTATAAATATGTATCTCGTAGAAACTAATAACTTATTTATTTATATTATAGATTTACAACGCATTATGCACACACGATTCATGAACGATCGCATACAAACGAATTACCATATTTATGTAATTATTGTGGTAGACGATTTATATCATCGGGAAAGCTGTTAATTCATAATCGTTCGCATACGGGCTTCCGTCCATATAAATGCACAGAATGTCCAGCAAATTTTACACAAAATGATGCATTAAAACGACACACAAAAACGCATAAAAAATAATTGTATTGTAATTGGATTATATAATAATGTAAAATAAAAAGTTTTACGAGTAATTGTAATGTGTACAAACCTTTTTTTTTTTTGTTTTTCATATAAAATCCATTGCAAATCTCGGATGGTACTCAATTCTAAATGATTCTTTTCTAGGAAAACTTAGTAGAGATCATCTGCAATGCATAATAAATAGCCTGTTTAGTTTTCATAAGGATTGGTGAACGAAATTTAAAGAAATCGTTATCAGAAATTGATAAATAACAAAATTTACCATATAAATAATACATGGAAAATCGTCAAATTCTTGGAAAATTCTCAATTCTGAACCATTCCGTCCAAGGAAACCCTATCCAATATTTTGCAGAGATCATCTTAAATGCATTATAAAGATTGTATAAAATTTTCAAAACGATTGGTTAACAAATTTTCAAGATATCGCACTCATAAATTGATTTGGTAAAATTTTTCATATAAAATACACTAAAAATCGTGAAAATCTTGGAAAATTCTCCATTCTGAACCATTCCGTCCAAGGAAATCCCATCCAATATTTTATAGAAATCATCTATAATAAATATTATGCTTTAATACCATTCCATTTTGTATTAATAATAATAATTATACACTTAATAATTTATTATATATATTTATAAATAATTCATTTTGAATATATATATGGGGGTTTTGTTGGATGATGATGATGATGATGATGATGGAGGAGGAGGAGGAGGAGGAGGTTTGAGTGGAAGGGCAATGTTTTATTTCATTTTTATTATTATTAAAATTTTTATATCTTAATTTTATATTATTTAATAATTCACAAAACAATTAATTTAATTTAATATTTCATTTTTTAGTTAACATTTTTTCAAACATCTAAAAATACACGCAGATATTCGATAAATTATTATTTTAATTAATTCAGTTTTTAATACTTTATTTATTATTATATTAATTATAATTATATATATATAATAAAGTATATATATTTATATAATTTTTACATTTACATTTACATTTTAAATTGATATTTAATCTTTGATTATAAAAATTATATTCGACATTAAAAATATTGTTTAAATTATAAAGTAAATGTTTAGTGGAGTTTTATTATTATTAATATTATTATTATTATAACTTTTGTTTTTTTATTTATATAATAAATTATTAAATAATTAATATTTATATTGTTTTTTTTTTTTTTTATACATAATTAAAATAATAAATAAAAAGAAGTTTTTAACTTTTATTTTGTTATATAAATAGATAGATAGATGATTTTAACAATTAAAGAGATATGAAATAATGAATTATTTGTCATTTAAAAATGTTGGTTTTAAATCCAGTGTATCTAATTTTTATATATTTACATTGTAAAATATTGCATTTAAAATATATAATTTAAAAAATTTAAATAAAAATATTTTGTAAAATATAAAAATCATTTGCTTAAAAAGATGTTATAGAAGATTACATTCTTAAATAAACTGTCAAATCTGAACGAGTTTGTCCAAGGAAATCCTATTTAACATTGTGCGGAGATATTCTATAATGCATTTTAAGCCTCTGCAAAGATTTTCAAACTGATTGGTTAACAAATTTTCAAGATATCGCACACAGAAATTGATTTGGTAAAATTTCTCACATATAAAATACACTAAAAATCGTGAAAATCTTGGAAAATTCTCAATTCTGAACAACTCCGTCCAAGGAAACCCTATCCAATATTTTGTAGAGATCATCTTAAATGCATTATATAGATTGTAGAGAATTTTGCAAAACGATTGGTTATCAAATTTTCAAGATATCGCACTCAGAACCTGGTTTGGTAAAATTTTTCATATATAAAATACACTAAAAATTGTGAAAATCTTGGAAAATTCTCCATTCTGAATCATTTGGTCTAAGGAAACCCTATCCAATATTTTGCACAGATCATCTTAAATGCATTATAATGATTGTATGGAATTTTCAAAACGATTGGTTAACAAATTTTCAAGATATCGCACTCAGAAATTGATTTCGTAAAATTTTTCATATATAAAATACACTAAAAATCGTGAAAATCTTGGAAAATTCTCAATTCTGAACCATTCCGTCAAAGGAAATCCTATTCAATATTTTGCACAGATCATCTTAAATGCATTATAAAGATTGTATAGAATTTTCAAAACGATTGGTTATCAAATTTTCAAGATATCGCACTCAGAACCTGGTTTTTGTAAAATTTTTCATATAAAATACACTAAAAATCGTGAAAATCTTGGAAAATTCTCCCTTCTGAATCATTTCGTCTAAGGAAACCCTATCTAATATTTTACAGATATCATCTTAAATGCATTATAAAGATTGTATAGAATTTTCAAACCGATTGGTTAACAAATTTTCAAGATATCGCACTCAGAAATTGATTTGGTAAAATTTCTCACATATAAAATACACTAAAAATCGTGAAAATCTTGGAAAATTCTCCATTCTGAACCATTCCGTCCAAGGAAACCCTATCCAATAATTTGCACAGATCATCTTAAATGCATTATAAAGATTGTATAGAATTTTCAAAACGATTGGTTATCAAATTTTCAAGATATCGCACTCAGAAATTGATTTCGTAAAATTTTTCATATAAAATACACTAAAAATCGTGAAAATCTTGGAAAATTCTCCATTCTAAACCATTCCGTTCAAGGAAACCCTATCCAATATTTTGCAGAGATCATCTTAAATGCATTATAAAGATTGTATAGAATTTTCAAAATGATTGGATAACAAATTTTCAAGATATCGCGCACTCAGAAATTGATTTGGTAAAATTTTTCATATAAAATACACTAAAAATCGTGAAAATCTTGGAAAATTCTGCATTCTGAACCATTCCGTCCAAGGAAACCCTATCCAATATTTTGCAGAGATCATCTTACATGCATTATAAAGATTGTATAGAATTTTCAAAACGATTGGATAACAAATTTTCAAGATATCGCACTCAGAAATTGCTCTGGTAAAATTTTTCATATAAAATACACTAAAAATCGTGAAAATCTTGGAAAATTCTCCATTCTGAACAACTCCATCCAAGGAAACCCTATTCAATATTTTGCACAGATCATCTTAAATGCATTATAAAGATTGTATAGAATTTTCAAAACGATTGGTTATCAAATTTTCAAGATATCGCACTCAGAACCTGGTTTTTGTAAAATTTTTCATATAAAATACACTAAAAATCGTGAAAATCTTGGAAAATTCTCCCTTCTAAATCATTTCGTCTAAGGAAACCCTATCTAATATTTTACAGATATCATCTTAAATGCATTATAAAGATTGTATAGAATTTTCAAACCGATTGGTTAACAAATTTTCAAGATATCGCACTCAGAAATTGATTTCGTAAAATTTTTCATATAAAATACACTAAAAATCGTGAAAATCTTGGAAAATTCTCCACTCTGAACCATTCCGTCCAAGGAAACCCTATCCAATATTTTGCAGAGATCATCTTAAATGCATTATAAAGATTGTAGAGAATTTTCAAAACGATTGGTTATCAAATTTTCAAGATATCGCACTCAGAATCGGATTTGGTAAAATTTTTCATATAAAATACACTAAAAATTGTGAAAATCTTGGAAAATTCTCCATTCTGAACCATTCCGTCCAAGGAAACCCTATCCAATATTTTGCAGAGATCATCTTAAATGCATTATAAAGATTGTATAAAATTTTCAAAACGATTGGTTATCAAATTTTCAAGATATCGCACTCAGAAATTGATTTGGTAAAATTTTTCACATATAAAATACACTAAAAATTGTGAAAATCTTGGAAAATTCTCAATTCTGAACCATTGCGTCCAAGGAAACCCTATCCAATATTTTGCAGAGATCATCTTAAATGCATTATGAAGATTGTATAGAATTTACAAAACGATGGAGTAACTAATTTTCAAGATATCGCACTCAGAAACTGATTTGGAAAAATTTTTCATATAAAATACACTAAAAATCGTGAAAATCTTGGAAAATTCTCAATTCTGAACAATTGCGTCCAAGGAAACCCTATCCAATATTTTGCAGAGATCATCTTAAATGGATTATGAAGATTGTATAGAATTTACAAAACGATGGAGTAACTAATTTTCAAGATATCGCACTCAAAAATGGATTTGGTAAAATTTTTCATATAAAATACACTTAAAATCGTGAAAATCTTGGAAAATTCTCAATTCTGAACCATTCCGTCCAAGGAAACCCTATCCAATATTTCGCAGAGATCATCTTAAATGCATTATAAAGATTGTAGAGAATTTTCAAAACGATTGGTTATCAAATTTTCAAGATATCGCACTCAGAAATTGATTTGGTAAAATTTTTCATATATAAAATACTCTAAAAATCGTGAAAATCTTGGAAAATTCTCAATTCTGAACCGGTCCGTCCAAGGAAACCCTACCAATATTTTACAGACATCTTCTATAATGCACCAAGATGTGGCTGTGATGGTGATAAATATTAAAAACGTATAAAATATTACAGTAGTATTAACATTTTTCTTTTTATGCAATACTTTAAAATTAATTATTGATTATTATATTTTATTTGTTTAATCGTCCTTTTCCTTTTGTGGTAGTTTAAATATTTATATTTTAAATGATATTATAACTGTATTTTATTTTATTTCCTTGTTTTGTCATATTTTTATTATTATTAATTATTAATTATAAATTATATTTAATTTAATTGTTTTTTTTTTTAATGGTTTATCACAGTTTTTATTTATCTTTTATTCTTTTTTTTTAAATACATAATTTTGATCGTCCTTTTTTGTAAAAAAAAAAAAAAAAAATTAAATTGCGCGTTTCTTTTATATATATCCCGTTGTATTCTACTATAGCTTTATAGCGTCTGTTGAATATGTTAA